>CM077089.1:13641346-14054185 GCA_039513925.1 Platanthera zijinensis | reverse complement strand
AAGAACTCAAAACAGTTCTCTAGCTTGATACCCCTGCCTAGGGTTTGCTCTTCTCGGGACCCGGGTAGGATGTTTGGGTCATTTTATTGGCCCACTAGGGTTTTTGGTGGCCCAATTAAATCGGGATGTTACAATCCAATAAAAATAAAAGGATTTTCGTCCCCGAAAATTTGCTTAAAGTAGGGGAAAAAGCAACATACCTGGGGAAGAGCTTTGTTTGCTTTTCTCGGACGAGTGCTTCTTATTTCCATGTACATTCATCCCGTCCGCATTTCGACCACAATATCTTGACCATCAGAATGGTCTTGTTGTGCAGATTCTTTACTTTATAATCTACTATGCTGACCGGTTCATGTTGGATGGATCTATCGACAATAGCTGCACTGGTGGTGTAGGTAGATGCTGCTCTGGTTGCGGAGGACTCATCTGAAGGATGAGACATGAAACACATCATGAATATTTCCTAATTATGGGGAAGGGCTAATCGTAGGCAACATGGACAACACGCTCTATCACATGATAGGGGCCCAAATAGCGAGATCTAGCTTATTCTGCTTTCTCAACCGGGAGACACCAGGCATGGGTTTAATTTTAAAAAACACCATTTCTCCCACGCTAAACTCCACCGGTCAGTGACGTGCATCATAATATTTGGCATTTTGGCTCTGCGGTTCCCACATTCACTCATGGATTAGCCGCATCGCTGCCGTAGTATCATCAATATAAGTCACTCCTAAGGCTTCCATGTCCTTATCTTGAACCCATATCAATGGGGTTCGGCAACGCTTTCCATACAAAGTCTCGTACGGTGTCATCTTAATGCTGGCCTGATAGCTATTACTATAAGAAAACTCGACAAAAAGCAGTAGTTGTTCCCATGGCTCGATGTGCTATACTTTGCAAACTCAGAGTAGATCCTCCATCGCCCGGTTCATCCCTTCTGTCTGCCCATGTGTCTGAGGGTGGAAGGCGGTGCTAAAGGCCAAATTGGTCCCCAAGTAAGCTTGTACCCGCCTCCACTTCTTGGATGTGAAAAGTCCATCACAATCCAACACTATGGACTTCGGCAATCCGTAGAACCGGACTACTTGCTCTATGAACATTCTGGCCAGAATGTCAATTCTATCACTCCGTCGGTTGGAATGAACTGTGCTATCTTGGTAAGTCGATCCACAAGAACCCATAAAGAGTCGCTTCAAGCACAGGATCGAGGTAATCCATGGACAAAATCCATGAAAATATCCTCAAATTTCCATTATGGTATCGGCAGGGCTGTAGTAGGCCTCCTGAATTGCCGCATTCAGCTTTAACCTTTTGACAGGCCTGACACTGGGCCACGAAGTTGGTGACGTCTCTTTTCATTCCGACAGTAAATGTTCCTGCGCAGATAAACATACATCTTAACCATACCAAGGTGAATAGAATACCTCAATGGGTGCACTTCTCGAAGAATCTTATCTCAGATTCCTTTGGTGGAGGGAATAAATATGTAGTGTCTAAACTACAAGATTCCATCGTGCAAGTTGAACTCCTCTTGTGCTCCATCTTGTAGGGATTGGATGATCGGGACCACTTCCAGATCGACTTCATGGGCCTCTCGTATTCGATCCTGATGTCGCACTGTATTTCCATCCAGTATAACTAGGACTGGTTTTCTTCTGATCCCTACGGGCAACAAGAGTAATCTCTAAGTCTGGACAAGTCCTGAAATAATTACCTTGGAATCTGCTCCATCCAAATCCCTACTATTGAGGGCTGGCGACTCAATGGTCAGCAACCTTATTAGTCTTCCCGAGATAGTACTGGAGAGTGAAATCATAATCACAGAAAATTCCAACCATCGGCACTGTCGGAGGTTCATTTCTTTCTGAGTAAAGATGTATTTGAGACTCTTATAGTCGAAGAAGATCTCGCATCTTAAGTAATGTCTCAAGATCTTGAGGACGAAAACAACGGTGCCCAACTCTAGATCGTGGGGTTACATAATTTAGCTCGTGCGGCTTTAGCTGACGAGATGCGTAAGCCACCACCTTACCATGTTGTATCAGAACAGCTCCCAATCCATTCAGGGATGCACCATAAAATCTGGAATCCTTCGGTTTTTGATTGTAAAGACTGGGCAGAAGTTAGCCACTCTTTTTTTACTCAACGAATGCGGTCTCATATCCCGGGTTCATCAAAATGCAACTTACTTTCTCGTAAGAGATGTAAGGGGTAACGCAATCTTGGAAAAATTTCTATGGATTTCCTGTAATACCCGGCAAGACCAGGAAACTTAATATGTCTGCTATCGTCTTAAGCGGCAGCCAGCTCTGAGCTACTTGGATTTTGGCTTGGTCCACCGCCACTCTATTCTTGTTGATGGTATGTCCCCAAAATCCGACCTCTTTTAACCAGAATTCACACTTGTTGAATTTGGCGAAGAGAGAGTGTTCTCGAAGTTTAAGTGCCACCAACCGCAGATGTCTAAAATGATCTGTCTTGCTTTTCGAGTGGATCAAAATGTCATCGATAAAGATAATCACAAGGTGATCCAGAAAGGGCTCAAATACCCTATTCATCAGAGCCATAAAGGCAGAGGGGCATTAGTGAGCCAAAAAGGCATCACCATAAACTCGTATAGACCAGAGCAGGAGCTAAAGCAAGTTTTGGGGATATCATCCTCCCGGATCCAAAGCTGATAGTAACCCGATCTTAGGTCCATCTTGGAGAATACAAATGCACCTTGCAATCGATCGAACAACTCATCGATCCTTGGAAGTTGATACGAATTCCGTATTTAGTTCCCTGTAATATTTGCACAAGCGCAGTGTTCCGTCTTTCTTCTTTACAAACAGTATAGGGCTCCCTAGGCCGAGGAACTTGGGCGGACAAATCCATCATCTATCAGTTCCTGAAGTTGAATCTTCAATTCGGCCAATACCTTAGGGGCCATTTGATAGGGTTCTCGGGGACTGGTCGAGCTCCGAAAAAGCTTAATCTGAAGGTCAACCTCGATATATGGTGGCAAACCGGGAGGGACTAAGGTAAAACATCGAGAAAGTCTCGCACCACCGGAACTTTGGTGAGCACTTGAACTTTATTCTTCATTTTGAAGTCGATGAGGAGTATATACATATCATACAACAACACACACATCCGATGTAGGCATACATATGCATATAGTATATAACATAGGTATCAATATCTAACGTAACTCTAGCTTCTAAGATATATACCTATCACTACATCGGTGGTCGACTCATGTTGACCTCTCCTGCAAACCCCCACCCCTTCGGCCTCTATGGCCCTGTCCATGTGTTTTCCCTCCTTGAAATGCTCCTAATCCTGGCCTTCCTGCCGCCTGCGGCAGAAATCTCTTATGTGTAACTACTATTGGCACAGAAAGCAGTTCCTGCAAAGGGAATGCCTCATTGAGCTACAGGCGCCTATAAGGATGCTGCACTACCTCTGTCTGCGCTATCTCTCCTGTTGGCGGGGAGCGTCTCCTCTATCCCGTCCCTGACCTCTAGGGACCTCGACCTGTCCCTGGCACTACTAGGCCACCATCCTCTGGTCTAACTCCAATGCATCAACGTGAGTTGATATAGTGTGGAAGGTGGACTAAGAGATCATGATCAAGATATGTCTTAAGTAACCTCGCAAGCCTCATAGAAGCGAGCAACTCTATCTCTATCTGTGGTTGTTAGGTTCCCAACAAAACATGCCTGGTTAACTTTCCCTCATAGTCTGGCATCGTCCGGTCACCTTGATGGATGTGCAAGAACCTCTCCTATAGTACCGTTCGGTCTGTGTCTGAGATGAAGTATTCTAGGAATGCCTCTGAAAACTCCCCACGGGATAGTGCTCAACGGTCATCCTCTGAACGTCGAGCGGCTGACCGCTCTCCACTCGTCTCTAGCATATCCCTCTAACAAGATCACCACTAGTGACACTGCAGCTTACGAGCACATCATTCCTACCAACAGCTCCTCTATGCGCTTAACCCACTCTTCTGTCTATATGACAGTCTCCATGCCTCTGAAGGTGGGCACTTAGACCCTGAAAGGTTGTTAGTAGGTTAGTGGGTACCACCAACTACTGTGGTGGTTGTACCAAAGCTGTCCGGAAGGTCGCAAGGATAACTGTCAATGTTTGCCCCAAGTCAGTGTCGGTAAACAGTATAGCTACAGGGGTACTGGGTCTAGAGGTGGGGTGGCAAGGACATATCCTCTGGAGGAGGATCTTCCGTTACTGGAGTCCATTATTTGGAGAAGTAACAGGGAACACATGTTACAATTTTGCAAAAATTGGGAAAATTTGCAAAATACTAACAAAGTGGAAACAAAGGTGTGGCGGCGTGCTATCACTAAGTCTAGAATCCCTAAGCCTCTACACTAGGGTATACTAGGATTCCACTACATGGTTCATCCCAAACTAAAGAATAAAGTGACCGACGGGGGGATCTTGAGACTGCTCCACAAGGATGGATCGTGATGACTCTAATACATTTGTAAGACTCCCCAACATTTGCCCCGGGTTAGGCCGGAGGGGATCTTACTGCCCAAGACATCCACCCAGTGCTCCTTAAGGGTAACGACCCACTCCACTAAGCACTAGGTGGCCTCCTTACTCGGCTTGAACCACAACATTCACATCTCATCACAGAGTTTAGCGGAAGCATTAACAGGAAGTCACATCAAATATATATAATAATATATATTTTAACAGAAAATGCAAAAGGTCGTAGCCACTTTTTATACATGAAGCCCATAGGCTATAATGGTACTACAACTAGCAAATCATCTCTTTCTAAACTTTGCTTGCTAGTACTCATGTCTCGAAACTCTGGAGACGACATGGGTGTCTCTGCACGGGTAGTCCTATCAGCTGGCATATCGTCATGCAGTAGTTGGTTACTACAGTGCTCCATCTCCTGTGAATGGTTATTAAATAACCGTTAGTCACAGAGCTAAGTGGAAACAAATCTCCTCCCAGGATCCATATTCTGGGACGAGCTCACGCACCAACAAAAGTAGTTAGCCGAAATATGAGAGGGTTAGTACATCATTTCATAATAAGCTAGGAGCAACCAAAAGAAGGTGCATCATGGTATAACTGTACAAGTATCATCAATATACATTAGTTAAAATTTTAGGTTCCACAAGCACAGCAGCACATCAGGTATTCACAACCCGTACAAACATCGCAGGCATTCACAGCTGTGCCAACATCGCAGGCTTTCACAGTCGTGTACACATCGCAGGAATTCACAACCGCGTACACATCGCAGGCATTCACAGCCGTGTACACACACAGGCACTCATAGCCTCGTACACATCGCATACATTCACAAACGTGTACACATCACAGGCATTCACAGTCGTGTACACATCGCAGGCATTCAAGCCGCGCATAACACCCTATGTTGACATAATATGGACCACTTCTCTTCAAGCAGGGTAGCGAGCCCCACGGGCCTCACCGATGTGGTCGTCGGTGACAGTGGCCAGTCCTTCCACTTTAGGGGTGGTCGTACTGCACAGTCCCAGGCCCCAACATACAACCCCATGTACTATTGGATGTGAACGACATCCGGTGATACACCATTTTGGCCGACAAGCGGAGAAAACCCAACGGGTAAAAACATAAATGGTCGATCACCCGTGGTATCCATCTTCCAGTCGTCTTGAGTTGTCGACCTTCCCACACCGGTACGAATGGTTTGCAGGAGGGATGTGAAAGTGAGGGTAAGATCTATCTCAACTCTAGAGGGGGGTGAATATAGTTTATTTAAATTAATTTCACAGTTGAAATTAGTCAGCAAATATAAAATTCAATTTATAGTATAGTGTAGAGTGTTAGTAAAGAGTTAAAAACAAAGAAGTAAAGAGCACAGCACACAGCAAACCAATCACACAAACAACCCAGAAGACACAAGGAAATATAGTGGTTCCCCAAAAACCTGGGTACATCCACTCTTCTACCACCCTTGGTAGGAATCCACTCAGGATGAGTTGATCAGGTGTCCTGACACCAATGAGCTTTTGTTAAGGTGCTCAAAAACCAAAACTGGATTTTTTGATAAGGTGTCTTGCCACCACTGAGTTTTGACAAGGCTCTCAGAACCAGACAGAACTTTTGAAGGGAGTTCAAGAACCCTTTTACAGCAGAAAAAGAAAAGATAAAGAGGTGAAGTTGTCTTCTCTGTTCTCAAATCAAATGAGAGAAGACTAGTGGATCTTTTGTTGTCAAAGCTCCCCCTGAGTTGTAGACAGGTTCAGGAATGGAAGCTTTGCTCTAGGGTGATAGGCCTTCAGAACTTTAGATCTCCAGCAAAGGATTGTTTCAACAAAAAGGCTGAAAGATGAGGTGTCTGGAGTTCTTGAGAAGAGGCTGTGATCACTTTTCTGTAAGCAAAAAGATTGTTATTCTGATTCTTCAGAATTGATCACTTGTTATCTGTCACAGCTTAATTCTTCTTGTTGTATTCTTTGTGTATGTTGTTGTGTGTTCTTGTCTGACTGAAGATGAAAAGGAAGATCTTATTCTCAAAAAGAATCTTGTCAAAGATAGCCGTTGGCAGGCATAAATGTCTTCCATAAAGAGTCTTGTCTTCTAGAGGAGGAAGGTCCAATAAAACATTCCCTGAATAATTCCTTGAAACTTGCTCCAGAATAAAGACAAACGGCTGGCAGATCTCCTTAACATAAATGCTGAGGGATTTCAAAAACATTCCAAAGACTGGCAGCATTTGAATCCTAAGAATCGTTGATCTCTCAGAAAAATCGTCGATCTGAGCTCTACTATCGTCGAACTGAGCTCAGATATGGAAACAGATCAAACAGACAGAAAACATCGAACTGAGCTCGAAGATCGTCGAACCGAGCTCAGCGACCTGAAGAATAGCTGAAGAGAGATCGTCGACCTGAGCTAGAAAAACGTAGGATGCAGTTCGACGACTAAGCAAAATTGTCTGAAAGCAGATCGTCGATCTGAGCTTGAAGATCGTCGACTGGATTTCGACGATTTATCGAAGTTGAGCTCAGAGAGCGTCGAACTAAGCTCGACGTTTCGTCGACCGGAGCTCGACGAAAATTGCCTTAGACTTGGCTCTATATCCTTGATATTGGAATGGTCCTGGGGGCAGCTTCAAACCTAAGTTCTAAGCCCTAGGCTCATTCTAATGTTGACCTTTACAACTATACAACTAGGTCAACCTAGTTTCTTAAGACAAACATAGTGATCCTTACCCAAATTAGTAATAGGGTGTTCCAACAATCTCCCCCTATTTGGGTTAGGATTACTATTTACAGACAGAATTAGGAAATAAATAAGCATACATTTAAGACAGAAACTAAAACAACAATGCAGAAGAAAAGATATAGCAGCAATGCAGATCACAGATAAGAAGTCAGCAAATATCCAAAGGAGGATGATTGTTCAGCTTACACAATTCACTTCTTCTCAGTTCCCTTTTTAAACAAAATTTCTCTGTTGGGATTGAGGGCTTCTTTCTTGGATCTTCTATCATCTTCTGCACCTAAGGAAGTTTGAGATCTGGGCCTTAGAACTACAGCCTCAGGGTGCAGCTTCATATAATCTTCTGGATTAAAGAATTTTCTTGATGCATATCTCTCCAGTTCTTTCTTTCTCTGATCTTATAGAGTTGTTATGTTTGAAGTGTCCTTGCCTTGCTCTCTGGCCTTTTTTATTTGATCAAAAGCAGCCAACTCTTTCATTCTAGCTGTCCAGGACAAGGGGTTGTTCTCAGGATCCTCAAATGAAACAGGAGGTTCATATCTGTTGATGGACTCAGAATCAGTAAGAGGAGTCCTGGAGACAACTGCATCTTTTAGCTTATAAGGGAAAGGACCTGAAGTAGAATCAGTATGCCCTTGTCCTTCCTTTTGATGAAATCTGTGCCCTCTCTGGCTTCCTCTATATTGGCCCCTTCTAGACTGATATCCCCTTTGATGTTGCCCCCTTTGATAGTATTTCTAATACGACTGGGAGGAGCTTTGCCTGGAAGCTGGAGCTTGAGAGGCTGAGCCTGAACCAGAATCTGGAGGAGGAGGAGGAGGAGGCTGATGCTGAGAAGATCCTTTTTCATACTTATTCAGCTTCCTTCTCTTCTTCATGGCCTTTGATTGGTTCTTGGAGTACTGCATCCAGGGCTCAGATATGGGGCAGTCATGCAGAATATAGTAGGGAATGTCATTAGAATCCTTTGCCTGAGCTGGGAAAACTGACATCATGGCCTTGCTTCTGGCCTTCCTCTTCTTGGCAATAGTACTTGCAGAGTCATCTGAATCAGTTTGAAATTGATCACTCTCTGAACTTTGAGGATTGTCATACAAATCATCAATGCTTTTTATGTATTTCTCTTGTAACTTCAACAGATCAGCAGTCAGGGCAGGAGCAGCATCAGAAATTTGAGCAGAAGGAACTTTTGAGTCAACAACAGCAGTAGGAGAAGTAACAACAGCAGGTGCAAGATCTTTTAGGTAAGAGGCAACTTCTTCAGCAGCAGATGTATCTTCAAATACAGGAACCATTTCAGTATCTTCAGTAACAGCAGCAGCAGCTTCAACAACAAGAGGCACAATGACCTTAGTAGCAGCATCAGAGATGGAAACATAAACATCCACAGCCTTCCAGGAATTTACATATGCTTCAATGTGGCTGGGATCACAGACAGAAATAGGCACAATGGCCTTAGACAAGTCTTCAGTATGAGGAACTGGCAAAGATCTGAGGTAAACTGTATCAAACACAGAGAGCAAGCTCTGGAGGTCCATTGCAAAAGCAGGAGCAGGAGCAAGAGCTGGAGCAGACTCAGGCACAACCACTACTTCAAAAGGCATCTCCCCCTGCCTGGATTCAGGGAGAACTGAGTCAAGGCACCCAGAAGAGGTAATTGCCTGAGAGGTAATGAAGGAGGAGAGCTTGGAAGACAGCTCCTTGACATGGGTCAGGAGTGGAGCCAGAGTGGTCTCCAGTAATGAGGTTAGCTTAGGAGCTAGCAGCTCATATAACCTGTCTGCCAGTGCTGATAAATCTACATGCTCAAGAGGGGCTTGAGCAGAGGTAGGAGAGAAGGTTGTTGGAAGGATGATAGCTGGAGCTGGTGGCATGGAAAGTGATAGTATAGGAGGTGTGGGAATGGATGGCTCTGAGAGGGGAATGGAGGAGATTGAAGATGTTGAGGTATAGATAGGTGAGGCAAGGGAAGGTGTGAAGGATGATTGGGATAGAATTTCTTGCAGCATTTGTTGGAATGAGGAGGTAGAGGGAGGCTCAAGAGGAGAGGAGGGAGAATCATCCATAAAGGAATCATCTGCAATGGAAAATGATGGAGAGGTGAAGATTGGGTAAGAGAAGAGAGGATGGAATTCCTCTGAGGTAGATGCTGGAGGGGTTGAAACTGGTGAAGAAATGTTAATAGGGGAAGATATCAATATGGTGGTGATTGGAGGTGAGGATGAAGTGGCTGGGGTAGAGACAGCTGGAGGAGGAGGAGAGGCAGGCAACACTTCTACTGGGGCAGAGACCAGAGGTAGAGTGACTGAGACAGTCCTGGTGCCTGAAGATAGTGGTGCAGCAGCTCTGGAGGGGTTTACAATCTGCCTGTCCCATTTGCTGAAAAGGGCACAGGAGAGCCTCTTGGATGCATTAATGAACATCCCAGAAGAGGTTAGCAGCTCAGGGCATCTGGAATTCAGATAGACCCCTAGAATTCTCCGAAAACTGACAGCAGTCTTACTCAGCTTCTTCTTAATCAGGTTGAAGAAAATTGATCTCCAGTCAAGATGTTTCTTATCAAGCAGAGCTCCCATTAGACAAAATTGATATCTTGATATGGTATCATGGGCTGAGTGCTTGGCCAGAAGCACTTTCCCAACTACATCAGCCAAAAATTGAAATTCTATCGACAAATTTTTCTTCAGCAGTTTGTTAGGGTTCACAGCATTGTGACCCATTCTATCAAGCATGGAGTCATACTCCTCTCCAGATAACTCTATGGAATCTTCTCCAGAACTAATATGAAAAACTTCAGTTAAAAGGGCCAGGGACAATTGTACCTGAGTCCCTTTTATGAAGCCGACGACAGAGTTCTCGTTCTCATCTATCGCTGTATAACACCATTCCTTTATCTCTTCCGATGCAATCGTCATTCTGGTAGTCATTATTTGCGATAGCTGCTGATCTCTGAATAGATTAAGAATATCCTTGAAGCCCTGATCGCTTCCATCAAACGAGTTCATGTCGATATCAAATCCGGTGTCAAATTTTATTTTGGAGATTGCAGCATTGGAGCCAGCCATTTTTACCTGCAACAAAGAACCAAACACGACCAAGCGTAGAAGATTTGGAGGGAAAACGAAGAAAGTTGCAGAGAGTATGAAAGCGCAAGAGATGAACGACGGCTGAAGAAATGATTTTATATTAGGGTTCGACGGCGAAACGGAAAATCGTTGGGCTCAGTTCGACGAAGCGTCGATCTCAGCTCGACGATTTGGGCTACAGAGGGAATCTGAAGAGACGTCAATATCGTCGATCTCCGTTCGACGATGTTGAAAAGCGTCGAGCTCCGCTCGACGGCCTCTGAACAGAAGGAGAGAAAACCTCGAGCTAACGGAGGCGCTGAACTCAGATCGACGATTTTGGAAACGTCGATCTCTGGTCGATGATTTTTAGAAAAATGTCGATCTACGTTCGACGATTTCTGGGAAAACGTCGAGCGCAGTTTAGAGACCAAGCCTATTCTACAGACACAAAAAGAACTGATTTTTTTTAGCCTAGTCTTGGTCTGTTTTAACTTTTCAAAAATCTTGTAAATTAGTTTAGGCTTCCTCCATCTAACATGCCTAACTGATTTAGGAAGAAACTGTGTTTCTTTTCATCCAAAGGCTTGGTGAAAATATCTCCCCTTTGAAAATCAGTAGGGATATATTGAAGTTCTATTTTGTTTTTCTCTACATTATCCCTTAGAAAGTGATGCCTAATCTCTATATGTTTTGTCCTACTATAGAGGACTGGATTTTGTGCTATAGAGATAGCACTAGTATTATCACAAAAAAAATTTTAGACTTCTCTAAGTTGTAGCCATAGTCTATGAGCTGATTTTGTATCCACAATATTTGTGAACAGCAACTGCCTGCAGCCATATATTCAGCTTCAGCAGTTGAGGTTGACACAGATGTTTGCTTCTTACAAAACCAAGAGACAAGTCTGTCACCAAGGAACTGGCATGTTCCACTGGTGCTTTTCCTGTCTATTCTGCATCCAGCATAATCAGCATCTGAAAATCCAGTTAAGTCAAATCCTGAGTCTTTTGGATACCAGAGTCCTAGATTTGGACAACTTTTTACATATCTAAGAACCCTTTTAACTAATGTTAGGTGTGACTCTCTAGGGCTAACTTAGAATCTAGCACATATGCATGTAGCAAACATTATATCTGGTCTACTGGCTGTAAGGTACAATAGAGAGCCAATCATTGCTCTATATGTTGTCTGATCAACTGGTTTCCCATGTTCATCAGCATCCAATACAGCATTGGTAGGCATGGGTGTTTTCATGCAAGATGCCTCAGACATACCAAATCTCTTAACCAATTCTTTAGCATACTTGGTTTGGGAAATAAATATGCCCTCAGCATGCTGTTTTACTTGCAATCCTAAGAAGAAGGAGAGCTCACCCATGCTACTCATTTCAAATTTTGAATGCATCAGGTTGGAAAACTTTCTACACAAGTTTGAATCAGTAGATCCAAATATGATATCATCTACATAAATTTGTACTAGTAGGGTGTGGGACTTATGAGTTCTAATAAAAAGAGTTTGGTCTACTCTCCCCCTAACAAAATCATTTTCCAGAAGAAAGCATGCTAGGGTCTCATACCATGCTCTAGGAGCTTGCTTGAGACCATATAATGCTTTATGCAATTCGAAAACATAATCAGGGTGAGTTATAGAGATAAAACCTGGAGGTTGTCTAACATAGACTTCCTCTTTGATGTCCCCATTGAGAAATGCACTCTTCACATCCAGCTGGTAAACCTTGAAGCCTTTGTGAGCAGCATAAGCTAGGAATATTCTAATAGCCTCTAACCTTTCAACTACAATTTTGCGAGCCGGATTAAAAATTTCAAAATTGCAAAGGAACAAGTATTAAGCATCATGAATGATTTGTCAAAGACAACAGATGATATGGTTGACCTGGGCGAGAAACAAAAGAAGAGTTTCTTTGAGGAGAACGAAATGAGTGCAACTTGAGTTAGGGATCCGACAGTGAGGAGACCTAAAGGTGCTCCAACTACGCATATGAATGACCATTGGGAGAAAGCAACCATAAAACCACATAAGTTTTTGTGTATGTATTTACAATTATTCATATTGCTTTTGATATAGTTAGCCAAATTAAAATTTCCTTTATATGCAGGAAAGAAAGCAACTGCTAAGAAAAAGTCCCCTATTGTAGATGACATTTCTCAAAAGGTGAAAGAGTTCAACTTCATTGATAGTTTTACAAAGGCATCATCGCCTGTGACAAATGAGGTCAACTTCATTAGCGTGCTCACTAACGAGAAACCTTCTTCCCAAACAGACAATCCAACTGCCTTCGAATTTCCTGATGATTTCTCTCTAGATATATCATTTAATTTTTCTAGTATAACACATGTATTTAAACCTTGAGGTTATTTCAATGTAGCTTGATAATTTGTATTCATCTGAAGAAGCACTTGTTTTGCAAAAAATAATGTCTACCTTAGCAAAAATTCATTTAGTATGGGGTAAGTTTTTAGAAAAAGCATTATAATCCATTCAACCAAAGTTGACTTCGTGAAGATACATAGTTTTAATAAACCAGATTACATCATTGAAAACGTTCCAGTTTTTCCATATTGCTTTGGTTATTAAAGCTTTGCAAAATTGAATACCTCTGACATCACTTGGCCTTGGTAAAGTTTGCATGAATTAATGGACCAAATGTTTTTAATATATCGGCTGCGATTTCAGCACAAAATTTTGGCATCTCTGCTTGCTACTTCTGGCAGTTACCCCATTCGATCGGTTTGGGGGACAACACTGCCTCCATGAACTTGATTACAAAAACCATGCAATCATTCCCGCCTTCCTGCATCGGTATACCTGTATTATCCTTTGACATGAGGATAGAGAAGATTCTCTTTTATCTTATTCAGCTTTTGATATTACATCAATATACAGAGATGGAAGAATCTTCTAGAGTTACATAACAATAAATGTGTTTCTTCGTGAACCCACACTCATTAATCCTTATGGAGAGTGGAGAGGTGCCTCTTCGTGAACCAACGTTCATTGAACTTCCTGACTGGATGTGCCTCTTCAGCATCTTCATTGATGACTCATGTTTAATACGCCCCCGCAAGTTGAGGATTCGATGGGTTGAATTTGCAACTTGTCTCGTAAGAAATTAAACCTCTTTGTGGAGAGCCCTTTGGTAAAAATATCGGCTATTTGATCCTGAATGGATATGTATCGTACCGCAAGATTGTCTTTGGCCACTTTCTCACGAATAAAATGAAAGTCAATTTCGACGTGTTTGGTGCGAGCAAGAAATACAGGATTAGCGGAGAGATATAGTGCACCGATGTTATCACACCACAGAAGTGGCGGTGTAGTTTGGGAGATGCCAAGCTCATGAAATAACGATTGTAACCACGTGACTTCCACTGCAGTGTCAGCAAGAGATTTGTACTCTGCTTCTGTGGAGGAGAGAGCCTTTTTTTTCCGAGAGGACCAGCTAATGAGGTTCTTGCCTAAAAAGATTGCATATCCACCTGTTGATTTTCTATCACCCGGTCACACGCCCAATCAGCATTAGAAAACGCCTGTAGTTGGAAGTTGGATGATCGATGAATGAGGAGTCCATGATTCTGTGTGTGTTTAATGTAACGAAGAATTCTTTTGACAAGGGTCCAATCATCACCAGTGGGAGCATGCATGTCTTAGCAGGCTTTGTTGACATCAAATGAAATGTCCGGTCGGGTGAGTGTTAGATATTGAAGAGCACCAACCACCGAGCGATATTGAGTTATATTGGGGTGTGGTTCAGAGTTTTGTGTAATCTTTTGAGTAGCGATGGGAGTGTTTGCTGCCTTGCAATCATCCATGCCGGCCTTGTGTAGAATGTCCCCAATGTACCGATGTTGGGTTAGTAACAGTCCTTGTGGTTGTGGAACGACCTCTATCCCGAGGAAGAAACGTAAGGGGCCAAGATCCTGTAGTTGGAATGTTGTAGACAATGCATTGATGATGTTCTGAACTTGAGTGGTGTTGTTGCCGGTTATGAGCATGTCATCCACATAAATCAGAATGTAAGTCATGGTCGTTTCATGATGTTGAACAAAGAGAGACGAGTCCGATTTCGTCGATTTGTATCCTTGCTGAGTGAGGAAGTGAGAGAGCCGATGAAACCATGCCCGAGGGGCTTGCTTGAGACCATAGAGGGACCTATTTAGTTTACAAACATAGTGTGGGTAGTTATGATCTTCAAAGCCCGGTGGTTGGGACATATATACTTCTTCCTTAAGGTGTCCGTGAAGAAATGCATTGTGAATGTCTAGTTGACGAATCAACCATTCTTTGGAAACAACAATAGAGAGGATAGTTCAGATGGTTGTGGGCTTGATGACATGACTAATTATTTCGTAGTAATCAATGCCATATTGTTGGTGAAAGCCCTTATCAACGAGGCGATCTTTATAGCATTCAAGGGATCCATCAGCCTTCCGTTTGATGCGAAATATCTATTTTCACCCAATCAAGTTGATCCACGTCTGGGATGTACCAATGTCCAAGTGTTGTTACTAATGAGGGCATTGATTTCATCCGTCATTGCATTGCTCCATTCGGGGAGCTTGACAGCTTGGGTGTAACATGTAGGTTCATGGGTGGCGGTGGTGGTAAGATTCATTTCTGGGTTTAGCATGGGTTTTGTACGTTTGTAGAGCTGGGCTAAGGATTGAAGCCTAGGTGGTGGTGAGGGACTGAGGCTGGTGATAGGGCTGGGCGAAGGTGAGGTTAGAGGTGACTGTGCTGGCGTTGGTGATGGAGTATGTTATGGTATTGGATTGGTATTGGGAGGGATGGGATGAGTCAGGAGAGGTGCAGATGCCCATGGTGGTGTTGGACTTAGTTTGGTTGGTGGTGGTGTCAGATGGTTGTTTTGTAGTGGGAAAGTATGTTCATTGAATTGAACATGGCGGGATATGTATATTTTATAGCTCTTCATATCCATACAGCGGTAGCCCATGTGGTTTGGGCTATAACCGAGAAAAAGGCATGGGGTAGACCGGAAATCCATCTTGTGAGAGTTGTATGGTCGTAGAAATGGAAAACATAAACAACCAAAGGTTTTGAGGAAGTTGTATTTTGGTGGTTGATTATAGAGGAGCTCAAAGGGAGATTTGTAGTTGTTGTTCCGAGTAGGTAGTCGGTTGATGAGATAAACTACAGTCTCAAAGGCAAAATGCCAATAATGTTGTGAGAGTTTGCTTTGAGCAAGTAGAGTAAGACCAATTTCTACGATGTGTCGATGGCGGCGTTCAACCGATCCTTGTTGTTCATGGGTGTGGGGACATGTAATGCGATGATGAATACCCAAGGTTGCAAGGTATTTTGAGAGACTGTGACATTCACCGCCCCAATATGTTTGAAGAGATTTTAGTTTCGTGTTGAATTGTCTTTCGACAAGTTTGAGAAATTTTTGGAATATAGGCAATGCCTCAGATTTATTGGTCATGGGATAGTACCAGATATACTTTGTAAAGTCACCCACAAAAATGATAAAATACCGAAATCCATTAACAGAGGTAAAATGAGATGGACCCCATACATCACTGAACACTAAGCTTAAAGGAGATGTGCTTCGAGAGAGAGTAGATGGTAACGACAATCTGTGAGATTTACCGAGAGGACAAGACATGCAAGTAGAGATTTAAAAGAGATACACGGTAAATCATTGCGGTAAATGATGTGGCGTAGAGCTCGCTGGTGCGGATGACCAAGGCGATTGTGCCAAGTTGTGGTGGAGACTTTGGTAGAGGTGTGGACTGATGGAGTTGATGTAAGCTTCGAGGAGACCGGAGGTAAAGTGTAGAGTCCGTTATGGTTCGGTCCGGAGAGTATCATTTGGTTGGTTGATTTGTCCTTGACACAAAAGAAAGATAGGTGAAATTCAAAGATTACATGATTATCTTGTGCAAATTTCTGAACTGAAAGAAGAGATTTAGTTATGGATGGAACATATAACACATTATTGAGATGTAGTGATCATTTAGGTGAAGTTAGAGTGTTAGAGCCAGTGTGTTTTATGGGTAGGTTCATACCATGGCCAACTTGAACTTGTTCCGATCCATTGTAGGGATCATTGGATGAGAGGGATTGTAGATCTGGAGTAATGTGGTGAGTTACACCAGTGTCTGGGATCCAGTTGTAGTTGCTCGCTTCTGGTTGCTGTTGTGGATAGTATTGGGTGACGTGAGCTGTTGGATTTAGAGGAAATCGCATCGGGGAAGACATGTTCGGTGGAGCACGTTGATTGTGAAAGTAGCAATTTTGTGTGTTGTGGTTGTTATGGTTGCAAAGGTTGCACAATGGGCAATTTTGTCGAGTTTGACGACCTCCTCCACGACCGTGTTCTCGGCCTCTGATATTGTTGTAGTCAGTCTTGTTGTACAATTGCTCAAGTACATTTGCTTTCGATGGGGTGGAGTTATCAATGAGAGATAGCTTTCGAAGTTGGGAGCCTTGTAGAAATTCATGGCTGATGAGTTTTGCTTGAAGATTGGGAAAAGGTAATGGAGTTGGATTTTTCATGAGTACAGGAATAATTTCACGAAAATCATTCCTGAGTGAACGATATATGTGGGGATTGAAAATGGCTGTTGTGATGGGATTGCTAGAGATTGTAAGTTCATCTGCAATGGATTTAGCACGTAAGAGAAACGTTGAGACATCTTCATCAGGTTTGTGGGTGAGATCTTGGAGGGCTAGGTGGAGTGATAGAATTCGGGAGTTGGAGGTTGATGCATAGTCTTCATGAATGGCATCCCATATGGCTTTACTTGAGTCTTTCCCGATGATGATTGGGAAGACTTCTTTAGATAAGAGGTTTTGAGGAGGCTTCGAATCATGGCATCTTGTTGAATCCACGTGATCGCTACATTTGCTATGATTGGTCGTGTAATGGTTCCGTTGAGGTAACCGAAGAGACGTTGTGCTAGTAGGAATGACTCGATTTGAGCTTTACAGAATAGAAGATTTTTACTAGTAAGTTTGATGGATATGTAGTGGTGAGCATTGGGTAGATTGAAGGTGGTTGTGTTGGATGATGGATGAGTGGTGAGGGAGGAGCTCGGTGGAGCATTGTTAGGCTCTGATACCATATTATCCTTTGACATGAGGATAGATATGATTCTCTTTTATCTTATTCAGCTTTTGATATTACATCAATATATAGAGATGGAAGAATCTTTTAGAGTTACATAACAATAAATGTTACTCTTTTTGAACCCACACTCATTAATCTTTATGGATAGTGGAGAGGTGCCTCTTCGTGAACCAACATTCATTGAACCTCCTTACTGGATGTGCCTCTTCAGCTTCTTCACTGATGGCTCATGTTTAATAACCGGGAACAACATTAATTGGCCAGCTAAGGAATCCTGGAGGCATGGATGCACTAATGTCCTCATTTAATGAGGAAACCTATAAGAATGGCTTGGCAACAATAAGAAATTGTATAAATTAAAAATCATGAATCTTACAACATTGAAAATTTGCATACCAAAGCTGGTAAGGCTGCACGATATTTGCTTTCTAGGAGAGAGTCATAGTACTCTCACCGTCCTCTTTAATATATTATACCATCAAAGCCCGGTGGCAGTTAAAAATGGCCCGACATCAAAATAATTTCTGACGACTGCATGCTATCAACCGTAACATGGCATACTGGATTTTTGGGGTTTTGGAAATTACAGCACTTGTAATTCTGTAATTGGTTAAGTTAGGTTAAAAATAATACGAATGAATTGGAATTTGCTTGGTAAATTGCTTGCATCATAATCAAAATAAATGTACAAGAAACTCTTCATCTTTTTCACCGCGTGCTTTTTGTTTACGTAGAGCACAAGGCCGTAAGCATTTAGATGGGTATCCTCTATCTACCCCTTCCCCATGAGCTCATCAGACAGTCCTCTTGTGAATAAAATTTTGCCACTATGAAATATGGTACTGTAAAGAGTACTAATCAGAACTGTAATATTAATGTAAAATATACAAAACATTACGATTGTAAAAGGACTCAAACATATAAACATTATGACTATATTATTACACAAAAAATCTACTAATAATACACCTGTAATATTACACCTGTAATATTACACTAAGACTATTCACAATACTGTTATCAAATCACTATAACAATACAAGAATTCAGAACCATACATGTGACACGACGACAGCTGAAAAGCTTCAGTTTTTAAAAAAATTCAGAATCACACCTCAGATCATGATACAAACATGCTCACAAAAGCGGAAATTTTTTGTCCGAGTGATGGACTGTAAAAATGTCTGAGTTTAAATACCTACTTAACAGCTCGGACCCACTCATTTACAACTCTCTCTTCTCATTCGAAATTTAAACATTTATGCCTCCTCTGTTCAAACCGTCGCCGGGAAGGAAGGAGAAAACGTGCCATAAATCTCGTGGAAAACGTCTCGTCGGAGAAAGGATAACATCCTGCTCTTTTACTTCTCTCTTGATTCTATATCAAACACCTCCTCCGCTCATACCGTCGTCGGGAAGGAAAATGAGTTGTGCCCTAAGTCTCGTGGAAAAAGTCTCGCCGGCGGAAAGAATATCCCCAACTCTTCAGCCACGGGATTGACCGCAGAGGACGCTGGAGGTAGCAGAAAGTTTTCTAACACTTGACGGATTGTGCCCTAATTCCTCGACAACGCGAGCGCGGTGGAGTGGAGATAGAGGAAAAAATTTTGACACTTGGCGGACTTGACAGACACGCAAAGTAGTGAGGGCGTCGGCAACGGACTAGGATTTTCAGTACTATTGTAACTTGCGGAGGCCGACAAGGTAAGATCTCAATTCTTTGATTTTTTTGATTTGGATGGATATATGTAGTTGGTGCATAACTATTTAGTTCATCTCTTCCGTGTTTGTATGAAATGCCCTTAATTTTTTTGTACAACATTTTCTTTGGTTCTTTTTTATTTTTTCAGTCCAGACACCATGTATATCCGGCTGAATGTATACTGTATCACATCACTACATTTTTTGTCTAATCACACTGAATATCTGGATGGATTTAAACCGTATCACAACATTACCTTTTTTGGCCAAGCACTACTGTATCTATACTGAGTCCCGACAGTATCTATACCAATTCATAAAATTTGTTTATGCTTTTGTATATGCAGATGGAAGGGCAATTAGTGGGGACATTCTTGAACACTAGATGTGCCATTTCTACATTTAAGAAACAGGCAGAACCCCTACTGGATGTTCTTTCTGAGACCTCATGGGAGTTATTAATCAACTCATCAGTGATGCATTTCTTCACCCTACCCGATCTTCTACAAAATATTCCTCTGATGTACCGACTCATTAGGTTGTATAGGTCGGACAAATCTGCATTTTTGTTAGGCTAGTATTACATAAAAAGGACTGTTAATGAGGTTCAAAAGATTACCCATATCAAATATCACACAAGCCGACCTAGTAACCCACCTTAATTAATTAGCCAATATAGAGGAGGATTCCAATGAAACTGAAATGCATAGAGTTGATGCTCTTGGGAAGTACATACTGTACATGTTTTTGTTTCCCTTGAAGTCTCTTCAGCTTCCATTATGCCTGGAGAAGTTTGGTGGATTGGATAAGTTTACAAGATATAATTGGCTCAAGGCCATACATAGTTTTCTGCATAAGCAGTTTGAGGACCTACATACACTCAGCTGCTCCAGAAATGAACCTATTAGTCTGGGCTACCTCGAAGGCTGCTCCATCATTCTTGGGGTCAGTTCTTATTTTGTTTAATACTGATTATATTGATGCACTATTGGGGTTATATTTTTAATTTTTTTATGTTTACTATCTTATAGGTTTGGTTTTTTTGAGCACACCAACATCCAGGTGCCAGTGGATGAGATGGCTTGGCTGCATTTGTGCTGATGGGCCGCCAAAGGAGGTTTTAAACACCAAGCTGGGTTTGACCTCTTTCATGAAAGTGCTCTTTGAAAGGTACAAATCTTTCTTGGCCGCAAACATGAATCTCTTTAGTAGGTAACAAGAATTTATTCGTTTAACATTCTTCAATTTGAATAAACTTAAGATGTGTTTGCACAACATTCCTCTTGTATAAAAACCCTTGCATGAACACATAACATCAAATGTTTTAGAGTTAACTTTAACTACCCATTGATTGTCATCCACAAAAGCATCACAATGTCTAGTGACATATAAAATATGGTAATTCACATATCTAACTTCTTCACTAATGCACACACTAACAGCTCCATCCATAAAAATCTGTTCGAAAACGGAGAACATTTTTCTTGTGTATACTTTGGAAGCTTGTTTTAATAAAAGGCAATTTTTAAATTTTAAAGTGATGATACCGTGCTTGCACTTGAAATCTTCATCATATTCAAATCTATGCCAAGATGAAATCATCTTCTCCATCCCGGTATAACACTCAACAAGGGAACTTGTTGGTTTCGCTTACCCATGTAAAACATTATTCGCGGATTCTCTTCTCTGAGTAGATAGAATGTTAATGTCTAAAATGTCTTTATTAAACATAGTGGACCATCTATTTCTAATTTTGTGCAGATCAAAAATTCATCTAATGTCCTTCAAGTTGCCTCTTGAAATCTTCCCACTCCAATGTGAATCAAACTCAGCCTCATCATCGCATTTGCTCAGGCAATGTGAATCAAACTCAGCCTCCGGGTCGGGCCGGAGGGGATCTTACTTGCCCAAGGCATCCACCCAGTGCTCCCTAAGGGGTGATGAACCACTCCACTAAGCACTAGTTAGCCACCTTGCTCGGCTTGAATCATCACATTCACAACACATCATAGAGTACAACAAAACCACTATCAGGAAACCACAAAAAATATATATCATAATATATATTTAACGAAAGTGCAAAAGGACATAGCCACTATTTATACATAGAGCCTGTAGGCTATAAAAGTACTATAACTAGTAACTCCTCTCCCTCTTGACTCTGTTCGTTGGTACTCACGTCTTGAAACTCGGAAGACAATGGGGGTGCTTCTGCTCGAGTAGTCCTATCAGCTGGTGTATCGTCCTGTAGCAGCTGGTCACTACGGTGCTCCATCTCCTGTGAATGGTTATTGAAATAACCGTTAGTTACAGAGCTAAGTGGAACATTATGTAGATGTGTTTCCTAAAGATCTCTATGGTATTCCACCCCAGCGAGAGATTGACTTCACTATTGAGTTGGTGTTAGGTGCAAAACCTGTGGCCCGCTCACCATACCGAGTAGTTCCAAAGGAGATGGCGGAATTGAATTTTCAATTACAAGAATTGCTAGAACAAGGCTATATACGTCTAAATATGTCACCTTGGAGTGCACTGGTCCTCTTTGTGAAGAAGAAGTACAGAAGCTTTCATCTATACATTGATTATCGAGAATTGAATAAGTTGACAGAGAAAAATAAGTATCTGATTCCACGAATTGATGACTTGTTTGATCAGATAGTGGGATCGACTGTCTATTTGAAGCTATATTTAAAGTCTGGCTATTACCAGTTGCGAATTAGGGAATGTGGCATTCCCATGATAGCTTTCGGTATACGCTATGGTAATTATAAGCTCACTGTAATTCCGTTTGGGCTAACAAATGCATCATCGGTATTCATGGACTTGATGCACCAAACTTTTTGGGAGTAATTAGATAAATTTTCTATCGTCTTTATTGATGACATATTAGTGTACTCTCAATCAGAAGAAGATCATGCAAATCACTTGAGTATAGTATTGCACACCTGAGGAGGAATAAACTCTATGCCAAATTCTCAAAGTGTGAGTTTTGGCTGTCGTCGGTGGCTTTTCTTAACCATGTGGTTAGTGGAGAGGGTATTATTGTGGATCCGACGAAGATCATTGCTATATGAGAGTGGCCTGTATTGACTACTATAGCGAAAGTCAGGAGCTTTCTTGGACTTCTTGTCTACTACAGGCGCTTAGTGGATAACATTTCACGGATAGCTTTACCTCTCACCACACTAACGAGGAAAGATTAGAAGTTCATTTAGACGCCTGAGTGCCCACAGGCTTTTGAGGAGTTGAAGAGTCGCCTGACCATAACACTTATCCTGTGTTCGCCATGTGGTACAGACGGTTATGAGATTTATAGTGATGCTTCAGGTAACGGCTTAGGCTATGTTCTTCTACAGTTTGGAAAGGTTATAGCTTATGACTCATGCCAGTTGAAAGTGCACGAGAGAAACTATCCAATCCACGACTTGGAGTTGGCGGATGTGATTTTTGCACTAAATTTGTGGCGTCACTACTTATATGGCGTGAAAGTTGACATATTCACGGACCATAAAAGCTTTAAGTATTTAATAGATCAGTAGGATCTAAATATGCGATAATGGAGGTGGATGGAGTTCCTCGGGGACTACACCTTCAAGATACATTACACTCCCGAGAGGGGAAATGTGGTCACAGATGCCTTGAGTCGTAGGACTCCAGTACGAGCAAGTTGGCTATAGATGCATGGGGAGCGTCTGATCTAGGAGTTGGAGGCCTTAGATATTTCTTGTGTTGACAAGAATACCACTACAAATGCGTTCTTGAACTAGACGGAGGTGCAATATGACTTTGCAGACAGGATTCATCGAGTGATGGAACTCGATGAGAGTATTAAGCGCTATGCAGCAGATGGGTCAAATTTCCAATTTTCATTGGATGATGGCCTTTTGAGAAAGGATGGTCATTGTTGCATCCCAAATGTGGGTAAATTGCAGGAGTTGATCTATGTGGCTCACTTTACTAAATACTCAATCAATCCAGGGAGCAAAAAATATATAAGGACATGAAAAAGATGTTCTGGTGTCCAGGTTTAAATAAGGACATTGATATTTATGTGGTGAAGTGCCATACATGTGTCAAATTCCCAATTCTCCCTAAATGTCAGAAACCTTATGGTTTCCTGAAATCATTGCCAATTCTGGTGTGGAAGTTCGATGACATATCTATGGATTTCGTGCATGGGTTGCTTAGATCATAGAGTGGGAATAATGCCATGTGGGTGATAGTTGACCAGTTGACAAAGGTATCACACTTCATACCGAATAAGAAGGACTATTTAGTTGAGAAGTTTGCTAAGTTGTATGTTGACAACATAGTACATTTGCACGGTGTGCCCCGTAGCATCGTAAATGACCGAGACGGGCGCTTTACTTCGAATGATTAGAGGCTAATCCACTAGTTGTTGGGTACTAAACTGAAGTTCAGTATGGCCTTTCATCCGCAGACGGATGGTCAGACCGAGAGAACCAATAGGATAATGGAGGATATGCTCCGTCTGAGTGCCTTGGATTTCAGGAAGAGGTGGGAGGACCATCTCTATATGATCGAGTTTGCCTATAATAATAGCTATCAAGCTAGCATTCAGGTGGCACCCTTTGAAGCATTATTGTAGGAAGTGTCGTACTCCTTTAGCTTGGGAGGAAACAGGCGAATCAAAGCTATATAAGCGTAAAGAGGTCGAAGATGCAAATTCGACTATACACAATATTTGAGAGTGATTATTGGTGGCTCAGGATAGGCAAGCGAAGTACTTCAATGCTAAGCATCGAAATGTGGAGTTTGTAGTTGGCGATTGGGTATATCTGAAGATAAAACCATTCAAGGGTGTGTCCCTGATTCGACGCTTGAAAAAGCTGAGTCCGAGGTACCTTGGTTAGTTTGAAGTGGTTGAACGGGTTGGTGAAGTCACCTATCTGTTAGCTCTTTTGGTGGAGCTAAGTGGTTTGCATGATGTATTTCACAAATCAGTGTGGCGAAAAGCTTTGCAAGAGCCTGCGCACGTGATTGTTGACGATCAAGTGTCGGTCAATAGTGGGCTGACAATGAAAGTAAAACCCATTTGTATCAAGGACACGAAGTTTAGACAGCTACGAAATAAAGCAATCGGGATGGTCAAAGTCTATTGGGACAACTGTGGCCGTGAAGAACTGACATGGGAGCCTAAGCAAATCATGCGAGATTAGTTTCTCGAATTGTTTTTGTAAAGTAATATTGCAAACATTTTGTACTGTTTTCCTTCAAATAAATAAAATTTTAGGATGAAATTTATGTAAGGAGGGGAGGTTTGTTACACCCCAAAAATTGGAAAACAGAGCTCACTGGTAGCTATCACCCGACGATAGTGCCACGTGGTAATTATGTACGTATCAGATGGACGGAATGCAGTAGAAGAGCATGTTGACTAGTGTCAAAGCGGTTACCGATGATATCGACCAGCGATAGTCGATATCCCCCGGCGATAGCGATATGTTTGAATTGACAGCTGAAATCATGGCTCTTTATTTCTTTTGAAGAAAGAATACTATTGCTGGGATTATTCTCGAAGCCACTTAAACAGAGAAGAGGTGAAGAGAAGATTCATTTCTCTTCTCTCACTCTCTCTCCTCCCTTTTCATCAAACCTTGGAAGAAAGGAAGGAAAGGATAAGAAGCTGAGCTTTGGAAGCTTGGTGAAAGAGATCCCGTGGTCAGATTTATGAGCTGTAGCAAGATCCGTGAAGAGAAAAGCAAGGCAGTCCTTTCCATCAAGATAGATGGCTTGATCATGGCTCTGAAATGATCTATAAGGGTAACGATCTTCCTTATTGGACAAGTGAAGTTCTAATTTTGCATATGCGAGGAATCCCCCACCAAAAAGGTGGTGAGTGAAGGGAATTCCGATGGGTTGATACGTGATATCCCCGGGTAGTCTTGTATATAGAATCTGAAAATCATAGTACAGAATATGCATGTTGTGTGAAGCCCATCCATACAGGTTGGTCTTGATTGGTGATGTTTTAATTTGCGTGCCAGAGAAGACTCCGAGTATAAACATGTAGTTCACGGAGTCTGAGGGGTTGTGCCTGTGAATTCGTGTAGCAGGAAGTACTGGAGATGTGCTCCAGGAAAATACCCAGAGAATATCATGGTTTTGATAACAGTTGAATATCGCCAGGTGATAGTGGATATCACTTGCAATAGGTCTTGGTGAGCTATGTTTTGAGAAAGTCCAGTTTCTGGCACTACAGGTTTTTTTGGAAAGATATTCTCGTTGTGGTTGAGTTTGGGGACACAAAAAGAAGTTCTGTTGTTAATGTCAGGTGAAAGTAGATATCGTTGGTGATAGCTTCTAGATAGCATTTTTATTGCGAAGCCTATCTCTCAGAGATCATGTGGGGCTAGTTTGTGAGTTTTGAGCCTCGGTGCTCAGCTCTGATGGCTATGAGAGCCATCTATTGAATATAACACTGGCTATGTTTAATTTACGAGAAAGGGAATGTGACCTGCGTCCGTCCATTGACCGAGAATGCTCGGCTTTTGGCGATGGCATGGCAATTTAAGCAATGGAAAAGGCTTAACTATACCCTCTCTCATGCCATACGGTTAATAGACCTAAAGTAAGTGACAATTAACATTGGCATGAGAGAGAGTCTTAGCTTTGTGTCGGGCTAAAAATGCTCATAGTTTACCGTTAGTCTAAGACTTTTGTACGGTGGTGGGACTGTGGGTTATCCGGTACACTAATAAGGTGCCTTGAGAGCATGGAATGTTTGCCTAGTGATGCAAATGTTTATGATATCTTGAATGGTGCTTAAGTTGTACCTTCGTGATATATTGAATGGTACTTAAGTTATACCTTTGTGTGATATATATATATATATATATATATATATATATATATATATATATATATATATATATATGAATGTTATGTCTGCAGGGAAGGAATACCGCTACCGTGGGAATGGGGTAGAGTCGTTATAAATTGGTCAGTTAAAGCTGGCCGATTCCTTGTTTGCCACTTTTATGGTGGAATGTCCCTATGCAGGTGCTGGAGAGCCGAGCGGGAAATAGCGGGTTGCAACCCTCTATGCTATGCCGGCCCTCGAAGGCAATGCAAAGAGCTTTTATTGTTTTCATGTGTGGCCATCGTGCGTGCCGATGTTTGTAAACAACTTTTATGAAGAACAATTGTAAGGCCTTAAGGACACACTTTTTGGTGTATTTTGTATAACATTCCTATGTGGTATATTAGTTGACATTCTTTGTTACTTGAGTTCTAATAACCTACGAAGCTTCCGCTAGAATGCTATGAGTTAGGATTCGTTTGGTGATTTTAATATTCACTTGTAACTCCACTGACTATCTTAGGAATATTTTGTGGGGCCCCGACCAGACCTTTTGTTATATTCTACGTTGACGGTTGGAGGTATTATAGAACAGTTGTTTGTAAATCCTCAAAAAATTCTTTGCAGGGGGTGAATAGAGATTTAAAATATTTTTGCTTGAGTTATCTAATCACTTTCAGATTTGCATCAATAATCTCAACTACAATAAAATAATTAAATGCAGGAATTAAAGTATAAAGAATAAATAGAGATAACACAAAAAATCTTAACACATAAGACACAATGTTATAGTAGTTCCCAAAAGTTGGGTACATCAACTTTTCTACCACTTTGGTAGTAATACACTATCCCACTGCTTGAGTCTTTTGATAAGATGACTATCAGAACCAAACTAGAACTTTTGGTAAGGAGATCTTGAACCAACACTAGATCTTTTGATAATGATATATTGAACCAAGGACTACATCTTTTGGTAAGGAGATCTTGAACAAAAGACTGAGTTTTTTGATAAGGAGACTCTCAGAACCAGTGACTGAATCATTTGAAAAGGGATTCTAAAAACTCTTTACTCAAAATACAAGAAGAAGAGCAGTAAGAGGGAAGAAGAAGAAGTCTTCTAAGATGAGTCCTCTCTCAGTAAATTTCTGAGGATTATAGACATTAAGTGTTCTAAATGCTTTGTATACAATGAATAATTGTGTAGCAAAAAGTGCAAGGATTTTTATCCTTTTGATCCACTAGATTGCTCAGAGAAATCTCAGATCATTTCAAATTACAGCAGCCAAGAAGAAGAAGATCGGTTGTCCACTCTCTAAGAATATTGATTCTCTATTATTCAATATTGTGTGCTTCTTCTATGTATCTCTGTAAGACTTCAGAATTCTAGGTATATTAAACCATTGAGCAAATTCAAATTCATCTCTTAACTGGAAAATCTTCTTTTGAAGGAATGAAATAATATTCTTCTTTAATTGTCATTAGAAATTTCAATAATCCCTTCAAAATCCTTCCTTTTTATTCTCTTGAAATTAGATGTAAAATCCTTTCCTTTATCTCTCTTCCAACAACTCTAATGTTCAAAATAATTCCTTAGACAATTCCTTGAAATAAGCCCGGACAAATCTTCCAAAATTTCCCATTTGAGTTCCATTTGATGCTACATCGACTTTTTATAGAAGGAGCGTCGAGATCTGCCTTTAGAATGAAGCCATATCGACTAAACTATATAATAGGCATTGTGCCAATATCATATCGACGCATACAACATCTTTTACATTAGAGTAGTGTCAATTCACCTTATGTTAGTGCTCTGACTTCTAGTCGAAGTGACATCGACTTTCAGTCGGCGCTGCGTCAAATTCTAGTTGATGCATATTGTCTTGATTTCTTCCTATAATTAGTGTGCCTACCTTATGCCTTTGACTCAACTGACATCCTAGGATATCTATTACCATTGTACTCTCACTATACAACATGGTTAATAATCATATGTTGTAAAATCACTTATAATTTAAATTGTTATGTTAAATCATTATGTTTTCCCAACAATCTCCCCCTATTTAGCCTAATAAATTTTAAAAATCTTTTTAATGTGATTTTACAAAATAAAACAAGAAAGACAATGGATGATTTTACATCATGACACATAAAGAAAGATAGAAACATGAGCATACAACTGAAAGCTTTCATCAATTGGAAAAATGGATACTTTAAATAGTGGTAGCTACACTTTTTATCAGCAAGAAATTGTGAGAAAGCAATATACAATTTTCTTAAGATCTTTTAAACATACTGAAAATGGGAAGACCTTGCTTTATTTAGATGCTTTTGAATGTCATAATGAATCTTGAATAACTTCTTAATTTCTGCCTATGTATTTTGAGATGTTACATTGATTGTATAGTCATGACTTAGAATCTTGGCTGATAACTCATTTATTAATTCAAGGATATTTTCAGGAAACTCATCCCTTTATTGATCTCCAACTATAGATTTTTGGGCATAAGAGGCTTATGCTTTTACAAAACTATCTAATCTTGTTTAATTAAATGTATAGGAATGATCATCCTTCTTGAAACCAAGACCTTCCACTCTTTTGTAGCAATGTCTTGTAATATCAACAATTTGAGCATGAGGATGCTTTGTGGCAAAACCTTTGAATTCAAAGATTGCATCAGGTAATTGAATTAGTTTTTCAACAATAACATCCTCCTTGGACTACCCTGCTTTAAGTTTATCAAGAAAGATTTTCTTCTTATCAGCTATATCCTTTTCAGCTACTTCAAGCTCAATTGCATCTCTTTCCCTTATTTCATCAAGAGCCTTTTCTAACACTAGATCCTTGTATTCTTCCATTGTTGTTTCAGGAAGATCAACTTTGGAATCTGCTTTTTTGTACAAACTATCCTTTTTATACTATTTTCTTTAGGCCTTTGTATATTTCTTCTATTTTGACTGAGGTTTTGAAGTAGACTTTGTTAGAGACAGTGTTGGAAGTTTATGCATAGGAGTCTCTTCCTATGTTCTTGATTCTATAGTTTTTTACTAGAGTATATCATCAGAGAGAAGCTCCCATTGAGTGGTTGGCTTCCACTGAGAAGTTGGAAACATCTGTAAGACCCCCCCCCCAACCTTTGCCCCGGGTCGGGCCGGAGGGGATCTTACTGCCCAAGAAATCCACCCAGTGCTCCTTAAGGGGTAACAACCCACTCCACTAAGCACTAGTTGGCTGCCTTACTCGGCTTGAATCACAACATTCACATCTCATCACAGAGTTTAGCGAAAGCATTAATAGAAAATCACATCAAATATATATAACAATATATATTTAACAGAAAACGCAAAAGGCCATAGCCACTGTTTATACATGAAGCCTGTAGACTATAATGGTACTACAACTAGCAAATCCTCTCTCTCTCTCTCAACTTTGCTTGCTAGTACTCATGTCTCGAAACTTTAGAGACGACGGGGGTGCCTCTACACCGGTAGTCCTATCAGCTAGCGTATCATCCTGCAGCAACTGTCTACTACATTGCTCCATCTCTCGTGAATGGTTATTAAAATAATCGTTAGTTACAGAACTAATTGGAAACAAATCTCCTCCCCAGATCCATATCCTAGGGACGAGCTCACACACCCAACAAAAGTAGATAGCCTAAGCATGAGAGGGTTAGTACAACATTTCATAAATAAGCTAGGAGCAACCAAAAGAAGGTGCATCGTGGTATAACTGGACTAGAAGCATCAATATACGTCAGTTAAAATTTTAGGTTCCACTAGTATAGCAACACAATAGGTATTCACAACCCGTGCAAACATCGCAGACATTCACAGCCATAGCAACATCGCAGGCATTCACAGCCGCGTACACATCGCAGGCATTCACATCCGCATATACATCACATACATTCATAGCCACGTACACATCACAGGCATTCATAACCGTGTACACATCGCAGGCATTCACAGCCGTATACATATCACAAGCATTCACAGCTGCGCATAACACCCTATATCGACATAGTATGGACTGTTTCTCTTAAGGCAGGATAGCGAGCCCCGCGGGCCTCACTGATGTGGCTGTCAGTGACAGTGGCCAGTCCTGCCACTTCTGAGGGTGGTCATACTATACAGCCCTAGGCCCCAACGTACAACCCCGTGTACTATTGGATGTGAGCGACATCCGGTGATATAACATTTTGGTCGACCAACTGAAGAAAACCCAATGGGGAAAACTTAACATCCGGTCACCCGTGGTACCCATCTCCCTATCGCCTTGAGTCGTTGACCTTCCCACACCAGTACAAATGATTTCCAGGAGGGACTGACTCGCCATAATTCACCGTAAGAAATTCACAAGCAATCAAATAGTCAATTTTTGCTAGCATACACCGGGTATATGGCGGCATGTCCTACTATGCTTCAATCTTCGGGCAGTAATGCTCAGCTCCACTTTTGACAAGGAGAATGGGAGCACTTTATTTAGGGATAAACCTGGAGGAATCCTTCAACTCCGGTTATCCCCAACTAAGGCTCGACTTAAACAGATGCCTGCTCGTCAGAGCAGGACCCATGCTTATAATAGTAAATTGCAGTAATGAAAATGCAGTAATTAAAGCTGCTGATAATATACGCTGCTTAAAAATGCGGTAATTAAATCTGCTGATAATATACGCTGCATAATTAGAGTGCTAGAATGAAATGTGACCAGTACAAAACTGGAGTAGTACTGAAACGAAAGTATTGAATTGAACCTGACCAGTACGGGACTGAAGTAGAACTTAATTGAAAGTTGTGAATTAAAATTGAATAGTACGGGACTGGAGTAGAACTGAATTGAAAGTAGCAAATTGAACCTGACCAGTATGGGACTGGAGTAGAACTGAAATGAAAGTACTGAATTGAACTTGACCAGTTCGGGACTGGAGTAGAACTGAATTGAACTTGACCAGTATGAGACTGGAGTAGAACTGAAATGAAAGTACTAAATTGAACTTGACCAGTACAGGATTGGAGTAAGACTGAATTGAAAGTAATGAATTGAACTTGACCAGTACGGAACTAGAGTAGAACTGAAATGAAAGTTCTGAACTGAAATAAATAAAGGAATTGAACCAGTACAAGACTGGAATAATCATAAAGAAAATGATTAGTATTCCAATCACTCCATTCAGGAGGCTTTAGTTCCATCTCTGTTCTCAGGAGGTATTTTCAGTTCCTTCTCCGTTCTCAGGAGGTATGTTAAGTTCCATCTCCGTTCTCAGGAGGTTTAGTTATGTTCTATCTCCGTTCTCAGGAGGTTTCTTTGAGTTTCACCCATTATTAAGATCCGATAACAATTCAGCTGTGCCCTTTTTAATCACGAATTAATCGGATTAGGGGAAGCTTATTATGAGTTAAATCTTTAATATTCATCCGAGAATAAATATCAATTCGATTTCTTGCGTCAGACCGAATCCGAGAATCTCGTTAGAGGGCACATTCTTCCTCGAATTTCAACCTCGAAAATAATTTTTTTACATGAGGGGAATTATTCACCCGGAACGAGGTTGTGGACTATTTTTCTCGAAACTCGTACTTTCATCTTCCGAGTCTATCCAAAATGCTTGAGAGTTATTTGAAAATGAGACGTTTGGCAGTTTTGCAAAAACCCCGAAATACTCAGCGCTTGAAATCTTGCCTCAATAACTCTCATCGATTAGTCAATTGATCTTAATATTCAATATATAAAATGGTCGCGCACTTCGATTTCCATTTTCGAAGAATTCGAGCGCGTAAATTTTCGAGCGCGACCCTAGGCTCCAAGAAATTGGAAAAACTTCAATTTTTATTCCATGGTTCCCAAATTTTAATACAACCTTTAAGAGGGCCTAAAAAGAGCCTAGTAATTTTTTCAAAAATATTCGAGCAATTTTGGGCCCCTAAATTGGGCAAATAATTCTTTTTTAGGATTTTAAAAATACCAAATCAATCCCAAAAATTCCTGAAATTTTTGAGGAGATTGCGCTCATCAAGGGAAATAATTTTCATGTTAAAAACTTTTTCACTAGGCCTCTAGTGTACCCTTTAGAAAATAAAACACTCATTATAATTATAATATTATAATAATCATAATATTATAAAAAATTATAATTTTTATACTCTTTCTTCCCCCACGGCCTGTATAGAGAGCCTGTACAAAACCGCCCCTTACGGGCCTTCTTCGCCGCCGGCTAGCCATTGCTCCGCCCTCGGCCGACTCCTCGGGGGTGGGCGCTCCCTCCGGCAGTGGTCTGGCGGCCTGCCGCTGCCGAGGCTATATTTTTTTTATAATCGGAGGGGAGAGGTTGACGGCGGCGGCGCTCCGGCCACCGGAGCTCGTATGCAAAGCATCCAGAGGATAGGGAGGAAGGAGAGGAGAAGTTTTCCACCTGACTTCGGGGCCTTCAGGACTTCTGGCGAGATCTGCCATTTATGGTGGTGGAGGTGGCAGTGGAGAAGCTTCAGGTTGGCTTTCCCGACGAGCTAGGGCTCCAGCCAGGTGGGCGAAGCTTGTTTTAAGCTGGTTAGGAGAGTAGCTGAGGGGTCATGGCCTTGTATAGGCAAGGGGGAGGAGTAATTTGGCTTGGGGAAGGTGTGGGTTTAATCCCACTTGAGCAAGAAGGGCTCTTCTCCCCTCCAGCTGGTTGGAACATATGACACCCATCCAGGGGCCATAGTACAGGCCACATGGTTCCATCCAAGGGGAGTGCTTGATGGGTTGGGCCTTGGTGGGCTTTTTGGCTTAGGAAAGAGGGGAGGGGAAAGGGAGTTGGGCCTAACTTGGCCCATGGCCCTCCTAGCCTCTTGTGTGGGCTGATTTTGGTGGTCCAAGGGTATAAGGGGGTGGAGCCTTAACCATCCATGAAGAGGAGGTGTACATCTCCATAAGAAAATTTCCAAAAATTTGTTTTTATGGGGAGTTTTACCAAAGTCAACCCTAAGGTGGGTCCCCCATGCTGGACAAAGTCAAAGTATGTCCAAGACATCAGGGTCTGGTCAAAGTTGGGGTGTTATGTCACAATTGAAGTACGCACGCTTTTTAGTGCACAATTATGCTTGATTTGAGCACGGTTTGACCACTCGTCATCGAAACTTATCGGGATCAATTCCATTGACTTTGTATGACAATACGAATGCAATGCCACTGACCGAGGTCGAATCGGAGTTCGTTTGCTAAGTATTCAAAATCTGCGTGTCGTAGAGCGCTAAATTTGTCAAAACGCTCATAATCATCTTTAGGCTTTGAATCGTGACGCAACGAGTTCTGATGCGTTTGTATCAATTATACGAAGTCGTAGGAACTGACAGAACTCAAATTAGAGTTCTCTATAACAATTTCCAAAAATCTCATTTTTGCGACGTTCTGCGAGGAATGACCATATCCACCATATGACCTCGAAATTCAATGGAATGAGTTCCGACACACTCGTATTAGCTATACGAGGCCACGAGAATTGAAAGAACTCAAAACAGAGTTCTCTAGCTTGATACCCTGCCTAGGGTTGCCTCTTACCGGGTCACGGGTAGAGGTTTGGGTCACTTTTATTGGGCCCACTAGGGTTCTGGTGGCCCAATTAAATCGGGATGTTACAATCCAATAAAAATAAAAGGATTTTCGTCCCCGAAAATTTGCTTAAAGTAGGGGGAAAAAGCAACATACCTGGGGGAAGAGCTTTGTTTGCTTTTCTCGGACGAGTGCTTCTTATTTCCATGTACATTCATCCCGTCCGCATTTCGACCACAATATCTTGACCATCAGAATGGTCTTGTTGTGCAGATTCTTTACTTTATAATCTACTATGCTGACCGGTTCATGTTGGATGGATCTATCAGACAATAGCTGCACTGGTGGTGTAGGTAGATGCTGCTCTGGTTGCCGGAGGACTCATCTTAAGGATGAGACATGAAACACATCATGAATATTTCCTAATTATGGGGAAGGGCTAATCGTAGGCAACATGGACAACACGCTCTATCACATGATAGGGGCCCAAATAGCGAGATCTAGCTTATTCTGCTTTCTCAACCGGGAGACACCAGGCATGGGTTTAATTTTAAAAAACACCATTTCTCCCACGCTAAACTCCACCGGTCAGTGACGTGCATCATAATATTTGGCATGTTGGCTCTGCGGTTCCCACATTCACTCATGGATTAGCCGCATCGCTGCCGTAATATCATCAATATAAGTCACTCCTAAGGCTTCCAGGTCCTTATCTTGAACCCATATCAACGGGGTTCGGCAACGCTTTCCATACAAAGTCTCGTACGGTGTCATCTTAATGCTGGCCTGATAGCTATTACTATAAGAAAACTCGACAAAAAGCAGTAGTTGTTCCCATGGCTCGATGTGCTATACTATGCAAACTTAGAGTAGATCCTCCATCGCCTGGTTCATCCCTTCCGTCTGCCCATGTGTCTGAGGGTGGAAGGCGGTGCTAAAGGCCAAATTGGTCCCCAAGTAAGCTTGTACCCGCCTCCACTTCTTGGATGTGAAAAGTCCATCACAATCCAACACTATGGACTTCGGCACTCCGTGGAACCGGACTACTTGCTCTATGAACATTCTGGCCAGAATGTCAATTCTATCACTCCGTCGGTTGGAATGAACTGTGCTATCTTGGTAAGTCGATCCACAAGAACCCATAAAGAGTCGCTTCAAGCACAGGATAGAGGTAATCCATGGACAAAATCCATGAAAATATCCTCAAATTTCCATTATGGTATCGGCAAGGCTGTAGTAGGCCTCCTGAATTGCCGCATTCAGCTTTAACCTTTTGACAGGCCTGACACTGGGCCACGAAGTTGGTGACGTCTCTTTTCATTCCGACAGTAAATGTTCCTGCGCAGATAAACATACATCTTAACCATACCAAGGTGAATAGAATACCTCAATGGGTGCACTTCTCGAAGAATCTTATCTCAGATTCCTTTGGTGGAGGGAATAAATATGTAGTGTCTAAACTACAAGATTCCATCGTGCAAGTTGAACTCCTCTTGTGCTCCATCTTGTAGGGATTGGATGATCGGGACCACTTCCAGATCGACTTCATGGGCCTCTCGTATTCGATCCTGATGTCGCACTGTATTTCCATCCAGTATAACTAGGACTGGTTTTCTTCTGGATCCCTACGGGCAACAAGAGTAATCTCTAAGTCTAACAAAGTCTGAAATAATTACCTTGGAATCTGCTCCATCCAAATCCCTACTATTGAGGGCTGGCGACTCAATGCGTCAGCAACCTTATTAGTCTTCCCGAGATAGTACTGGAGAGTGAAATCATAATCACAGAAAAATTCCAACCATCGGCACTGTCGGAGGTTCATTTCTTTCTGAGTAAAGATGTATTTGAGACTCTTATAGTCGAAGAAGATCTCGCATCTTAAGTAATGTCTCAAGATCTTGAGGACGAAAACAACGGTGCCCAACTCTAGATCGTGGGGTTACATAATTTAGCTCGTGCGGCTTTAGCTGACGAGATGCGTAAGCCACCACCTTACCATGTTGTATCAGAACAGCTCCCAATCCATTCAGGGATGCACCCATATAAATCTGGAATCCTTCGGTTTTTGAGGGGATTGTAAAGACTGGGGCAGAAGTTAGCCACTCTTTTTTTACTCAACGAATGCGGTCTCATATCCCGGGGTTCATCAAAATGCAACTTACTTTCTCGTAAGAGATGTAAGGGGTAACGCAATCTTGGAAAAATTTCTATGGATTTCCTGTAATACCCGGCAAGACCAAGGAAACTTAATATGTCTGCTATCGTCTTAAGCGGCAGCCAGCTCTGAGCTACTTGGATTTTGGCTTGGTCCACCGCCACTCTATTCTTGTTGATGGTATGTCCCCAAAATCCGACCTCTTTTAACCAGAATTCACACTTGTTGAATTTGGCGAAGAGAGAGTGTTCTCAAAGTTTAAGTGCCACCAACCGCAGATGTCTAAAATGATCTGTCTTGCTTTTCGAGTGGATCAAAATGTCATCGATAAAGATAATCACAAGGTGATCCAGAAAGGGCTCAAATACCCTATTCATCAGAGCCATAAAGGCAGAGGGGGCATTAGTGAGCCAAAAAGGCATCACCATAAACTCGTATAAACAAGAGCAGGAGCTAAAGCAAGTTTTGGGGATATCATCCTCCCGGATCCAAAGCTGATAGTAACCCGATCTTTGGTCCATCTTGGAGAATACAAATGCACCTTGCAATCGATCGAACAACTCATCGATCCTTGGAAGTTGATACGAATTCCGTATTTAGTTCCCTGTAATATTTGCACAAGCGCAGTGTTCCGTCTTTCTTCTTTACAAACAGTATAGGGCTCCCTAGGGCGAGGAACTTGGGCGGACAAATCCATCATCTATCAGTTCCTGAAGTTGAATCTTCAATTCGGCCAATACCTTAGGGGCCATTTGATAGGGTTCTCGGGGGACTGGTCGAGCTCCGAAAAAAGCTTAATCTGAAGGTCAACCTCGATATATGGTGGCAAACCGGGAGGGACTAAGGTAAAACATCGAGAAAGTCTCGCACCACCGGAACTTTGGTGAGCACTTGAACTTTATTCTTCATTTTGAAGTCGATGAGGAGTATATACATATCATACAACAACACACACATCCGATGTAGGCATACATATGCATATAGTATATAACATAGGTATCAATATCTAACGTAACTCTAGCTTCTAAGATATATACCTATCACTACATCGGTGGTCGGCTCATGTTGACCTCTCCTGCAAACCCCACCCCTTCGGCCTCTATGGCCCTGTCCATGTGTTGTTTTCCCTCCTTGAAATGCTCCTAATCCTGGCCTTCCTGCCGCCTGCGGCAGAAATCTCTTATGTGTAACTACTATTGGCACAGAAAGCAGTTCCCTGCAAAGGGAATGCCTCATTGAGCTACAGGCGCCTATAAGGATGCCTGCACTACCTCTGTCTGCGCTATCTCTCCTGTTGGTGGGGAGCGTCTCCTCTATCCCGTCCCTGACCTCTAGGGACCTCGACCTGTCCCTGGCACTACTAGGCCACCATCCTCTGGTCTAACTCCAATGCATCAACGTGAGTTGATATAGTGTGGAAGGTGGACTAAGAGATCATGATCAAGATATGTCTTAAGTAACCTCGCAAGCCTCATAGAAGCGAGCAACTCTATCTCTATCTGTGGTTGTTAGGTTCCCAACAAAACATGCCAGGTGGTTAACTTTCCCTCATAGTCTGGCATCGTCCGGTCACCTTGATGGATGTGCAAGAACCTCTCCTATAGTACCGTTCGGTCTGTGTCTGAGATGAAGTATTCTAGGAATGCCTCTGAAAACTCCCCCACGGGATAGTGCTCAACGGTCATCCTTTGAACGTCGAGCGGCTGACCGCTCTCCACTCGTCTCTAGCATATCCCTCTAACAAGATCACCACTAGTGACACTGCAGTTACTTCCGAGCACATCATTCCTACCAACAGCTCCTCTATGCGCTTAACCCACTCTTCTGTCTATATGACAGTCTCCATGCCTCTGAAGGTGGGCGGACTTAGACCCTGAAAGGTTGTTAGTAGGTTAGTGGGTACCACCAACTACTGTGGTGGTTGTACCAAAGCTGTCCGGAAGGTCGCAAGGATAACTGTCAATGTTTGCCCCAAGTCAGTGTCGGTAAACAGTATAGCTACAGGGGTAACTGGGTCTAGAGGTGGGGTGGCAAGGACATATCCTCTGGAGGAGGATCTTCCGTTACTGGAGTCCATTATTTGGAGAAGTAACAGGGAACACATGTTACAATTTTGCAAAAATTAGGAAAATTTGCAAAATACTAACAAAGTGGAAACAAAGGTGTGCGGGCGTGCTATCACTAAGTCTAGAATCCCTAAGCCTCTACACTAGGGTATACTAGGATTCCACTACATGGTTCATCCCAAACTAAAGAATAAAGTGACCGACGGGGGGATCTTGAGACTGCTCCACAAGGATGGATCGTGATGACTCTAATACATTTGTAAGACTCCCCCAACATTTGCCCCGGGTTAGGCCGGAGGGGATCTTACTGCCCAAGACATCCACCCAGTGCTCCTTAAGGGGTAACGACCCACTCCACTAAGCACTAGGTGGCCTCCTTACTCGGCTTGAATCACAACATTCACATCTCATCACAGAGTTTAGCGGAAGCATTAACAGGAAGTCACATCAAATATATATAACAATATATATTTAACAGAAAATGCAAAAGGTCGTAGCCACTTTTTATACATGAAGCCCGTAGGCTATAATGGTACTACAACTAGCAAATCATCTCTTTCTCAACTTTGCTTGCTAGTACTCATGTCTCGAAACTCTGGAGACGACATGGGTGTCTCTGCACGGGTAGTCCTATCAGCTGGCATATCGTCATGCAGTAGTTGGTTACTACAGTGCTCCATCTCCTGTGAATGGTTATTAAATAACCGTTAGTCACAGAGCTAAGTGGAAACAAATCTCCTCCCAGGATCCATATTCTGGGGACGAGCTCACGCACCCAACAAAAGTAGTTAGCCGAAATATGAGAGGGTTAGTACATCATTTCATAAATAAGCTAGGAGCAACCAAAAGAAGGTGCATCATGGTATAACTGTACAAGTATCATCAATATACATTAGTTAAAATTTTAGGTTCCACAAGCACAGCAGCACATCAGGTATTCACAACCCGTACAAACATCGCAGGCATTCACAGCTGTGCCAACATCGCAGGCTTTCACAGTCGTGTACACATCGCAGGAATTCACAACCGCGTACACATCGCAGGCATTCACAGCCGTGTACACATCACAGGCACTCATAGCCTCGTACACATCGCATACATTCACAAACGTGTACACATCACAGGCATTCACAGTCGTGTACACATCGCAGGCATTCACAGCCGCGCATAACACCCTATGTTGACATAATATGGACCACTTCTCTTCAAGCAGGGTAGCGAGCCCCACGGGCCTCACCGATGTGGTCGTCGGTGACAGTGGCCAGTCCTTCCACTTCTAGGGGTGGTCGTACTACACAGTCCCAGGCCCCAACATACAACCCCATGTACTATTGGATGTGAACGACATCCGGTGATACACCATTTTGGCCGACAAGCGGAGAAAACCCAACGGGTAAAAACATAACGGTCGATCACCCGTGGTATCCATCTTCCAGTCGTCTTGAGTTGTCGACCTTCCCACACCGGTACGAATGGTTTGCAGGAGGGACTGTGAAAGTGAGGGTAAGATCTATCTCAACTCTAGAGGGGGGTGAATATAGTTTATTTAAATTAATTTCACAGTTGAAATTAGTCAGCAAATATAAAATTCAATTTATAGTATAGTGTAGAGTGTTAGTAAAGAGTTAAAAACAAAGAAGTAAAGAGCACAGCACACAGCAAACCAATCACACAAACAACCCAGAAGACACAAGGAAATATAGTGGTTCCCCAAAAACCTGGGTACATCCACTCTTCTACCACCCTTGGTAGGAATCCACTCAGGATGAGTTGATCAGGTGTCCTGACACCAATGAGCTTTTGTTAAGGTGCTCAAAAACCAAAACTGGATTTTTTGATAAGGTGTCTTGCCACCACTGAGTTTTGACAAGGCTCTCAGAACCAGACAGAACTTTTGAAGGGAGTTCAAGAACCCTTTTACAGCAGAAAAAGAAAAGATAAAGAGGTGAAGTTGTCTTCTCTGTTCTCAAATCAAATGAGAGAAGACTAGTGGATCTTTTGTTGTCAAAGCTCCCCCTGAGTTGTAGATAGGTTCAGGAATGGAAGCTTTTCTCTAGGGTGATAGGCCTTTAGAACTTTAGATCTCCAGCAAAGGATTGTTTCAACAAAAAGGCTGAAAGATGAGGTGTCTGGAGTTCTTGAGAAGAGGCTGTGATCACTTTTCTGTAAGCAAAAAGATTGTTATTCTGATTCTTCAGAATTGATCACTTGTTATCTGTCACAGCTTAATTCTTCTTGTTGTATTCTTTGTGTATGTTGTTGTGTGTTCTTGTCTGACTGAAGATGAAAAGGAAGATCTTATTCTCAAAAAGAATCTTGTCAAAGATAGCCGTTGGCAGGCATAAATGTCTTCCATAAAGAGTCTTGTCTTCTAGAGGAGGAAGGTCCAATAAAACATTCCCTGAATAATTCCTTGAAACTTGCTCCAGAATAAAGACAAACGGCTGGCAGATCTCCTTAACATAAATGCTGAGGGATTTCAAAAACATTCCAAAGACTGGCAGCATTTGAATCCTTAGAATCGTTGATCTCTCAGATAAATCGTCGATCTGAGCTCTACTATCGTCGAACTGAGCTCAGATATGGAAACAGATCAAACAGACAGAAAACATCGAACTGAGCTCGAAGATCGTCGAACCGAGCTCAGCGACCTGAAGAATAGCTGAAGAGAGATCGTCGACCTGAGCTAGAAAAACGTAGGATGCAGTTCGACGACTAAGCAAAATTGTCTGAAAGCAGATCGTCGATCTGAGCTTGAAGATCGTCGACTGGATTTCGACGATTTATCGAAGTTGAGCTCAGAGAGCGTCGAACTAAGCTCGACGTTTCGTCGACCGGAGCTCGACGAAAATTGCCTTAGACTTGGCTCTATATCCTTGATATTGGAATGGTCCTGGGGGCAGCTTCAAACCTAAGTTCTAAGCCCTAGACTCATTCTAATGTTGACCTTTACAACTATACAACTAGGTCAACCTGGTTTCTTAAGACAAACATAGTGATCCTTACCCAAATTAGTAATAGGGTGTTCCAACAATCTCCCCCTATTTGGGTTAGGATTACTATTTACAGACAGAATTAGGAAATAAATAAGCATACATTTAAGACAGAAACTAAAACAACAATGCAGAAGAAAAGATATAGCAGCAATGCAGATCACAGATAAGAAGTCAGCAAATATCCAAAGGAGGATGATTGTTCAGCTTACACAATTCACTTCTTCTCAGTTCCCTTTTTAAACAAAATTTCTCTGTTGGGATTGAGGGCTTCTTTCTTGGATCTTCTATCATCTTCTGCACCTAAGGAAGTTTGAGATCTGGGCCTTAGAACTACAGCCTCAGGGTGCAGCTTCATATAATCTTCTGGATTAAAGAATTTTCTTGATGCATATCTCTCCAGTTCTTTCTTTCTCTGATCTTATAGAGTTGTTATGTTTGAAGTGTCCTTGCCTTGCTCTCTGGCCTTTTTTATTTGATCAAAAGCAGCCAACTCTTTCATTCTAGCTGTCCAGGACAAGGGGTTGTTCTCAGGATCCTCAAATGAAACAGGAGGTTCATATCTGTTGATGGACTCAAAATCAGTAAGAGGAGTCCTGGAGACAACTGCATCTTTTAGCTTATTAGGGAAAGGACCTGAAGTAGAATCAGTATGCCCTTGTCCTTCCTTTTGATGAAATCTGTGCCCTCTCTGGCTTCCTCTATATTGGCCCCTTCTAGACTGATATCCCCTTTGATGTTGCCCCCTTTGATAGTATTTCTAATACGACTGGGAGGAGCTTTGCCTGGAAGCTGGAGCTTGAGAGGCTGAGCCTGAACCAGAATCTGGAGGAGGAGGAGGAGGAGGCTGATGCTGAGAAGATCCTTTTTCATACTTATTCAGCTTCCTTCTCTTCTTCATGGCCTTTGATTGGTTCTTGGAGTACTGCATCCAGGGCTCAGATATGGGGCAGTCATGCAGAATATAGTAGGGAATGTCATTAGAATCCTTTGCCTGAGCTGGGAAAACTGACATCATGGCCTTGCTTCTGGCCTTCCTCTTCTTGGCAATAGTACTTGCAAAGTCATCTGAATCAGTTTGAAATTGATCACTCTCTGAACTTTGAGGATTGTCATACAAATCATCAATGCTTTTTATGTATTTCTCTTGTAACTTCAACAGATCAGCAGTCAGGGCAGGAGCAGCATCAGAAATTTGAGCAGAAGGAACTTTTGAGTCAACAACAGCAGTAGGAGAAGTAACAACAGCAGGTGCAAGATCTTCTAGGTAAGAGGCAACTTCTTCAGCAGCAGATGTATCTTCAAATACAGGAACCATTTCAGTATCTTCAGTAACAGCAGCAGCAGCTTCAACAACAAGAGGCACAATGGCCTTAGTAGCAGCATCAGAGATGGAAACATAAACATCCACAGCCTTCCAGGAATTTACATATGCTTCAATTTGGCTGGGATCACAGACAGAAATAGGCACAATGGCCTTAGACAAGTCTTCAGTATGAGGAACTGGCAAAGATCTGAGGTAAACTGTATCAAACACAGAGAGCAAGCTCTGGAGGTCCATTGCAAAAGCAGGAGCAGGAGTAAGAGCTGGAGCAGACTCAGGCACAACCACTACTTCAAAAGGCATCTCCCCCTGCCTGGATTCAGGGAGAACTGAGTCAAGGCACCCAGAAGAGGTAATTGCCTGAGAGGTAATGAAGGAGGAGAGCTTGGAAGATAGCTCCTTGACATGGGTCAGGAGTGGAGCCAGAGTGGTCTCCAGTAATGAGGTTAGCTTAGGAGCTAGCAGCTCATATAACCTGTCTGCCAGTGTTGATAAATCTACATGCTCAAGAGGGGATTGAGCAGAGGTAGGAGAGAAGGTTGTTGGAAGGATGATGGCTGGAGCTGGTGGCATGGAAAGTGATAGTATAGGAGGTGTGGGAATGGATGGCTCTGAGAGGGGAATGGAGGAGATTGAAGATGTTGAGGTGTAGATAGGTGAGGCAAGGGAAGGTGTGAAGGATGATTGGGATAGAATTTCTTGCAGCATTTGTTGGAATGAGGAGGTAGAGGGAGGCTCAAGAGGAGAGGAGGGAGAATCATCCATAAAGGAATCATCTGCAATGGAAAATGATGGAGAGGTGAAGATTGGGTAAGAGAAGAGAGGATGGAATTCCTCTGAGGTAGATGCTGGAGGGGTTGAAACTGGTGAAGAAATGTTAATAGGGGAAGATATCAATATGGTGGTGATTGGAGGTGAGGATGAAGTGGCTGGGGTAGAGACAGCTGGAGGAGGAGGAGAGGCAGGCAACACTTCTACTAGGGCAGAGACCAGAGGTGGAGTGACTGAGACAGTCCTGGTGCCTGAAGATAGTGGTGCAGCAGCTCTGGAGGGGTTTACAATCTGCCTGTCCCATTTGCTGAAAAGGGCACAGGAGAGCCTCTTGGATGCATTAATGAACATCCCAAAAGAGGTTAGCAGCTCATGGCATCTGGAATTCAGATAGACCCCTAGAATTCTCTGAAAACTGACAGCAGTCTTACTCAGCTTCTTCTTAATCAGGTTGAAGAAAATTGATCTCCAGTCAAGATGTTTCTTATCAAGCAGAGCTCCCATTAGACAAAATTGATATCTTGATATGGTATCATGGGCTGAGTGCTTGGCCAGAAGCACTTTCCCAACTACATCAGCCAAAAATTGAAATTCTATCGACAAATTTTTCTTCAGCAGTTTGTTAGGGTTCACAGCATTGTGACCCATTCTATCAAGCATGGAGTCATACTCCTCTCCAGATAACTCTATGGAATCTTCTCCAGAACTAATGTGAAAAACTTCAGTTAAAAGGGCCGGGGACAATTGTACCTGAGTCCCTTTTATGAAGCCGACGACAGAGTTCTCGTTCTCATCTGTCGCTGTATAACACCATTCCTTTATCTCTTCCGATGCAATCGTCATTCTGGTAGTCATTATTTGCGATAGCTGCTGATCTCTGAATAGATTAAGAATATCCTTGAAGCCCTGATCGCTTCCATCAAACGAGTTCATGTCGATATCAAATCCGGTGTCAAATTTCATTTTGGAGATTGCAGCATTGGAGCCAGCCATTTTTACCTGCAACAAAGAACCAAACACGACCAAGCGTAGAAGATTTGGAGGGAAAATGAAGAAAGTTGCAGAGAGTATGAAAGCGCAAGAGATGAACGACGGCTGAAGAAATGATTTTATATTAGGGTTCGACGGCGAAACGGAAAATCGTTGGGCTCAGTCCGACGAAGCGTCGATCTCAGCTCGACGATTTGGGCTACAGAGGGAATCTGAAGAGACGTCAATATCGTCGATCTCCGTTCGACGATATTGAAAAGCGTCGAGCTCCGCTCGACGACCTCTGAACAGAAGGAGAGAAAACCTCGAGCTAACGGAGGCGCTGAACTCAGATCGACGATTTTGGAAACGTCGATCTCTGGTCGATGATTTTTAGAAAAATGTCGATCTACGTTCGACGATTTCTGGGAAAACGTCGAGCGCAGTTCAGAGACCAAGCCTATTCTACAGACACAAAAAGAACTGATTTTTTTTTAGCCTAGTCTTGGTCTGTTTTAACTTTTCAAAAATCTTGTAAATTAGTTTAGGCTTCCTCCATCTAACATGCCTAACTGATTTAGGAAGAAACTGTGTTTCTTTTCATCCAAAGGCTTGGTGAAAATATCTCCCCTTTGAAAATCAGTAGGGATATATTGAAGTTCTATTTTGTTTTTCTCTACATTATCCCTTAGAAAGTGATGCCTAATCTCTATATGTTTTGTCCTACTATGGAGGACTGGATTTTGTGCTATAGAGATAGCACTAGTATTATCACAAAAAAATTTTTAGACTTCTCTAAGTTGTAGCCATAGTCTATGAGCTGATTTTGTATCCACAATATTTGTGAACAGCAACTGCCTGCAGCCATATATTCAGCTTCAGCAGTTGAGGTTGACACAGATGTTTGCTTCTTACAAAACCAAGAGACAAGTCTGTCACCAAGGAACTGACATGTTCCACTGGTGCTTTTCCTGTCTATTCTGCATCCAGCATAATCAGCATCTGAAAATCCAGTTAAGTCAAATCCTGAGTCTTTTGGATACCAGAGTCCTAGATTTGGACAACTTTTTACATATCTAAGAACCCTTTTAACTAATGTTAGGTGTGACTCTCTAGGGCTAACTTGGAATCTAGCACATATGCATGTAGCAAACATTATATCTGGTCTACTGGCTGTAAGGTACAATAGAGAGCCAATCATTGCTCTATATGTTGTCTGATCAACTGGTTTCCCATGTTCATCAGCATCCAATACAGCATTGGTAGGCATGGGTGTTTTCATGCAAGATGCCTCAGACATACCAAATCTCTTAACCAATTCTTTAGCATACTTGGTTTGGGAAATAAATATGCCCTCAGCATGCTGTTTTACTTGCAATCCTAAGAAGAAGGAGAGCTCACCCATGCTACTCATTTCAAATTTTGAATGCATCAGGTTGGAAAACTTTCTGCACAAGTTTGAATCAGTAGATCCAAATATGATATCATCTACATAAATTTGTACTAGTAGGGTGTGGGACTTATGAGTTCTAATAAAAAGAGTTTGGTCTACTCTCCCCCTAACAAAATCATTTTCCAGAAGAAAGCATGCTAGGGTCTCATACCATGCTCTAGGAGCTTGCTTGAGACCATATAATGCTTTATGCAATTCGAAAACATAATCAGGGTGAGTTATAGAGATAAAACCTGGAGGTTGTCTAACATAGACTTCCTCTTTGATGTCCCCATTGAGAAATGCACTCTTCACATCCAGCTGGTAAACCTTGAAGCCTTTGTGAGCAACATAAGCTAGGAATATTCTAATAGCCTCTAACCTTGCAACTGGTGCAAAGTTCTGGTCATAGTCTATTCCTTCTTGTTGAGAGTAGCCTTGAGCAACTAGCCTTGCCTTGTTTCTGACAATAACTCCTTGATCATCCAGCTTGTTTCTGAACACCCATTTTGTTCCAACAATGGAGTGATCCTTTGGCTTAGGCACTAGTTCCCAAACCTTATTCCTTTCAAATTGATGCAACTCCTCTTGCATTGCAATGATCTAGTGTGGATCTTGCTCTGCATCTTGAATGGATTGAGGCTCAACTTGAGATAGGAAGCAAGTGTGCATCAGGTTCTGGTTGACCTGATTTCTGGTTTGCACACCAGCTGAGATCTCTCCAATTACTTGGGTGATTGGATGATCTCTTGTTGTTACTAAATCAACGGGGAGTGTTGATTGTTCACCAACCAGTGTTGTTGTTTCCTCTTGTGGAATAACAACTGGCCCTTTAGGATGATTTTCTTCAAGAGGTTCAACTTCTTCTTCATCATCACTGCTCTCAATCTTTTGTTGAGAGGTTGTATTCTCTTCTTTAACCTGTAACCTGTCCATACTTTCTGAAATAGAGTGTACCTGCAAAGGTTCTATGGTAGAAGTAGACTTCTCCTTATAACACATGTTAGTCTCATCAAAAGTAACATGAACAGATTCTTCAATTTTACAGAAAGATTTATTATATACCCTTTATGCCTTGCTAATCATAGAGTATCCCAGAAACACTCCTTCATCAGCTTTAGCTTGGAATTTTGCTAGATACTTCTTGTCATTATTATGAATATAACAAGTACAGCCAAAAATTTTAAAATAATCTATTTTAGGTTTCTTTCCTTTGAGCAATTCATATGGAGTCTTGCCCTTTAGTTTATGTATCAGGCTTCTGTTTAGCACATAGTTGGAGGTGTTCACTGCCTCAGCCCAAAAGGATAGAGGTAGGTGAGCATCTGTCAATAATGTAGTAGCAGATTCAATTAGGGTTCTATTTTTCCTTTCAGCTACCCCATTTTGTTGAGGAGTTCTAGGAGCTGAGAAAGTGTGCCTGATCCCTTCACTTTGACAGAACTCTTGCATAAGAAGAGAATCAAACTCTGTCCCATGATCACTTCTGATCAGGGCAATGTGAGTGTTGAACTCAATCTGTATACATTTGAGAAACTCTGTCAAACACTTAAAGTTATCAGACTTCTTCCTCAGAAAGAATACCCATGTGAATCTTGAGAAGTCATCTACAATCATTAAAGTATAGGACTTCCCTCCTAGGCTTTGTACTGATATGGGTCCAAAAAGATCCATGTGCAACAAATACAGAATTTTAGGTGAATCACTCTTATTAAGTGACTTAAAACTATTTTTAGTTTACTTGCCTAATTGACAAGCCCTGCAGAGTCCTTCCTTCTTGTAGGGGCCAGAAGGTAGTCCTCTAACAAGGTTGTCCTTGGATAGCTTGGCAATGGTTCTAAGGTTTAGATGTCCTAATCTCTTATGCCATAAAACATTTGGCTTAGATATGGAATTGAATAAACAGATGTCTACTTTAGATGAAAGAAAATCTACTAAGTAAATGTTACCTGTCCTTTTACCTGTTAACATAGTTGTGTTATCCTCTAACTTGATCTTGCACAGAGATTTGTTGAAAGTCACCTTATATCCTTCATCACATAGCTGACTGATACTTATCAGATTGTGCTTCAGTCCTTCTACATATGCCACCTTTTTGAAAGTGACTGAGCCATCTGAGCAGCACCATATCCTTTAGTTTGGCCAAAATTTGAATCACCAAAAATCACTTTGGGTCCAAGTTTGGTTATGAAGGATGATAGGTTCTCCCTGTTCCCTGTCATGTGCTTTGAGCACCCACTATCTAGATACTATTGTTGGTTAGATACTGGATAGGTCTTCACCTGCACATGAACAGCTTATTTGTTTTTGACCCAGTTAACCTTGGGCCTAGGCTGATATCCTTTGAATTCAGAAATGAAAGACATCTCAGGTTGACTCTTATAGCCTTCAGGATGGTATCTCCTAGGAGGTACTATCCATTCAGTATAGGGGTTAAAGCCTTGGGATGTGGGACTTCTAGGATTGAATCTAGATGTGCCATTGAAGGAATGTTCACAGACCTGATCTCTGTTCGAAGATCGTCGAACTGAGGTCGACGATCTTAGGTCAGATCGTCGATCTCTGTTCGAAGATCGATTATACTGAAGTTCAGAGTCTGGATATCGTTGAGCTGAGGTCGACGATTTTGGGTTAGACCGTCGAGCTCTGTTCGACGATCGTCGAGCTCTATTCGACAATCGTCGAGCTCTGTTCGACGCAATCTGTTGAAATAAAATTTTCTCTGGCAGATTTGCATTCTTCCTAGCTACCTCTATTACTCCCTTTCCTTTGTCAGAGACAAATTTGATTGGAGTTGTTAATATTATAGGTTGGCTGGATGATGCACCCAAGCCCAGTGTGCTATTGAATCTAGAGTTCACTGTGCTTGTAATGTACATCAGTCTGATACTTCTCCCATTTAGGGATTCTTCAAACTTTTTGGCCTTTGATAGTTCACTTTTCAGTGAAGCTATCTCCTCCCTACATCATTCTAACTCCTCAGAGAGTTTGAGGTTATTTGAGTTTAGGACACTGTATTCAGATAATTTGTTTCTGAGAGAGATTATCTCTTTCTCAGATTTTAGTAAGTCCAAACACAATGTCTTAAATTTAGTTTTAAAGTCCTCAGAATTAAAATCAAAAGAGTTAATTACCTGATCTTCTTCTGGTTGAGTTTCTGAGTCTGAATCTGATTCTGCATCAGAGTTTTGCTGTGAGGCATTGATAGCCATCATGCAAAATTCTTTTTCATCTGCATCATCTTCATCATCACTGGAGCTGGATGAAGTTTCAGAATCCTCTTCTGTCTCACTCCATGTCTCAGCAACAAAGCCCTTCCTTGTATGTTTGTTCTTGCTGGAGGAGGCTTTGTTTGAGCTGTTCTTTTTGAAGTCTTTCTCTTTCCTTCTTTCTCTTCTATCCTTTCTGTCCTTGTTCTTGTTTTCTGGACAGTCAGGCACAATGTGGCCTGGTTTCCTGCAGCCAAAGCATATAATTTCTTTATCATTATTTGACTTATCATACCTTGGTTTATCATATCCTTTGTATGGCCTTTTTCTGAAGTCCTTTCTGGTCAGTTTGTAAAATCTTTTGGCCAGTAGGCTGACCAACTCCTCATTGCCTGTGAGCTTTTCTTCAGGCTGATTCTCAATGGCTTTGAAAGCTATTGACTTCTCTTTCTTTGAGACTGGTGAGGTAGCCTTCTGTTCTTCTTCTATGTTCTTGATGAGCAGCTCATAAGATTTGAGTTTGCCTAGGAGAGCTTCAGTAGTGATTTCATTTAGACTTCTGGCATCTTTGATCGGCCAGATTCTTGAATCCCAAGTACTGGGGAAGCACATTAGGATCTTGTCATTAAGCTCAGTCAATGAGATTTCTTTATCCAAAGTCTTTAGCTCATTGACAATCAGACTTAATCTGTTGTACATGTCTACAACTGACTCAGCTTCTCCTTTCTTGAAGTTCTCATATTGGGTTATGAGGTGAGATCTTCTGTCTTTCCTCTCATCAGCAGATCTTGAGACAATTTCTGAGAGTTTGTCCCATACTTCTTTAGCTGAGTTACATTCAGCTACCTTCCGAAAGATCTCATCAGACATTGTTTGAGCTAAGATGTTTATAGCCTTGGCATCTGCAGTCTTCCATCTTTTAATTTCAGCATCTATTCCTGAGGGAGGTGGAACAGCATTTGTGCTTGAGCTTGCAGGTGGACTTGGACAAACTGTCAAGACAGAATTAAAAATATCTTCATCAATAGAGTTCATGTATAATCTAATCCTTGCCTTCCAGAGTGCAAACTTAGATAGATTGCACACTGGAGGTCTGGTGCTTGCATAATCCTTGTTCTGTGTCATGTCTTTGAATAATGTAAGATATAAAGAAAATAACCCTCTTAAGAGATTGATCTTATCAAGGATCTTTTGGTTCAGGTGTTAGCCTGTGTGAGCAACCAACCTGCCTCTGATACCAATTGAAAGTGAGGGTAAGATCTATCTCAACTCTAGAGGGGGGTGAATATAGTTTATTTAAATTAATTTCACAGTTGAAATTAGTCAGCAAATATAAAATTCAATTTATAGTATAGTGTAGAGTGTTAGTAAAGAGTTAAAAACAAAGAAGTAAAGAGCACAGCACACAGCAAACCAATCACACAAACAACCCAGAAGATACAAGGAAATATAGTGGTTCCCCAAAAATCTGGGTACATCCACTCTTCTATCACCCTTGGTAGGAATCCACTCAGGATGAGTTGATCAGGTGTCCTGACACCAATGAGCTTTTGTTAAGGTGCTCAAAAACCAAAACTGGATTTTTTGATAAGGTGTCTTGCCACCACTGAGTTTTGACAAGGCTCTCAGAACCAGACAGAACTTTTGAAGGGAGTTCAAGAACCCTTTTACAGCAGAAAAAGAAAAGATAAAGAGGTGAAGTTGTCTTCTCTGTTCTCAAATCAAATGAGAGAAGACTAGTGGATCTTTTGTTGTCAAAGCTCCCCCTGAGTTGTAGACAGGTTTAGGAATGGAAGCTTTGCTCTAGGGTGATAGGCCTTCAGAACTTTAGATCTCCAGCAAAGGATTGTTTCAACAAAAAGGCTGAAAGATGAGGTGTCTGGAGTTCTTAAGAAGAGACTGTGATCACTTTTCTGTAAGCAAAAAGATTGTTATTCTGATTCTTCAGAATTGATCACTTGTTATCTGTCACAGCTTAATTCTTCTTGTTGTATTCTTTTTGTATGTTGTTGTGTGTTCTTGTCTGACTGAAGATGAAAAGGAAGATCTTATTCTCAAAAAGAATCTTGTCAAAGATAGCCGTTGGCAGGCATAAATGTCTTCCATAAAGAGTCTTGTCTTCTAGAGGAGGAAGGTCCAATAAAACATTCCCTGAATAATTCCTTGAAACTTGCTCCAGAATAAAGACAAACGGCTGGCAGATCTCCTTAACATAAATGCTGAGGGATTTCAAAAACATTCCAAAGACTGACAGCATTTGAATCCTTAGAATCGTTGATCTCTCAGAAAAATCGTCGATCTGAGCTCTACTATCGTCGAACTGAGCTCAGAGATGGAAACAGATCAAACAGACAGAAAACGTCGAACTGAGCTCGAAGATCGTCGATCCGAGCTCAGCGACCTGTAGAATAGCTGAAGAGAGATCGTCGACCTGAGCTAGAAAAATGTAGAATGCAGTTCGACGACTAAGCAAAATTGTCTGAAAGCAGATCGTCGATCTGAGCTCGAAGATCGTCGACTGGAGTTCGACGATTTATCGAAGTTGAGCTCAGAGAGCGTCGAACTAAGCTCGACGTTTCGTCGACCAGAGCTCGACGAAAATTGCCTTAGACTTGGCTCTATATCCTTGATATTGGAATGGTCCTGGGGGCAGCTTCAAACCTAAGTTCTAAGCCCTAGACTCATTATAATGTTGACCTTTACAACTATACAACTAGGTCAACCTGGTTTCCTAAGACAAACATAGTGATCCTTACCCAAATTAGTAATAGGGTGTTCCAACAGACTGACCCGCCATAATTCACCGTAAGCAATTCAAAAGCAATCAAACAGTCAATTTTTGCTAGCATGCACCGGGTCTGTGGCGGTCAACCATACTATGCTTCAATCTTTGGGCATTAACGCTCAGCTCCACTTTTGATAAGGAGCATGGGAGCACTTTATTTGGAGCTAAACCTGGAGGAATACCTCAACTCCGATTCTCCCCAACTAAGGCTCGACTTTAGCAGATAACTGCTCGTTAAAGCAGGACTCGTGCTTATAATAGTAAACTACAGTAATGAAAATACGGTAATTAAAGCTGCTGATAATATACGCTGCATAATTAGAGTGCTGGAATGAAATGTGACCAGTATGAAACTGGAGAAGTACTGAAACAAAAGTATTGAATTGAACCTGACCAGTACAGGACTGGAGTAAAACTGAATTGAAAGTTCTGAATTAAACTTGACTAGTACGGGACTGGAGTAGAACTGAATTGAAAGTACTGAATTGAACCTAACCAGTACGGGACTTGAGTAGAACTGAAATGAAAGTACTGAATTAAACTTGACCAGTACCGGACTGGAGTAGAAATGAATTGAAAGTTATGAATTGAACTTGACCAGTATGGGACTGGAGTAGAACTGAAATGAAAGTACTTAATTGAACTTTACCAGTACGGGACTAGAGTAGAACTAAAATGAAAGTACCGAGTTGAACTTGACCAGTACAGGACTGGAGTAGAATTGAATTGAAAGTATTGAATTGAGCTTGACCAGTATGGGACTGGAGTAGAACTGAAATGAAAGTACCGAATTGAACTTCACCAGTATGGGACTGGAGTATAACTAAATTGAAAGTGCTGAATTAAACTTGACCAGTACGGGACTGGAGTAGAACTGAAATAAATAAAGGAACTAGACTAGTGCAAGACTTGAATAATTATAAAGAAAATGGTTAGTAGTCCAATCACTCCATTCAAGAGGCTTCAGTTCCATCTCCATTCTCAGGTGGTATTTTCAGTTCCTTCTCTGTTCTCGGGAGGAATGTTCAGTTCCATCTCCTTTCTCAAGAGGTTGAGTCTCCGTTTGGGGAGACTTATTTTCACCGATCAAGCGGTCATGACTGCATGAACCGGGACTTGATTAAGGTCCGGTTCATGCGGTCATGACCGCTTGACCGGTGAAAATAAATCCCCCCAAACAGAGCCTTAGTTAAGTTCTATCTCCATTCTCTGGAGGTTTCTTTGGGTTTCACCCATCATTAAGATCCGATAATAATTCAGTTGCGCCCTTTTTAATCACGACTTAATCGGATTAGGGGAAGCTTATTATGAGTTGCATCTTTATTATTCATCCGATAATAAATATCAATTCGATTTCTTGCGTCGGATCGAATCCGAGAATCTCGTTAGAGGACACATTCTTCCTCGAATTTCAACCTCAAAAATCATTTTTTTTACATGAGGAAAATTATTCACCTGAAACGAGGTTGTGGACTATTTTTCTCGAAACTCGTACTTTCATCTTCCGAGTCTATCCAAAATGCTCGAGAGTTATTTGAAAATGAGGCGCTTATCGGTTTTGCAAAAACCCCGAAATACTCAGCGCTTGAAATCTTGTCTCGATAACTCTCTTCGATTACTCAATTGAACTTAATATTCAATATATAAAATGGTAGCGCGCTTCGATTTCCATTTTCGAAGAATTCGAGTGCGACCCTAGGCTCCAAGAAATTGGAAAAACTTCAATTTTTATCCCAAGGTTCCCAAATTTTAATAAAACTTTTAAGAGGGCCTAAAAAGAGCTGATTAATTTTTCCAAAAAAATATCGAGCAATTTTTGGCTTCTAAATTGGCCAAATAATTCTTATTTAAGTTTTTAAAAATACCAAATCAATCCCAAAAATTCCAAAAATTTTTGAGGAGATTTCACTCATCAAGGGGAATAATTTTCATGTTGAAAACTTTTTCACTAGGCCTATAGTGTTCCCTCTAGAAAATAAAACACCCATTATAATTATAATATTATAATAATCATAATATTATAAAAAAATTATAATTTTTATACTCTTTCTCCCCCACGGCCTGTACAGAGAGCCTGTACAAAACCGCCCCTTGCGGGCCTTCTCCACAGTCGGCTGGCAATGGCTCCGCCCCCGGCAGACTCCCTGGGGGTGGGCGCTCCCTCTAGCGGTGGTCCGGCGGCCTACCGCCGCTAGGGCTATATTTTTTTTATAATCGAAGGGGAGAGGTTGACGGCAGCGACGCTCTGGCCGCCGGAGCTCGCATGCAAAGCATCCAGAAGATAGGGAGGAAGGAGAGGAGAAGTTTTCCACCTGACTTCGGGGCCTTCAGGGCTTCCAACGAGATACGCCATTGATGGTGGTGGAGGAGGTGGTGGAGAAGCTTCAGGTTGGATTTACCGGTGAGCTAGGGCTCCGGTGAGGTGGGGGAAGCTTGTTTAAGCTGGTGAGGAGAGTAGCTGAGGGGGGAGTCATTTGGCTTGGGGAAGGTGTGGGATTAATCCCACTTGAGGGAGAAGGGCTCTTTGATGGCGGCAACCCCCAGAGTGATAAAGTTGAAGATGACGACGACGACGGCGACGGCGTTCTCCTACATATTAAAGATGATGACGGCGATGGCGGCGGCGACGGCGTTCTCCTACATGTTGAAGATAATGATGGAAGAAGACGACAACGACCCCAACATGATGGCGACGGTGACGATGAAGACTTATGAAGGCTTTAAATATTATTTTAATTATTTGCATTTTAATTTTCATCATGTTATTTTTAAATTTTGGTAATGTTTAATTTTTATTTGGGCTGCAAATAGCCAAGTCTTGTTGTAAGCCTATATATAGGCATGGACTCTATTATTTTCATTAGAAAAAAAATGAAAGAATTTTGAAAAACTAAAATTGGTTTCCCCCCTTTTTCCCTCTCTCCCTCTTCAAAATTTCGGATCTCCCTCTTGCTCCCCTCTCTTGGCCGCCAGCCTCCTTCCCCTCTCCTTCCCTCCTTGTGGAATTCGGCTACAAGCCTCCACCCCTCTTCCTCCTCTCTTTTCTCCTCCACCTAGCCGACCACCCTCAACTCCACCTCCAATAGTTCGGCCACCACCACCCTCTTAGCCGACCCACCATCTCCTTCATATTGATATCGGCCATGGCACAAAAAAAAAGAGGCTCCCCCTTTGTGATTTTCATCCATCCCGGCGTGAAGCAAAGGAAGCGGACGAGTTTCTCTCCATTTGGCGAAACTCCGGCGGAACCGTGGAAGAGCGATCCTCAAGCGAATCGGAATCATCTATTTCGGTTGGGTAACGAGATTTTCTACCTCTTGTGTGAATCTATTTTCTAGAATTTTATTTGGTGGAATACCGTTGCGTTATTTTGGAATTATTTTTCGATCATGGTTTTATCTTTCCGATAGCATAAGTTGTTTTTTCAAGTTGCTTAATTTTCCGAGAGGTTTGGCGAGCCTCGCTTTCGTTTTGTTGGGGGAGATCTACCATTTCTGAATCGAACTTTTCGGTAGATCTCTTTTGGTACAACCATCGCTCGGTCGGATCCAATATTGGTCCTTTTAGCTTGAGAGAACATCGGCCTATAGCCTTTTGTTCGATCTTTATTCGGCGTGGCTACCGTACGTTAGCAATAGTTGATAACGTTGTTCGTGAGTGTGCTGCGTTTAATTATTGTGTGAGCGTAACATCGGGAATAGAGAGGCGTAAGTGTAATTCCATTAGCCGTTATAGTGTCAACGTAGTGGCCTACATCAAATTTGGTATCAGAGGAAGATTCTTGTCAATTTCCTAATTGGCACTCCTCCCCCTCTCAAAATTTCAAATTTCAAATTTCAAATTTCAAATTTCAAAATTCAAAATTCAAAATTTCAAATTTAAAAATTTAAATTTCAAAATTCAAATTTCCAATTTCAAATTTCAAAATTCAAAATTCAAAATTTCAAATTTCCAATTTAAATTTCAAATTTTTCTCCAAAATTTAAAAAAAAAAAAAAATTTGTGGTCTGCCAATAGCCGGCTAAATTTTATTTTAAGCAATAAAAAATTTGGAAAAAAATTAATTAATAATCTCCATATTTTTGCCAGCAAGAATATCAAAAAAATTATATATTATTTTGAAATATTAGCAGGAGCAAATCTATCTTTGAAAATATAAGACTAGACTATTCTTCATCTTTGCACGTGCACCGGTTTCGGTTGAGTGTTCTCTCCGGTTCCCTCTGAAATGGCCCATGACGTCAACGCCTCCCGAGGAAAAACTATAGGTTCCAATAAGAACGTAGGGAAATCTGTACATTCCCCAATAATGGATGAGATCTTTGTTTTAGTTGCTCAACTAAAGGCTAGTCAAGTAGCACCGCCACCGCACACCTTTAGGCGTGTTAGGATTCCTTCTCCGACATATGATGGGCTAGGTGGACCGCGAGTGTTTCTATGTTGGGTGAAAGACATGGAGCGTTATTTTGAGCAATATCGTATTGTGGATCCCCACAAGATTCTCGTTGCGAGACTGCAATTATTTGGTCGAGCCCATACCTTCTGGCTCAATGAGGAAAGACGTTTAGGAATGCCCTCCGACGACCCACGTATGGGTTGGCAGATTATGAAAAATTACTTAACGGATGAGTATTACCCTACCTACTATCGTTCCCAGTGTCCTGATTGTAGGAATGACTATAAGCCTCACGCTAGATACTTGCCCCGCAAAGATCTGATTATCTCAAACACGAGTACACCTACCTATGAGGGGAAAGAGAAACTTAGGACCTTTATCCCTAGGTCTTTAGACATAAGTGCTAGGAATGCCATGATCCAACGGGGTGAGAGTGTTCCTATTAGCATGATTAAGTCTGAGGCTGTGGTTACGAGTGTGCCCGTCACTAAGGACGAGGCTATTATCACTGACGATGGTAACGACATTGAGGAGACTGGTTACCCTAGTGACCTGGATGACGACTTCTTCCCCGAAGAGTCATTTCCATTTCCCTCCGACGATATGTCTGCGTTGTCTACCTTGATTGACATGGAATTCTCTGTTGAGTCTAAGTCGGGTGATAAACTGGATGAGTCGGAAGATTTATATTTCGATGCAAGCTTAACCAGTCGTGAGTTAGATGATGTTTGGGATGATGATAGTTTGACCTGTGAGGGTATTACTTTGCCTATTACTAGCCACACTAGCATTGTGACTGATCACCCTAGTGTTGAGAGCCCTCTCCAAACTACAAGCCCCGTCGTGTTAGAGGCTACGATTACACCTAATGAGAATATCTCTGATTTTCCTGAGGATCTTGTAAGTGAGGATGTTCCAGTCGATTTCTCTAATAACGAATTAATGGATGCCCCAACTGATTTGGAAGACGTACTATATGATCAACATTTATTGTTGGAAGGACTTTCGGATGAGTTGGTAGAGTCCTCCTGTGAGGAGTGTTATTCGGAGAGTGAATTGGGTGATGATGAGCCAGATGAGTTTTTCGTGAGGGAAAATCTTCTGTTTGATTTTTCGTTTGTTTTGATGGCTTGCACCCGGAGGATTTTACTTGGACGATAAATCCGTATTTTGACATTGGGTATGACTTAGCCCCTCCTCCAGAATCTATCGATGCGCCCATTCCTGAGATTTGTACTACAACTGATGTCGCGATTTATGAGTTTGAAGAATTTCTAAGTGAAAGAGTTATACTTTTGGAGGATGATATTGAGGTAGACCCGGATAAGCTTCCCCTAATGCTAACTCCGTGGCGTGAACTTAAATACAATCTTAACTCTTTCCCGTTGCTAGTGTTACCGACAATCTCTCCTGATATGTTGACCCGACCAGCGGATCCTTTGGGTTGTGAGTTTATTTTGCCTGATTTGAGTCAATTTGATTTACCATCCATGCTGGACCCTCCTTGGGACATGTCATGTCGTGTGTTATTAGATGTTGTGTTGGGTCATGATGACAGTGTCGTTAATGCTGTACCCTCTCGATTTTCTAAGATTCACCAAATCTCTGAGAGTACGTTAGTGACGTGGTCGATCATCTTTTGTGCCACCAGATTGCATTCAGTTAGTACCACCTGATTTCATTCTACTAGTACCCCCGGATGTAGCCCCGTATGTGCCACCTGTTCGCATTCTGTTGGTACCACCAGATCTCGTTGGGTTGGTGCCTCCTGATGTAGTTCCGCTAGTGCCACCCTATTACTTTCCGTTGGCGCCACCATATTTAGTTCCCTTGCCACCTTATGTAGCTCCGTTCTCTCCATTTTCTATGACAAGTCAACATGCACTAGTATTTGCCTCTCATGTTCTTAATTTACATAAGCACGGTAAGGAAGTGCTAGTCACACACATGTCTTCTTATCAATATATCGCTAACTTACATAAGAGGGTGTCTCCCTATAAGGTTTTCGGTTTACTCTTGGTGTGTCTCGTCCCTGAACGGATGACTTCGGGCACTATAGAAACGTTGGCGAGTCGACAAGTTAGAACTTTTCGGATTTTTATTCAATTAGGAGAAACAACATGTCTGTTGAAGTTAACCACTGAATGGGGTAATTCCCCTAGTTTAAATGTTTCCAATTTCACGCATTGTGTTTTTCCACCATTTAAAATATCTAACTCTATGTTTGGTGCCATTATATTTTCATTTGGGTTGGGGGTGAGCTTGTTCTTGGATCGTTCTCTCCAGTGGTCTCCAACGGAGGTACGTTGACTGTTGATGCAGAAATTTTTCTTCTTTATTTGCCTAACGCCTTTCCCAAGATCCGCAGGACAAAATTTTGGCTAGACAGGTTCATTGTTGGTGTTTTGTTCTCCTCTCCAAGCGGAGGTACTCAGCGTTATGTGATACGATGTTGTGCTCACCCGGTCTCCGGCGACTCGGCTATGGTTCATTTGGATGAGGTTCTTCGGCGCCAGCACCTCCATGCCAACTTATCGGTGATGAGTTATTTTGAGCGGGGGAGGATTGATGGCGGCAACCCCCAGAGTGATAACGTTGAAGATGACGACGGCGACGGTGACGGCGACGGCGTTCTCCTACATATTAAAGATGATGACGGCGATGGCGGCGGCGACGGCGTTCTCCTACATGTTGAAGATAATGATGGAAGAAGACGACAACGACCCCAACATGATGGCGACGGTGACGATGAAGACTTATGAAGGCTTTAAATATTATTTTAATTATTTGCATTTTAATTTTCATCATGTTATTTTTAAATTTTGGTAATTTTTAATTTTTATTTGGGCTGCAAATAGCCAAGTCTTGTTGTAAGCCTATATATAGGCATGGACTCTATTATTTTCATTAGAAAAAGAATGAAAGAATTTTGAAAAACTAAAATTGGTTTCCCCCCTTTTTCCCTCTCTCCCTCTTCAAAATTTCGGATCTCCCTCTTGCTCCCCTCTCTTGGCCGCCGGCCTCCTTCCCCTCTCCTTCCCTCCTTGTGGAATTCGGCTACAAGCCTCCACCCCTCTTCCTCCTCTCTTTTCTCCTCCACCTAGCCGACCACCCTCAACTCCACCTCCAATAGTTCGGCCACCACCACCCTCTTAGCCGACCCACCATCTCCTTCATATTGATATCGGCCAAGGCACAAAAAAAAAGAGGCTCCCCCCTTTGTGATTTTCATCCATCCCGGCGTGAAGCAAAGGAAGCGGACGAGTTTCTCTCCATTTGGCGAAACTCCGGCGGAACCGTGGAAGAGCGATCCTCAAGCGAATTGGAATCATCCATTCAGGTTGGGTAACGAGATTTTCTACCTCTTGTGTGAATCTATTTTCTAGAATTTTATTTGGTGGAATACCGTTGCGTTATTTTGGAATTGTTTTTCGATCATGGTTTTATCTTTCCGATAGCATAAGTTGTTTTTTCAAGTTGCTTAATTTTCCGAGAGGTTTGGCGAGCCTCGCTTTCGTTTTGTTGGTGGAGATCTACCATTTCCGAATCGAACTTTTCGGTAGATCTCTTTTGGTACAACCATCGCTCGGTCGGATCCAATATTGGTCCTTTTAGCTTGAGAGAACATCGGCCTATAGCCGTTTATTCGATCTTTATTCGGCGTGGCTACCGTACGTTAGCAATAGTTGATAACGTTATTCGTGAGTGTGCTGCATTTAATTATTGTGTGAGCGTAACATCGGGAATAGAGAGGCGTAAGTGTAATTCCATTAGCCGTTATAGTGTCAACGTAGTGGCCTACATCACTCTTCTCCCCTCCAGCTAGCTGGAACACATGGCACCCATCCAGGGGCCATAGTACAGGCCACATGGATCCATCCAAGGGGAGTGTTTGGTGGGTTGGGCCTTGGTTGGCTTTTGGGCTTAGAAAAGAGGGGAGGGGAAAGGGAGTTGGGAATAACTTGGCCCATGGCCCTCCTAGCCTCTTGTGTGGACTGATTTTGGTAGTCCAAGGGTACAGGGGGTGGGGCCTTAACCATCCATGAAGAGGAGGTGTACACCTCCTTAAGAAAATTTCCAAAAATTTGTTTTTAGGGGGGGTTTGACAAAAATCAACCCTAAGGTGGGTCCCCCATGCTGGACAAAGTCAAAGTAGTTCCAATACATCGAGGTCAGGTCATAGTTGGGGTGTCATGTCACAGTTGATGTGCGCACGCTTTTCAGTGCACAATTATGCTTGATTTGACCATGATTTGACCACCCGTCATCGAAACTGATCGGGACCAATTCCGTTGACTTTGTATGACCATACGAATCCAATGCCACTAACCGGGGTCGAAGTTGGAGTTTGTTTGCTAAGTATTCAAAATCTGTGTGTCCCGGCACGCTAAAACGTTCAAAGTTGGAGTTCGTTTGCTAAGTTTTCAAAATCTGCGCGCCGCAGCGCGCTAAAATGGTCAAAATGCTCATAATCAACATTAGGCTTCGAATCGCGATGCAATGAGTTCTGATGTATTTGTATCAACTATACGAAGTTATAGGAACTGACAGAACTAAAATCAGAGTTCACTATGTCAATATCCAAAAATCTCATTTTCGCGATGTTCTACGAGGAATGGCCATATCCACCATATGACCTCGAAATTCAACGGAATGAGTTCTGATGCGCTCGTATTGGCTATACGAGGCCACAGGAACTAACAGAACTCAAAATAGAGTTCTCTAACTTGATACCCTGCCTAGGGTTGCCTCCTATCAAGTCACGGGTAGAGGTTCGTGCCACTTTTATTGGGCCCACTAGGGTTCTGGTGGCCCAATAAAATTGGGATGTTACACCATCATCCCAGCCTCAGGCTCTAGTACAAATAGAAGTAGCCTGGACTCAATGGTTAGCTCCCCTTTAGAAACATAGGGAGAACCAGGGACAATCATAGTGTAGATGGTTTCCATTGGTTTCCCATGCATCTGATCAACCTTCTTTTGAATATTTTTTCTCTAAAATCATGTCATTATCATTTATTTGATCAGCCATCTCAACCTCTGAGTCTATCATTAGGAACCTCCTTAGCCTGTCTCTCTAAAGTCTCTATATTTCCAGTTCAAGGTCAATGTTCTGAGAATAATCCCTAAGCCTATCCCGACTCTTCCCCTTCTTTAGATCCTTGAAGAAGGATTTACAGACTTCTGCATGAACATATGCTTCATCCATTTATTGTTCCAATTATTACATAGATCCAGACAGATCATTTAGCCGATCCTATAAAATGCCTATTTTATTAGAGCAGTCATCTGAGAAGAGTAGAATGGGCTTCATGAATTCTACGACAAGAGTCGTTAGGGCATTATTAAGAGCATCCCTTATTTTTGATTATGTCGACATTGGATCCATTTGAGTGTCCACAAAAGCACTTGACAAACCAGAAAGAAAGAGAGCACAAAAAAGAATACTGGAGAAGATGAAGAGTTTTGTAATTTATAACAGAAGTCCAGTATGTATTGATGATACGTCGAGATTTAGGACACAAAATGACGCAGTTTAGCAAAATTTTATGTGTGCGTTTATTAAGTTGACGCTACGTCGATTGAAATTTAACGTAGCTTTGATAACTTCATATCAGACTTTTTGTGGATGTATGCGTCGATTTATATCAACATTGCGTCGAATTAGTTCAAACTCTTAAAAATTGTCAGCTCTGGATTTTGCGTCTTATTGAAGTTGATGTTCTGTCGACATTCATTCAATGTTACATTGATTATAGACTTATAATTTTAAATCTTATGCAATTTTTCCCAGCAAAGCATTATAATGGAAACTTCATTTTGTACTTATTATAATATGTTTTTGTGCACCATCAAGCATACCCAATACATTCATGAATTCAAATTGGACACATATTCATGGAAATTTTTTTCTTTACATTGTCATCGAGGAAGTGGTGTCTGATTTCAATATGTTTAGTTCTACTGCGCAACACTGGATTTGAGGCAATTGATAATGCACTTGAGCTATCATAGAAAATTGTGGAGTTTGTAAAATTCAAATTATAATCAAACAATTGATTATGCATCCACAATATTCAAGAACATCACCTTCCAGCAGCTATATATTCAGTCTCATTTGTGGAAGTAAAGACTGTGAAATAGGAGTTTAGTTGCTATATTCCTCAGAGTTTCTCTAGCCGGGGGGGGGGGGGGTGAATAAAGATATAAATTGTTTTCAAATAATTTGATTAATTCACAGAATTTGCATGTACATAAACTATAAACCATAATCAGATGCAGTTAATTAATATCACAGCATCACAAAATAAGAAAAAAAACAAAATCACAGAAGACATAAAGATTATAGTGGTTCCCCCTCAATCTAGGTACATCCACTCTTATACCCCCTTAGTAGGAATTAACTATCACAGTGTCTCAGTCTTTTGATTAGGATACTCTTAGAACCATACCAGATCTTTTGATAAAGAGATCTTGAACCAATTACAATCTGAGTCTTTTATCAAGAAAACACTTAGAACCTCTCACTGAATCCTTTACATAGGGATTCTTAAAACTCTTTTTATCAAATGTAAAAAGAAGATTAAGAGAAGATTTGAGTTAAAATGATTATTCTCTTAGTGTCCTTCTCGTAATCCATTTATTACATCATAATTACAAAGTGTCTGACATGCTCTAATGGGTCTTCTACTCTATCAAATGCATCGATATTTGGGAGCATGAAACTAAATGAGATTGGATGTGTTAGTACCTTAGCTGCAAATGATGAGCAATGATGGAGGGGGCGGCTGGCAGAAGCGACACGTCGCTTTGCTCGTTTGCACTATTCTGTGATTAGGTTGAGAACTTCTTCTTGCGTGATCCTTTCATCGAGGACCGCTACATCAGGGCCATTACAGTGATTTTGAGCTTCAGGTTCTTTGGCAGGACGGGATTTGTGACTTTTAATATCCAGGCTGGGAGGGTTCTGCTTTAAGCATGTTGATAGGCAAGTGAGGGGGAACTAGACCGATGTGCCTACCAAGGGTCATCCCTTTTGTAGTGCGGGAAACTTCTCCCATCATAGACTCTAGTCACGAGTACTGTAGTATTGAGGGTATTATCTTATGAGGATGCTGGGAACTCGCTTCCCACAGTTGGCGCCAAACAGTTATTTCCGAACTCAATGCCCCGTTCGAACCAGATTAACTTGGACTGTCTTAGCTCATAGAGCGGTCAAGCGCGCACACAGTCATAGAGAAAGAAAAGTTGACAAGGCAATTTTTTACGTGGAAAACTCGTCAATTGGGTGAAAAACCATGTGGTTTGATCTGTGCTGACCAAACCTCCACTAGATCTGAGTATTGTTATATGCTTTTTCCAAAAACTCGAGGGCGACAGGCAACCTCTCGTAATAATTTTTGGGGAGAGAGAGGATTTTAGAGGATGACATGCCATCGTTCCCAAAGCTACCAATTTCTTCGTGTGTTGCGGGGGGGCTATACACTCATTGTATTCTGGAGTCCTCTGATAGTTCTTAGAGGCGGGAATAACTTATTGCACTTGTTCTGATGTCTGAGGTTTGGAAGCTCGTGAGACGTGCTGGGCGCATCCTATCCTCTGTAGATTGTCTCTTGTTGTACTTAGAGGAGACAGGAATTGCAGACTGTCTGATGCTTGGTGGGCTCGTCGTTGAGCTGAATGCATTGAATACTTACAGTGATTTTGAGAGCGAAACACATAGAGGTGCGCTTGGAGCGGACTTGATGGAAGAGCGCGTGGAGATCTAGCTGATGGAGAGTGCATGGGCCGCTTGTTAAAGGAGAGTGTGTGGGGCGCTCGTTAGAGTAGAGCGCGTGGGGCCCTTGCCGGAGGAGAGTAAGCGGAGCGCTGGTTGGAGGAGAGTGCATGGAGCGCTTGCTGATAGAGAGCGCGCGGGGTGCTTGTTGGCGGAGAGTACTTGGTATGCTTGTTGGTAGAGAGCGCATGTGGCACTGGTTGGAGGAGAGCGCGTGGAGCGCTTGCAGGAGGTGAGCGCATGGGGCGCTTGTATGGAGCACTCACTGAAGGGGAGAGTGAAGAGTGTGGAGGGAAGAGGCGCATGCAAGGAAGTGACATGCGTAAGAGAAAACGGGAAGGCGGATCATGCAAGGAAGAGACGTGCACAAGAGCGCACAAGGAAAAGGCGTGCAGGGGAGGGTGCAAGGAAACGAAGAGCATGAGAGCATGCATGGAGGCGGAGTGTGCGGGGGTGTGCGGGGAAGAGATGCACGCAAAAAGGCGGTTCGCATGAAGGCGTGCATGGAAGAGATGTGCTCAAGAGTGTGAAAGGAGGCAGCGCGTGCGAGAGCGCACATGGAAGAGAAGTGGAGGAGAGAGAAATTCCGAGCGGAAAAGGGAGAGATGAAGATCTTCGAAGGGAGCTTCGAAAACGAAGGAGATCTTCAAGTAGTGTTTGAGGATCTTCAAAGGGGGGAGAAGAGAATGAAGAAGATTAAAGAGGAAGGAGAGAGAAAATCCATAGGAGGATTTTCCAGTTAAGGAGAGAATGAGAATTAAAGGAGGATCTGAGAACCTATTTATAGGCTTCATGGGTGGTTATGGAGGTCATGCGGCTATCTGTAGTCCATAACCACATTGATCGCTATTTATAGGCCGATTTTAATATAATTATTTTTATGGGACTATGGTTTAATGTGCACATTAATTTTATAATTTATATTAAACGTAGACCAATTCTATTTTTGGCAACGTACTTTTCACATTACGGGAGATCATGTGAGTGGTTATGTTGGTGATTACCCACATAACCGACGGTGGTGATTATGGGAGCTTGATTGAATGGTGGAGAAATAGCGGTGACCAAGAATCCGGCCGGCAGGGCCGGCTGGCGACAATATCAAATCAGCGACGGAGGTGTTGGATCTTGAGGTGCCCTTAGAGGGGCGGAGGGTCTGAATAAGGGAAAAAAAAACTTTTTTTAAATGTAAAACTTTACGTAAAATAATTGAGAATTTTTAGATGAGATTTTTCACAAACAAAAAATTATTCCAAATACTCAGAAATTTAATGAAAATGAAATGACAATTTTATTCATAAGTGATAAATAAACATAAACAAAGATTTCAAAAGAGCTTGAAATCGAGTCTACAAATGAAAAAAATTTCTTTTGAGTTTCATCTGGTCCTTCTCCCAAGGACCGATAGGCTAAAGCCTATCACTCCCTAAATACAGCTACTAACCCCCTAGATCTCTCCATGACCCAGTCGCTGCACACAAGGAGACAATTTCACCGTAAGCCACACACGGACCTAGTCGCCACGCAAAAGGCGACAAGTTCTCTACCAATTATATTGAATAAAGAAAAGTAACAAAGTAGAAATCTGAAAATGAAAACTCCCTCTGGTGTAGATCACTTGAAGAAGACGATGGATCCTTGCAAATGTCGTCGGAGTTGTAAATCACGAACGGTCTCTTCTAGGCACTTCACCTTAGTTGCACACTTTGGAGTTTTTTTGGTTCCACGGAGTTATCAGGCTGGGAATTATCAACACAAAGGCTCCTGGATATATATATCACGAAATGCATGAAAAGTAGCACTTTTAAGCAATCTACACTATCGCCCCGCGATAGCTAGATATCACCTGTGTAATATCACCTTCGCCTGCCACGCGGCCCACTCTGCTGTAACCATGTCAGAATGATGGTGTTCATGCTGGATCATGCGCTATTGCCCCACAATATCTAGATATCACCCGAAGATATCAGTGAATAATGCACTGTACTGAAACCGTCGAGAAAATAGCTTACATCACCAAGTCGATATCGCCGACGATAGATAGCTCTCGCCAGCGATATCTTCGTCTTTGAAAATTCTACAGCTCAATATCAATCCAAAATTATCAGAGTTTTTACCTGGAGATATCTGCACAACATAAACACACTATGAACAAATACATTCAGGATTTGTTATTTTTAAACCAAGAAATGTGGAATGCATGCTCCAACAATCTCGCTCTTTTGATAATAATAAATCCACTAAGAAAGAAATCAATGACGACCAATAGAAATTATAAAATAAGTAAATGATAAAATAAGTAAGAACTAGAGTGTGCACAAACTCTCCCTTAATGGATGCTCCCCTTATATCAAAAAAACACCAGTGAATAATCAAAAAAGTTCTTGCGATATTAATATATTCTCCCTAAAATTTATTGCGATATTAATATATTCTCCCTAAAATTTCTTGTGATATTAATATATTCTCCCTAAAAGTTCTTGCGATATTCTCCCCCTTTGTTATTAGCAAAAGAATTGTAAATTCAAGGATTATCATGCTAGAGTTTCTGAAGCATATGAGAGAAAGAATGAAGTGCAAGAGAAAGATGTTACCAAAGAATTGGAAAAGTGAATAAGATGGACATGTAACCCAAATATAAGTTAGTGATTCATCAAGAAAAGATAGCCTATCAATGGAAATTTGGTCATAAAAGTTAATAGAAACATTGTAAAACTCATGCTAATATATGATATTCAACGATTTTAGAGAGAAATGTGCTAATCGTGTTCAGTCCAATTCTCAAGAGAAGAAATGTTAGTAAAGATAATGTGGTGTACAATGTGAGATATTTTGGAAGATATAAGTGGTGAAATTATATCTCATGAATAAAATGAATTATAAAGCATAACGTAAAATGTATATAATGTTCTTAATGCTCATAATGAGATTCAGGGCACATGACATTGAGCTGGAATGGCTTTCATGTTTGCACAAGGTACTTTACAATTCTTTCCAAGGTGCTCAAACTCACAATGCTCATTAAGACTTATCAGGAGGTTGAGTAGTGATTTGTGGAGTTGCCTTTGTGATTTTATTTTGCGTACCAATTTTTTTTTCATATTGCACTTAACATATCTTTACCATATATAAAGATATATGAATGCCATGAAATAAAAATTCATTGAAACAATATCAGCCATAAGATTTTTTTTTCTTCAATACTCATTAACCATTGATGTTTTTCTGATTAAACAATTAAATTTGTGTAGATATCCTAAAGCTATTGCAATTGAAGGCTAGGAGAGGGAGAGAGAGGGTGGCTAAGAGGCTAGGCGATGGTTATTAATATATGAGATTGAATTGAAGAGAGATAAAAAAGGAGAGAAAGAGGGGGAGAGAGAGAGAGAGTGGGTTAGGGAGAGAAAATAATCTTTTTAGGTGAATACGTATTTTTTTTTTGCAAAATAAAAATTGGAATAATGATTTATATTTTTTTGCGGTCATTTTGAATACTCATATGTATACGTTGTCTGCCCGCAAACGCATTGAGCACAGGCGAAGCCTGTGCGGAGGCGGGCGAAGCCCTCCTGAATGCGACCGAGGCCGCCCGAGAGCATCGAGCCGGGCGGGCGAAGCCTGCCATCGCTGACCGGGTACTATCGCGCTAGACCGTAGGGGCGGAGCCCTGTGTCGGACACTCGTGTGTGTGTGTGTATATATATATATATATATAAATACTGACCAAGGACTCCGAATCCACTTGTTTTGCAAACATAATATTTTTGTAAAATAGCCATATGATTTGAATTGAACAAGTGTGCTTGAATCACATATGAAGCAAGGAAAATGCATAATTCAAGAAGTTAAGTATTTATAAGACATAATCATGAGAGAGAATTTACAACAACATATATTTTGGAACCAAAAAGCATGTTCGTGAATGTCATTATCCAATGTAACACATTATCCATACTTAAAGATATGCGAAAATAATAAGAAACATTCGTTACTTTAATTTCATTGGATAGTAAAATATTTAAGGCATGAATAAGCAAAAAAACAATGTTCTAGTAACTTCAAATGAAAAATTAACATGGTAAGTCATCTGAAAAGGTAAAATAAAAACTTAATTGTATTATGAGTAGCATTGTCGAATAAAGATGTTCACATAAAGAAGGGGAAATTTTGGATTATTTTTCGCTATCGCACCGCGATAGCATCCTATCGCATGCGATATCATTTTATATAAAAAGGACGGATCTGAATCCAAATCTCAAAAATTCTGTGTGTTCCTATAACCCTTGTTGAAGAAGACAATCGTACACCTCCAGAAATCCCAGATCTAAGGTAAATTCGTACTTTTCTTATGAAATTTTTTATGAAACTTGTGTGAAATGTCAAAAGAAGAGGTTCTATGTGATCAAAAACATATTTTGATGAAAATTTGAGGATTTTGATGAGGATTTCATGCTTGAGTTCTGACAATTCACTTTTTTCAGTAAATGACCTACATCTCTCGAGCACAAAAGAGCACTGCACGAAATCCGCAATCATAATACCAATCATATCCAGGGATCGAAAAAACCGCTATAGGCATAGCGAAGATTGTTGAACTGGACATGACTCGTGAGTCTCAGATCTATGAAATTTTTGTATTGTCATGTATATTATCTCTGCTACTACCTGATATGTTTAGTTCAGTATTAGTTAGAGAATTTTATAATCATCTGGAAGATCCTGCTTATACTGGACTAAATGGAGGGGTGAGATCACGATTACAAAGTGGAATCATGGAGATAACCCATGATGATCTGAGAAATGAATTTGGCATGATTGCTAGTGGAAATGTCTTAAATGTCATAGAAAATTATAGGAAAGACATAGATTGGACACAGATGAACCAAGTCCTTCACTGAACATCTAATAAAAATCTAATTCAAACCACAACTACAGTCACTCCTGAAGCTTATTTAGTATAATATATATCGAGAAATACTATGTTGATGAAGGCCCGATGATACGAAAAAAATCACCGCACAACTGATCATAGTCACTTATCTAGTTATAGAAAAGGAGCAATTTGATGTGGCAGATTTGGTATTATCGATGATCTGATATATATTTAAGATGAAAGATCCTTTGAGGTGAAAATTCAACACACTTCCATTAGGAAGTATCATTCAGCGGGTACTTTATCAAAAGTACCAATGGATTCATCAGGACCTGTACATCGTTGATTGCATTCCTCCCATCTATAGTTCAGAGGCGACATGATATCCATCAGGATGAGATGAAGCATCCTAATCACCATGACCGACATGAGGTGAAGCCTCCACATATACTAGACTACCACTTCCTCGAGGAAGATCTCTTCGAGAAAGGGTGGATGAGCTCTATGATTTAGTGGAAGAGCATAAAGCTGAAATAAAAGTGAGGTTGACTGGATTCAAAAATTCATAAAGTTTACAGCTAAAGGATTGAACTTGAACCTGATCCCAGAGGATTAAAATGTTGGATCTAGTGTCCAACCTTAGAGGTGGGGGGGGGTGAATAAGGTTTTATGAGTTAATTGAAAATTCAAATTATTCTTGTCCAGGAAAACTAGTTCTGGAAGCTACCGCGGGGCATTAGGTCACAGACCTTGTTTTCCTATGCAGATTTCTCCTTGGAGATCTACGCACACTTGAGGGAATTACAGGCTAACAATCACAACATTATAAGCACAGAAAAACACATAGTAAATGTTATTTCATTCAAACGGGATCAACACCTATTTTTACAATTACAACAACAAGATCTCCATGACACCGGAGATCGGAGGCGGTGAAAATAAAATCACTTTTTGTTTTCTATACCGACCCACTACCCGGACCAGTTGGCTCTCTCCCTTTCCCTCTATGAAAGGTCTTCGAGCCGGCTCTTCACCTCCATACATGGAAGGGTCTTAGAGCCCCGCTAGATTCTCTCAATCTAGACGTCCTTATCCCCAGGACGATTTCCCATGGAGTTCTACCTAGATTCCGACGACCCTTACCGGTCGATTTTCCTCTCGACAATATTTAGAAACAAAGAAAGATTATAAGAATAAAAGATGTAAATGTTTTAAAGATGTAGTTCTCCCTCTTAACGACTTCTCTGTTGAGCGATCCGCGGCCGGTGCTTAAGATCTTCGTTTGCTAGCAATCGGTCGGCCCTTTGTATTTGATGTAGATCTTGGATCACCGGAGTTCTTTGTTCACAAACAGAAGGGAGACAACTTTCTTCTTCTATGACAGAGACTTTTGGAACGGAGCACAAGAAGGCGGCCGAACCCTAGAATTCACGAACTCCCGTCACTCTTCAGTCATTCAGACATAGGCACATAAACTAAAGCAGACTTTTATATGTCTTCATGAAAATAGGCTAACGTCAGCGGTAAGACTAGCGCCCGGTAGTAGGTTCACGCGCTTGTTATGCCAGCTGTCGTCCAAATCTGGAATAATATTCAAAATGAATATTTGCTGTTTTATCGTTACTTGTGCCGCGCGGTAACTGCTATCGCCTGGCGGTAAGTTGAGAAAATCTTGCTCGATGTTCGTCGAGAGATTTTCGTCGAGCGATATTCATTAAACGGATAGCGCGGCGCGGTAACTGTTATTGCCTGGTGGTAAGTCGTTTCTAGAGAAGTCCTGTTCGATGTTCGTAGAGTGATATTCGTTGAGCGGCTAGCACGACGTGGTAATCGCTATCGCCTGGCGGTAGCATCCTCTCAACTCCATTGTCTCGACGCACTCAACACTTTTCCTCTCAACGCTCTCAACGCGACATTGACTGAGCTAGCGCGGAGCGGTAGGACTTAGTGCGGAGCGGTAGTTTTCCCGAGAGCCAGACCAAATTAATTCCTTGCATTAGCGCGTGCGATAGGACTAGTGCGGAGCGGTAGTTTTCCCAAGAGCTTTGTCCAATTAATTCACGACTACCTAACACAAGAGAAATAAGGTGAATAATCACCTCGCATGTCATTGGATGTCATACCTAGGCAAAAACTAGGGGCACTAAGCTAAATATAGAGTCGATGCACAAGATCGAAGTGACTCTTTAACCAAGGTGCTCATCCTCACAATGCTCATGAAGACTTATTAGGAGGAATGAGTAGTGCTTGGGGGGACTGTGACCAGAGATGTGATAGCTTTCATAGTTTTATTTAGTAAGCGTAGATCTATCACTTTAATCAATATTTTTTAAACGGTTCACGGAGCCCCGATTCAATCGAAATCTATCCACCTAGATAGATACACTTTAACTTGTATACATACGACTTTTGTCCTAGAGTTTTGGCCCAAAGTTTCACACCTAGTATAATCACAAGTGTATCTTGACATTGATTATTCAACGTATTTCTAGCGTTTTAGAATATAGTGTCATGATTTATAGCATGTACGCATAACATTTTTTGCCTTGAGTGCAACGGCTAGGGATGTGTGTATCATGTGAAGTCATTCCCTTATCTAAGTCCTCACACATACCTAGAGACATAGACAACAGATATGACCCTGTCTTGTCGCACATAATAACTAAGCACTTATAGATTCAGCCCATAATGATCGGAGGACAATGTTTGCATAGATTAAAAGTCTGAACACAAACATTGTACGTACGCGCTATGGTCGAAGTCGCAGTCATGTGAGCCCTTTTTAGCATTATAAATCAACTGCAGTTTTTTATTATTATTTTTTTGTTTTTTTGTTAAAAAAATGACAAGAAAACTCAAGTAATAACAACTCATAAGCAAATACACGAAGAAAGGTGAACATGGACGAAGAAAAAAAACCACAAATAAAACAGACAAATACAAACCTTGATGTTAGAATATTGTGCATGAACATACCGAACATGATAAGTGGGGTAAGGTTCATGCAGTGAATATGTGAATCCTCAGTATTCCCAATAATCCAATACCTAAGCTATATGTCTACACCCTTGCCCCGTGCTAAGTGACGGATGGGCATGAGGAGTTGCATAAATGTCATTGGGTGGGGTGTTAATCCCATATGCACATAGAATAACTCGCTCTACCTAACACTCTTTCCCCCAGCACCACACAAGGACCTACTGGAACCCTCCCTGGTTAAGTAAAAGATGTGGTTTACAGGTTAGCGTTTCTAAAGGACACACAACTATGCCCCTGCTAATTATGTGTGGCATAATATAGTGAGTCGTGCTAATGTTTCTATTGGGACTATGATGAAATTACTTAGGCAGAATAAGCAATAGTACTAAAAATGACGTTATCGACGACAGTAAAGTTACCGCTCCGCGGTAGCTTTAGAATATATATGTCTCGGTTCAGATCTAGATTTGCGCACCTGCTCACTCTCACTTACTGCTGCTGACACTCTCCTTCCTTGTAGCTCTTCTTCTTTACCTTAAGGTACTATTTTTTCTCTCTCCCTCTTTCTCTCTCTAATTTATTATATTTTGGATTTAGATCTATAGGTTGTGATTTCACGTGTTTTCGGGAGAGATCTACGACAATTTGTAATCTAATTGTGCATTTGTTTTCTAATTTTTTGCCACGGATCATTGTCGTTTCCAAGGATCTGGCTTGTGTAGGGTCGAATTTCGTGTCTTTGGTATTTTATAACGGCCGATTCACTCTTAAAATCATGATTTTTGATAAGATCCGGAGCTGGAGTTTTCATCCGTGTAGCTTTTCGTGATTTTCCATGTTGGATGGTTTTTTCTTTTGGATCTTGGCTATTATCTCTGATCTACTCTTTATAAGCATGGATCTATTATTTATACCGTGTTTAAGAGAGGATTTAAGCCAAAAAATGGGGGGTTTTAAACATATCCGGCGAAAGAGGACAATGACAGCCTGTCACGCTACTGCCAGGCGGTAATAAATTTCCACCCGGTGCTAGGAACCAGAGGCCAGTTTTTCAGTTTTTGTTCTGTTAGTTTTATAAAAAAAAAATTGGTAATCCCCTTATTATAGATTTTTCTAAACTTTTTCATGGTTTATTTTCAGGATATGGCTTCGTTAAGTTCCCAGTCTGCACGCCACAGCTTTTCCAAGAGATCCCAGGGTCCGGTCTCCACCTACCCTGCCATAGATGATGCAACTATGAGCATTCTGATGACCATAGATATTGATGATCAATATACTCATATCTATGAATACTTGGATGGATCTGGTGTGTTTGCAGTGATCTCATCCGGTGCCCCATTCTACTCTGCCCTCACCCAAGAGTTTTACAATAACCTTCGGGATCCCGTTCAGATGCGCCTAGGTGGGGTGTCCAATCCTTCATTGGCACGGAGATAGTGACCATAACCCATGAAGAACTTGACACTAAATATGTCTGGACCCCCAACCGTCCAGTCCTCAACATCATGGAGTCCTTTAGAACTACTAGGGACAGGAGTGAGATGAACGAGGTTCTTCACGGTGTGGAGGGGCATTCAGATATCTTCACATTGGTAGATAATCTCACTCCAGATGCCCGCATCATCCAGGATATCCTGCATCACACCCTCATGTTCAAGGATGGGGACACAAGGAAGGTCACGACCCAGCTGTCGATGGTGACGTAATATATCTTGGCCGAGAAGTCCTTCAGTGTCTCGAATCTCATTCTATCCATGATGCGCTACACTTTTCTCCTGAAGTATCCTGACAGCCAACAGGTGAACACACTTCCTCTGGGTGGTGTGATCCAGAGCATCCTGACAAATAAGTACCTGGCCATTGACTGGTCATCCTACCCCATAGACATCTTCCTGTAGGTCTACAGGGTGGGTGAGATTACTTCCTCCTAGCGGGCACAGACACCTCCACTGCAGCAACCGATACACCGTACTGGGTCCCTCAGGGAGACAAGCTGGGACATCTATGGCCTGGTGGAGGAGTAAGGTCGGGAGATCAAACATACAACGAAGGAGGTGAAGGGGAAAAAAGATGCTCAAAACGATCATGGGGAAGCTCAATATTTCTCCAACCTCTTCAGAGGAGTAGCAGCCTATATGTATTATTCAGGTTTTTATAAGTTATATTTTGTTATGTACTAAACAAGTGAGCACCAAACTCAGTTAATAATGGTTTATCATGTGATATATTCTGTGCTACCTCTATACTCTTTGTGATTTTATGATTCCATGCTTTAATTAGTTTTGACAATGTCGTCCCATCGTGTTAACTCTCACCAAACACCCACAGAGGGAAAATACACTATGTGTTAAACTAAAGCGAATTTACATAAAGAAAATATAATGGGCATATCGTGGAGTACAAAATTTAAAAAAAACAAACAACAACAAGAAAAAAAATAGGGATAGACAGAACATTGAGCATATCATGATGTTGATGATCGAGTAACTTTTGTTTTCTTTGATTCTACATCACGCAATCTGTGAATACTAATGGATACAAGATTTAGGTATCCAAATGGAACCATGGGTGGTGGTTCCTTTGGGTACCCAAACATAACGTGGTACACCTTGCGGAGATGACGACGAATGGGCTCTTTTTAGCGAAATAGGTGCGCTCTTCTGAACGATAGGCCTCCATTCATATTTTGATTTAATATTGTTTTTATGTTGTAAATTTCCATGTAGAGTTCTACGAGTCTTTATGTGAAGATCTTCAATTGAATGAAACTGCATTAGAGGTTTGAATGTATTGAAGTTGTTCTTCAGGTTGAAATTTTTTTGCTCAACATAAGGACTCCTAGAGTAGTAGTTTCTAAAAGGGAATTTACGTTCATTCGATTTTACGAAGGGAGTAATTTGTTTCTTCACGTAAATATGATTTTTATGTTTAGGACTTTTGCACGCTCCAACTTGAGGTTTTCTACTCCCTTCGATTTGCTTAACTAATGGGTGTGAGCTTTTTTTTCAACATGCTTCTAGATTTTGCTTGATATTGTACGTTTATGTTTTGCTTTATAATTTCCTTAAGCACGTTGAGTTTCATTTCAAAATCCTTATTTTTATTTTTGAGATTCAATCTAGCTTTGTTATAAGCGATTGTGCTATTCTTAAGAATGGTGACTATAGAGTTAATGTGAGCTTCATACTTATTTTTGTATTCTTCAAAGGTCTCATCCATCTCTTCAATTTCATTTTTATAATTCTTGCATCCTACACAATCAATTTTCAATGATGAGTTTTCTAAACATATTTTATCATTTTGTTCTTTTGCAAAACGAAGCTCTTGTTCAAGAACCTTATATTTTTCTTTTAATTCATTATAATCTATATAAGGTGTAGAAACGTTATCTAAAGAGCAAATAGGCGAAATAAACACGACAATGTTGGATTATACATTAACACTTGCTTTTAAGCAGTTATTTTCTAAACGTAGTTTTGAATTGATACTAGTCAATTTCTTAATTCTACGTTTTTCCCTATCCAGCACAATCAATGCAGAAATGGAATTGCATATACGAAGGGAATTTGATTTTCTTATAGTGCTCTTGGATGAAGCAAGATTTGAGCTTTGAGTGTCTTTGGCTTCTCCGTGTGTTGCCTCATCAATGGTTGAGATTTCAACTTCCCTTTCATGTGATGTGATTACCATGTCCTTCTTCAAGAGAAAGTCTCTATTTGGATCTTCACTTAGATCCATGAGAAATTGCTCTGACTCGTCATATGCAGAAAGGGAACTATAAGTTAACTCAAGAAAATTCCATATATCATATGCAGTGGGAAGCATATAGATTAGTTTGAAAATATCTTGTCCAAGCCCGCAAAATAGACCATTTACATCTTTAGCATTTAAATAACATTCGTTCTTATTTAAGTCATTTGGGGGCTTGATACATGTCATGTTCCAAACTTCTATATCTAATGATATAAGGAATTTTCTCAGTAGTGCTTTCCATTTGTTATAGTTCAATCCTATAAAAAGAGGTGGTGCTAACGAATTTTCAGTGTATAATTTTTCATCATCCATACAGGTCAATTCAAGATCGGGGTTGGACATTATTCTTAATGGTGAAACTATTTTTGGAATAACCTCCCTCTCATACCACTTGTTGGATATAGTGGCCTACCTTAGAAGGGGTGGGGGTGAATAAGGTTTTACGAGTTAATTTCAGATCAGGGTTGGCCATTATTCAAGATCTGCGGCCGATGCTTAAGATCTTCATTTGCTAGCAATCGGTCGGCCCTTCGTATTCGATGTAGATCTTGGATTTCCGGAGTTCTTTGTTCACAAACGGAGGGGAGACGACTTTCTTCTTCTTTGACAGAGACTTTTGGAACAGAGTACAAGAAGGCGGCCGAACCCTAGAATTCACGAACTCCCGTCGCTCTTCAGTCCTTCAGACATAGGCACAGAAACCAAAGCGGCCTTTTATATGTCTTCATGAAAATAGGCTACCTCCGGTAGTAAGACTAGTGCCCGCCGGTAGGTTCGCGCGCTTGTTGTGCCAGCTATCGTCCAAATCATGAATAATATTCAAAATGAATATTTGTCGTTTTATCGTTGCTAGTGTCGCGCGGTAACTATTATCGCCTGGAGGTAAGTCGAGAAAATCCTGCTCAACGTTCGTCGAGAGATATTCGTCGAGCGATATTCGTCGAACGGCTAGCGCGGTGCGGTAACTGCTATCGCCTAGCGGTAAGTCATTTCTCGAGAAGTCCAGTTTAACGTTCGTCGAGTGATATTCGTCGAGTAGCTAGTGCGGCGCAGTAACTGCTATTTCCTGGCGGTATCATCCACTCAACGTCATTTTCTCGACGCACTCAACACTTTTCTTCTCAACGCTCTCAACGCAACGTTGAGTGAGCTAGCGCAGAGTGGTAGGACTTAGTGCAGAGCAGTAGTTTTCTCGAGAGCCAGATCAAATTAATTCCTTGCGTTAGCGCGTGTGATAGGACTAGCACGGAGCAGTAGTTTTCCCGAGATCCAAATCAAATTAATTCCTTGCGTTAGCGCGTGCGGTAGGACTAGCGCGGAGCGGTAGTTTTCCCGAGAGCTTTATCCAATTAATTCATGGCTACCGTACGACGGTAACTTATACCGCTCAACGTTAGTGCCTATAGGAATCTTCTTCTTCTTTGCTTGCACCTGTCAACCTGCACACTCTATCAACACAAGACATGATCAAATACAGCCTGGGAGTTGATATTCTCAAATACAGGGCATGTGAACCATCAGCTCCAACAAAAAAAGACTGGGAGAGTACAGTGGCGGATCCTCCTCATCATTCTATTCGACGTATAAGATGACCGAGGGAGAGAGGACAGAGTTCAAGTGACGACTAGCCACCTACCAGTGAGGATTGGAACTTTTGATCAGATTTTCTAAATGGTTGCTGAAATGGAGCTATCGCCTGGCGACAGAGGGCTACCGCCTGGTGACAGGGAGTTATCATCTGGCGACATTGAGTTATCGCTTGGAAATAAAGAAATTTTATATTTTCTTTTTGCACTATATCTTTCTGGATTAGTATTACAATAAAGACATTTTATTGCATCTATTTCAATGATTATTTATATAGTTAAGTAAATGCTGAGCTTGATTTTCATGAGTAGTATTTTTGATTAATATGGTTGTTTGAATTTTGTTAAGTTTTTTAAAATATTCATAATTTTTCTGCTTAAATGATCCAGATTTTTAAATTGAAATATCTAAGAAACCTAGCTCTAGTCTTAATGTAGAAAATCATGAATCAGGAAGAGGTTTGGTGAAAATATCGACAATTTGTGATTCAGTTCTTATAAATTTGATGTAATGTTGTCCTTTTCAATGTGATCTCTAATAAAATGATGCTGAATGTCTATATATTTATACCATGAATGATGCACTTGAATATAATTAAGATCAATTGCACTTTTGTATCGCACCTTAATTTTATGGTTTGTTATTGTATTCCAAAATCTTCTAAAGTTTGTTTCATCAATAAATCTTGTGCACAATAACTACTTAGTGCAATATATTCAGCCTCAGTGGTGGAGAGAGCAACACAATTCTATTTCCTACTATACCATGAAATGATTAAAGGACCTAAAAAGTGATAAGTGACACTTACGATTTTACGATCTAACAAACAGCCAGCATAATCTGAATCAAAAAAATTATGTAAAATAAAATCATCATTATGAGGATACCACAGTGCTAGTTTAGAAGTACCAATAAGATATCTAAAGATTCATTTAATCACTTTTAAATGTGATTCTTTAGGATTAGCCTGAAATCTTACACACAAGAAAACTGCAAACATAATATCAGGTCTAGATGTGGTTAAATGTAATAAATAGCCTACCATCCCTCTATATAAAGTTTGATCAATTGATATTCTACTTTCATCTTTTCATAACTTAAGTGAAACACTCATAGAATTACTTGCTTGCTTAAGATTTTCAAATTCAAATCTTTTAAGAACATCATGAATATATTTAGATTAACAAATAAAAATACCATTATATTTTTGAGTAATTTGAAAACCTATAAAATATAAAAGATCTCCTACCATGCTCATTTAAAATTCATTTTTCATAATCATTACAATATCATTACATAACTCTTCATTAGTGGCTCCAAAAATAATATCATCAACATAAATTTGTAAAACTATTAATTCATTTTTAATTTGCTTAATGAAGTGTGTAGAATCAGCACTACCTATTTTATAATCAATTTTCAACAAATACAAAGTTAATCTATCATACCATCCACGAGACGCTTGTTTCAAACCATAAAACGTTTTTTCTAATTTGTAAACATGATTAGGAAATTTGTCATTCACAAAACTAGGGGGTTGTTCTACATAAACTTCTTTCTTAATATACCCGCACAAAAATGCAGTTTTCACATCCATTTGAAATAATTTAAATCTTTTGAAACTAGCAAATACAAGGAAAATCCTAACTACTTCAATACGTGTTATGGGTGCAAGAATTTCATCAAAATCTACTCCTTCAATTTGAACATAACTTTTTGCTACAAGTCTAGCTTTGTTTCTAGTGATCCTATACTCACTATCTAATTTATTTTTAAATATCCACATAACTCCTAAAATAGGATGATCAGAAGGTCTCTCTACAAAATTCCAAATCTTATTAAATTCAAATTGATTAAGTTCATCAACCATAGCTAAAAATCAAGATTCATCATTTAGAGCGGTTGAAACATTTTTTTGTTCTATATTGGAAGCAAAAGAAAGGTTTAAAAATAAATCATGTAAAGAAGAACGAGTACTTACCCCTTTTGATGGTTCTCTAATGACCAAATCTTGTGGATGATATTTTGAAAATCATAGTACACTTGGAGGCACATATTCTTCCATTTCTTCTTCTTCTTCTCTTTCTTCTTTATCTTCTTCTTGATCTCCAAGTATTTCATCATCATCCAATTTCAGTGGTGGAAGGGGTTCTTAATCATTACCTATAGGATTAGTTTCTACATAAGAAACAAGCTCATCAAATTTAACATGAAATGATTCTTTAACTATTTATGTCATCTTATTATAGACTCTATAAGATAAACTAGTTGAAGAATAACCAATAAATATATCTTCATCACATTTTTCATCAAATTTTTCTAATGTGTCTTTAGTGTTCAAAATGAAACATTAGCAACCAAAAACTTTAAAATAAGATACATTCGATTTCTTTTGAAAATATAATTCATAAGATGTTAATTTCAAAAATTATCGAAGCATAACACGATTAATAACATAACATGCAGTATTTATAGCTTTAGCCTAAAATAATCCAGGTAATTTATATTCAGATAATATAGTGCGAGCTAGTTCTTGAAGAGTCCTATTTTTCCTTTTTACCACACCATTTTATTGCGGTGTGCGAGGAACGGAAAATTCATGCTTAATTCCTAACTCATTACAAAAAGAAACAAACCTATCATTATCAAATTGACCTCCATGATCCGAACTAATGCATTTTATTTTTAAGTCAAGCACATTTTGAATATGTATACATAATTTAGTAAATTCTAAGAATGCATTAGATTTTGAAGTTAAGAAAATAGTCCAACAAAAAACGTGAAAAATCATCAATCAAAACAAAAGTGTATTTTCTACCTCCTAGACTTTGTGTAGTAATCAGAACAAAAAAATCCATGCGAATTAATTGTAAAGGTCTAGAAGTAGAAATAGAATTTTTGTTAATTTATCTTTTGACAATTTTAAAATTAATTTAAAATAAGTAATCCTTTAATTAATTAAAAATGGGTAATCCTTTAAAATTCATGGCGAATATAAAGAAGATAAATTTCCACTTAAAATAGGTAATCCTTTAATTAATATATCTTTTGATAATTTAAAAATTAACTTGGCACTAGAATGACCAAGTTGCATATGTCACAAATTAAATTCCTCATTTTTGGACATAAAACATCTTAAAGGTGAATGTAAAAGATCATGAAATTTTATGATATAAACATTTTGAGATCTTGTTTGAAAGTGAGGGGATAGATACTACTCTAGAGGGGGGGTGAATAGAGTTATCAAATTTTGCACTAGACAAAACTTAATGGTCTACCCAACTCCCTTGGAGTGAAGTGCGGAATAAAAGATTATAGATATTGATTTAACCTTAAAGCCTAACACAAGTGATGTGAACAAACTCAAGCTAACTGTAATTACAGTTAAGGCTTGGAAAACCTAATCAGCAACTAGCAATCCTAGTTATATCTATTCACAGCCACAATGCAGGAATTAAACAAGTGAATCTAGACGATACAAGGAAATTTATAGTGGTTCCCCAAACAACTTGGGTACGTCCACTCTTCTACCCACACGGTAGGAATCCACTCAGGTTTTTGATCAGGTGCCCTGCCACCAACAGGATCTGCTTCAGGTAGATCCAGAAACCCTTTAGACTTTTGATCAGGTGTCTAAAAAACCAAGCACAGGTTTTTGATCAGGTGCCCTGCCACCAAGGGATACTTTTGAAGGGAGTAATAACCCTGTACAGGAGGGGGAAGAAGGTTAAGATGTCTTCTCTATTTTACAATAGATTAGAGAAGCACAAAAGCTTGCACTGAGCTAGAAAGCTCTAAAGAATCAAGGCTCCCCCTGGCTCAAAGATGTCCAGGTGAAGTCTTGCTTCAGTGCAGAAAACTCTTCAGAAAACTCTGAAGGAAAAGCTACAAGAAGATACAAATAATAAAAATAAAGATCTTCAAGCAGCTATCTTCTTCTTCTTCTTCTTCAAAGGAACTCTGAGTTTGAACTTCCTGAAAGCAGGAGAACTCAGGATGAAGAAGAGTAGAAGATCTTAACACTTCTCAGTTAGATGGAAATTGTTGAGAGCAGAAAGCTTGATCTTGTTGAAGGCTTGAATGCTTGAAAATATGTGTAACACTGGTTAGCTCTATGCTAGCTTGAATCCTTCTTCAAAGGGTCCTTTATATAACATCAGCAAGCAACGGCTCTCTTCAATTTGAATAATTTGTCTTCTTCTGAGACTTGAGACCTGAGCTGTAAATATCAAGAAGACACAACAAACTCTACAGCAGAAACATTCTATAAAAGGAATAACCCTTTTTCTAGGAAGCTGCAGGAAACAATTTGATAATAAAGTACTAAATAAAGTCATATCAGAAACAAACTCTTTATAGCAAAAAGAAGACTTTTCAGTCTAACGGCTATAAAGGGCTGACAGCAGATAAAGTAATTTATAATGTCAGCTAATAAGACAAACAACTTTATCTAAAAAGATTTGACTCAGGCAAAAAGAATGGAGCAGATATGCCTGGAAATATTATCATAATACTCAAAATAACTTGCCAGAAAATGTATTAATTAATTAAATATAATAAATAAATACAAAATATAAAGGCAGACAGAAAGCGTCGAACGACCTTCGGAGATCGTCGACCGATGCACGGAGATCGTCGAACTATCGGACAGATAGTCGAACGATCCAGATAGTCGAACTATCAAAGGAGATAGTCGAACTATCACAGCAGATAGTCGAACTACCAGAAGATAGTCGAACTATCAGATAGTCGACCTATCAACAGATAGTCGAACTATCAGGGCAAAACAGATAGTCGAGCTATCAACAGATAGTCGAGCTATCAGATAGTCAACCTATCAAACAGATAGTCGAACTACCAAGAACAAACAGATAGTCGAGCTATCAGCAGATAGTCGAGCTATCAGAAACAAACAGATAGTTGATCTATCAACAGATAGTCGAACTATCAGATAGTCGAACTATCAAAGCAGATAGTCGAACTATCAAGCGAGAACAGATAGTCGACCTATCAACAGATAGTCGAGCTATCAACGGAGAACAGATAGTCGAACTATTAACAGATAGTTGAGCTATCAGATAGTCGACCTATCAACAGATAGTCGAACTATCAAAACCAAACAGATAGTCGACCTATCAACAGATAGTCGAACTATCAAAGACAAACAGATAGTCGACCTATCAACAGATAGTCGAACTATCAGATAGTCGACCTATCCAAGCAGATAGTCGAACTATCAAAGCACACAGATAGTCGAACTATCAACCGATAGTCGAACTATCCTCGCAGACTGAAAGTCGAACAACTGATAGACGATCGTCGAACAGTTAGTCGACGATAGTCGAGCGGCGTTCGACGATAGTCGAACGAACAAACAACTTAACCAAATTCTCATTCTGGAAAAGTGAGGACTCTACAGCTAGACTACTAACCATTGACCATAGATAATTCTTGGGTCAAGGAGCACAAAGGAGAGGACTAAACTCAAATCAAACTAGGGTACCAACAATCTCCCCCTATTTGAGTTAAGTCTCTCAAAATCTAAAACATACAGCTAGCTATAGAACACCAAAATTAATGCAGGAAATAGTTAACAATTAACTAGCAGATTATTAAACAGATAGATAATAAACAATTATATCAAAGCAGTCAATCAAACTATTAAGAGTCTCCAGAATCTGGCAAAGGGTCAGAGGAACTAGGAACAAAAGAGATTTTCCTTAGAGGATCATCAGATTCTTTCTTTGATAGCTTCAAGTCCTGCACGCCAATGATCTTCAATTCTGTAGCTCTTGGGACTACTGCTTCAGGATGCTTTTCCATATATTTTGAGGGATCAAATACATCAGGATTGACTTGGAAATTTTCAAACTCTTTCTTTCTGTAAGCAGACATGGTGGTAAAACCAGTAATATCTTTTCCTTCTGCTTTTGCTTTTCTTATTTGAGCTGCTCCAACTAGTTCGTGAAAACGAGCCATCCTAAAGTTAGGATCTAGCTCTGGACTTTCATAAACAGGCTCAGGAGGAGCAGCATCTGATTCTTTATCTAGATAAAATATTGGAGCAAACTTAGCAAAAGATTCTTGCTAGAATTTTAACACAAAATAAACTACTTACCTTTTAACACAACTTTCTCAGACTGAATTGGTGCAGCAGTTGAAACCTTTCTCTTAGGAGAAGGAGGAGGTGAAAAAGTTGGCTTTAGATACACAACCTCCTTAACTTGTTCTTTCACTTCTGCTTCATGCATTTGACTATCAGAATGAGACTTTCCATGAGAGCTATGAGAGCTTTTCCTTGATTGATGTTGAGATGAAGCAGGTCTTGCTGATGGAGCAGATTTTCCTGAAGATACAGAAGGGTTGGCAGAAAGATTACCAGAAGCTCCTGCACTTGGAGGAGGAGGAGGAGGAGGACCTCTGGGAGTCCATCTTGGACCAGGACTGTCATATCTTGTAGATCTTTTCCTTTCTTTCTGCTGGTTCTTTGAGAACCACATCCAATGCTGAAATTCCTTTGACTTAGGGTCAATGCCCTTCAGAATGTAATAAGGAATATCATTGTCTTTACTGGGAGGAGGAGGAGCAGCAGCTTTCCTTTTCTTTTGAGCAACTTTCTTTCTCTTTGAATTTTCAGATACATCAGAATCATCCTCATCATCAGAGTGAGATGATGGGGGATTATCAAACGGATCATAGGCTTCAGAAACAGCCTTCTCTTTAAGCTTCAGAGCAGATTTCTCTCTTTCCTCTTCCATGGCATCCAGAGCCAGAAGGGAATCTAAGTCCAACCCTGGTGAGTCATCCCAGATGGTTGACTTTTCAACTTGCAGCTCTTTTTCTTTCTCTTTTAAAGACTGTACTCTTAAATCCCAGGCAGCTCTTGCTTGAACTTCTTCCATACTCAGAGCAGGAGTGTCAACTTTGACTTCATCTTGATTCTCAGGCTCATCTTCTCTATCATCTAAAAACGATTCCAACTCTGGATCTACTTGGATATCAGGAATACTTGGGGCAGCCTCTGAGACAATTACTATTATCTGAGCAGATAAATCCTCTCTAATAAAATCTGTAGAATTATGAATACATATCTGCTAAATAAGCGATAATCATTCCTTCAAGGTATTCACTAGCAAGCAAATTAATTGACTCGTCAATAAATCGAATAAGTGAATTACCTTCATACTTGACCATCTCCCATGATTCATCTAGATATGAAGTTATAATTCCTTCTAGGAATCTAGCAACCACAGGAGTGGTGAGATCTTCTAGGCAGACTTTTACTGCAATTTCAGATAGCATGATTCCATCAGCTATTTCCTTATCAGATAACACTAGAACTATTTCTTTCTCAGCTGGAGCAGGCTCTTCCAGGGCTGTCATCACAGTATCTGTTATGGCTGGAAGGGAGGCAGGATGTTCTGAGGCATCTTCATGGAACATCTCCCCCTGCCTGATTTCAGTGGAGACTGAAACCAGGCCCCTTGAGGAAGATGGCTCAGCAGATTTTGAAAGGGATTTGATGGAGGCGGTTAAGATATCAATAGAGGATGCAAGGGGAGCGATTGCCTCTTCAATCATGGTTTTGATTGACAGGGTAATCAACTCCACAATGCGGGAGATAAGCTCAGGAGTAATCTCAAAAGATGATGGATGTGAAGTGGATGGAGCTGCAGCAGATATGGTTGAAGTGCTGGGATGAAGAATGGTGTGGACAGGGGATTGAATAGGAGATGGAGCTGGAGAGTTAATTGGAGAATTAACTGGAGAATGAATGGGAGACAAAGGAGGAGTAGGAATTCTCTCAGATCCTAACAAATCAAAGCTAGGAGCAGATATCCTAGTCTGATGTACAGGAATTGGAGAAGCTGGAGGGGAAAGAGGAACAACCGTAGTTGTTTCTGGAGCAAAAGAGGAAGAAGGTCGTACTTCAGCTGAAGTTGATGGTACTTCAACTGAGGCAGACAGCAAAGCAGAAGAGGAGGAGGGAAGAGCTGAGCCAGCTTCGACATGGTGAGGAGTGACTGATTCAGTCCTGGTGTCCTCAGATGTTGCTGGAGCAACCCCTGTGAGAGCGGGTTTTACAAAAGTTCTCTTCCATTTGGAGAATAGGTTAGGATCCATCTTCTTGCTTGCGTTAATTGTTGTTGCGGTTGAACTCAGCAGCTGGGGGTATTTTTCCTTCAGGAAGATTCCAATAACCCTTCCAAGGGTAACTTCCTTCTTGCCATTCTTTTTCCTTATTAAATCAAACATCACTGCTGCCCAATCTATCCTTTTCCGATTAACAATCGCACACATCAGTGCGAATTGCTGCCTTGTTATATTATCGTGAGCAGAGTGCTTACCCAGGAGCACTTTTCCTACCAACTCAGCAAGAAACTTGATTTTGAAAGGGAAATTTACTTTGAGCAGCTTCGTGGGAATGCCCTCAGCATGTCCCAGCTCAACTAACATTCTTCCGAATTCCTGAGCATCTTGCTCATAATCCTCTTCACCATTTATTAAACCAAAAATTTCAGTCGAAACGGCCGGAGTTAGGATTACCTCTTCTCCGCCGATGGTACCTGTCATCGAGTCGTCGGTGGAGGACGATGTGAAGGCCCATTCCTTGATTTCTGGGATGTTTATCTTAATCCTTGCAGACATTAACCTCTCGAGTCCTTGATCCCTGCATAGCTGAAGAACTTCTACGATCCCGGCATCGCAGCTACTGAACGCGTCGAAATCCACGCTAAAGCCAGCATCAAACTTCACGAATGCTAGAACTGCTGGAGAGACCGCCATTGATTCGCTGAAGAAAGCTCGAGAAAGCTGGAGAGGACGAAGAAGAAGACGAAACGCCCGAAAATCGCAAGCGGGAAGGCAGAATGCGAAAAGGCACGCTCCGTCGACGATAAAACACAAGATCTTTTAACCTAGGTCGACTATCGGCTTTATATTAGACCGGAAATAGTCGATCTATTAAAAAGATACTTGACCCGATAGTCGAACGGCCGTTCGACGATCGGCTCAGAAGCAGAGTAGTCGAACCATCGTTCGGCTATTTCTGGCTTCACAAGCAACAGGCTTTCGTCATCCAGAGATCGACGATGAGCTCGACTTGTTCGACGATGGTCGAACGTCGGTCGATGATCTTCAGACAGATAAGCCATCATCAGCCAGAGGTCGACGATAGACTTGATCCGTTCGACGATCTTCGATCATCGTTCGACGATCTTCAAACAAGTTTCAATATAGGCAGATACAGTCACACTTAGTCTCGTCCATTAATCATGCCTAATTGAACTAAAAAGAACAGATGCTTCTGTTCATCTAAAGACTTGGTGAATATATCACCTCTCTGAAACTCAGTGGATATGAACTCAAGACAGATCTTGTTCTTTTCCACACAATCTCTCAGGAAATGGTGCCGAATCTCAATGTGCTTCGTTCTAGAGTGGTGCACTGGATTTTGTGCAATTGAAATAGCACTGGTACTATCACACATGATTTTGGTGTTCTTGTGTGAGTAACCATAATCCACAAGCTGGTTTTGAATCCACAGGATCTGTGAACAACAACTAGTAGCAGCTATATATTCAGCCTCTGCAGTTAAAGTGGAGACAGAAGCCTGCTTCTTACAGAACCAAGAGACCAATCTCTCTCCCAAGAACTGGCAAGTTCCTGAGGTGCTTTTCCTGTCAACTCTGCAACCAGCATAATCAGAATCAGAATATCCAATTAATTCAAATTCTGACTCAGCTGGGTACCAAAGTCCTAGATCTGGACATCCCTTCAGGTATCTCAGGATTCTCTTTAGAAGAATCAGATGAGATTCCTTGGGGTTGACCTGGAATCTAGCACAAATGCATGTAGCAAACATTATATCAGGCCTACTTGCAGTTAGATATAATAGGGAACCAACAATGGCCCTATAATTCTTTTAATCAACTGGCTTGCCGTGATCATCAGAGTCAATAACTACATTAGTAGCCATAGGTGTAGGCATTGCTGAAGCATCAGCCATCCCAAACTTCTTTACCAATTCCTTGGCATATTTGGATTGGGAGATGAAGATACCATCAGCATCTTGCTTAACTTGGAGACCAAGAAAGTAAGACAGCACACCCATGCTACTCATCTCAAACTTAGAGTGCATCAGGTCAGAGAACCTTTTGCAAAGTTTGGGATCAGTGGAGCCAAATATAATATCATCTACATACACCTGAACTAATAGGATTGTGTCCTTGTGATGCTTGACGAAAAGGGTTCTATCAACTACTCCCCTAGTAAAGTTGTGCTCTAACAGGAAACTAGCTAGAGTCTCATACCAGGCTCTGGGGGCTTGCTTTAGTCCATAAAGAGCTTTCTGCAACTTAAAAACATGTGAGGGCTGAGTTGAAGAAACAAACCCTGGTGGTTGTTCAACAAACACCTCTTCCTTAAGCTCACCATTTAGGAATGCACTTTTGACATCCATTTGGAACACCTTGAACTTCATGTAGGCTGCATAGGCCAAGAAGATCCTTATTGCTTCTAGCCTTGCAACAGGAGCAAAGGTTTGGTCGTAGTCTATACCTTCCTCCTGTCTGTAGCCCTGAGCTACAAGCCTTGCTTTATTCCTTACTATAATTCCATTTGCATCTAACTTGTTTCTATACACCCACTTGGTGCCTATGATCAGTTGGCCTTTAGGTCTTGGAACCAAAGTCCAAACTTTACATCTCTCAAACTGATTGAGCTCCTCTTGCATTGCAATGATCCAGTGGGGATCTAGCTCTGCATCTTTAAAGGTGAGGGGCTCAACCTGTGAGAGGAAACAAGCATGCATCACATCCTGTCTTAATTGGTGTCTTGTTTGTACACCAGCTGATATGTCTCCAATCACTTGAGATGTGGGGTGATCTCTAAGTGTGACAATATCAGCAGGTGGGATGTGATCTTCAGCAACAGTTGGGATTAATTCCTCAGGAGGAATTTGATCTACTGTTGGTGGAATAACGACTGCTTCAGCAATGTCTTCATCACTGTCTGATTCAGTGATCTGAAGAGTTGATAGTTGAAGAATTTCTTGAGGGGCATCAGGTACCTGTAAAGAACTGGAGGAAGGAGAATTTTCTTTCTCCTTGTAAAACATCTGATGCTCATCAAATGACACATGCACAGATTCTTCAATCTTACAGGTAGATTTGTTATAAACCCTATAAGCTTTGCTTACTTGGGAATATCCAAGCATAATTCCCATTGAAGCTTTTGCTTCAAACTTTCTAATATATTCTTTATTATTATTATGAATATAAACAATACAGCCAAAAACTCTAAAATAGTTAATTTTAGGTTTCTTTCCTTTAAGTAACTCATAAGGAGTTTTACACTTAAGTTTGTGAATCAAACTTCTATTTAAGACATAATTGGCTGTACTAACAGCTTCTGCCCAATAGGAGAGAGGCATGTTAGCATCTGCCAACAATGTGCTAGCAGCTTCAATGAGTGTTCTATTTTTCCTTTCAACTACCCCATTTTGTTGAGGAGTTCTAGGAGCTGAGAAGCTATGTTTGATACCTTCTCTCTCATAGAATTCTTGCATGAGAAGAGAGTCAAACTCAGTACCATGATCACTTCTGATCAAGGCCACATGAGTAGAGTACTCAGTCTGCACACATAGTAGAAAGTCTGTAAGGGCTTTGAAGTTATCAGACTTAGTTCTCAAAAAGAAAACCCAACTGAACCTAGAGAAGTCATCTACAATTACTAAAGTGTAATACTTCCCTCCTAAACTCTGTACATTTATTGGGCCAAACAGGTCCAAGTGTAATAGATACAGGATTCTAGGAGAATCACTCTTGTTTACAGATTTAAAAGAGTTTTTGGTTTGCTTGCCTAGCTGACAAGCCTTGCATAGGCTCTCCTTCTTGTAGGGGCAAGAAGGTAAACCTCTAACAAGGTTGTGCTTAGATAACCTAGATATATTTTTAAGGTTTACATGACTGAGCCTCTTATGCCACAAAGAATTATTATTAAGGGTTACTTCATTAAACAGGCAAATTTCAGAATGAGATGAATTGAAATCTACTAAATAGATATTGCCTATTCTAATACCTACTAAAACAACATTATTATTTAAAGTAATATTGCAAGAGAAGTTAGAAAATGAAACCTGGTAGCCAGCATCACATAGCTGGCTGACTGAAATCAAATTATGCTTCAGTCCATTGACATAAGCAACTCTCTTGAAAGTAACTGCTCCAATTGTGATCTTGCCATAGCCTTCTGTCTGACCACAGCTGGAGTCTCCAAAGATAACCTTTGGGCCGAGCTTAGCTTTGTACTTTGACAGAAGATCTTTATTTCCTGTCATATGCTTAGAGCATCCACTATCCAAATACCACTTATTTTGAGTGATTGGATAGTCCTTCACCTGCAAGACAATTATTTAGACAGTGTGGACCCAGGTAACCTTGGGTCCCTTGTTTTTCACATAAGAAAAACTGGAGATATATGAGAATGCAGGCTGAGGGTGATAACCTAGTGGGTGAGATCTCCTAGGTGGGATTCTCCATGCAGATGATGGGTCAACAAACCTAGGGTTTCTATTTTCATTTAGGTTTCTATGATACTGATTATGATTTTGAAAATCATGTTGAAATCGTCGATCGACGTTCGACGATGGGTGCTCAGATCGTCGAGCTTCGTTCGACCATTGAGCCTCCGATCGTCGAGCGGCGTTCGACGCTCTTTGCATTTCTTTAAAGAATTTCTTTCTCTTTTCTCTCTTAGCTTTATTTAAGGTTTTATTAACTAGATTTACTTGCTCAGTATTCTTCATTCCACTAGCTGAAATGAAGTTTACTGGAGTTGAAAGATTATTTTTAAGAAGTACTGGGGGTTCACAGGGAGAAGCTCCTAAGCCTAGTTTATCATTACCTGACCTAGTGTTAGTCATGCTGGTAATTTCTAACAACTTAAGGCTTCTACCATTAAGTGATTCCTCTAATCTCTTAGACTTAGCTAACTCTATTTTAAGAAATTTAATTTCTTCACTACAAGTAGTGAGATCTTCCTTTAACCTAATATTTTCAGTAGCTATTGATTCTGAGTCAACTAACCTATTTCTAAGTTCTTTTATTTCCTTTTCAGAGCTAATCAAATCTAAGCATAAAGATTTAAAGTCTAATTTAAATTCTTCTGAAGTAAAATCATAAGAAGAAAGTACCTCATCTTCTGTAGGCATCTCTTCATCAGAATCAGAACTCTCTGCAGCAGAGTGATTGCTGCAGGCATCTATTGCCATCAGGCAAACTTCTTTTGCCTTCTTCTCTTCCTCATCCTCACTGGAGCTTGATGAGGAGGATTCTTCATCAGAATCACTCCAGGTTTCAGCAATGAAACCTCTCTCCTTCTTTTTGTTTTTGTAGGAGGATGGCTTGGAGTGCTTTCTGTACTGTTCCTTATCTTTTCTCTTTTCTTTGTTCTTCTCCTCTGGACACTCTGGCAAGATGTGTCCAGGCTTCCTGCAACCATAACAAATAATTTCTTTAGCAGGAGAGCGATCATACCTTGGTTTGTCTTCATAGCGTGAAGACTTCTTTCTGAACTCCTTTCTTCCCATCTTGAGAAACCTCTTGGCAAACAATGTCATTAGTTCCTCATTAGATTGGCTGCCTTCAGAAGCATCAGCAGCCTTAAGAGCTAGAGATTGCTCTTTTCTTGTTGGAGTGGGGGTCTTTGCTTCAGCTTCTGCTTCCCTTGTCTTCAGCACTTGCTCAAAAGACTTGAGCTTGCCGAGGAGGGCTTCAGTGGAGATCTCATTTGTACTTCTGGCTTCCTTGATGGGCCAGATTCTTAGATCCCATGTGCTAGGGAAGCACATAAGAATCTTATCATTGACCTCTGTCAATGATATGTCCTTGTCCAGGGTCCTCAGCTCATTGATGATTGAGCTGAGCCTGGTGTACATGGCTTCAACTGATTCAGCATCAGTTTTCTTGAAGTTCTCATACTGTGAGATCAGGTTGGACCTTCTGTCCTTCCTTTCATCAGCTGAACCAGCTACAATCTGGTTCAGTGTATCCCATATGGCCTTTGCTGAGGAGCAGTCAGCAACCTTCTGGAATACCTCATCAGACATTGTCTGAGCCAGTATGTTCATTGCCTTGGCATCTGCTATTTTGGCCTTCTTGTATTCATCATTGTAATCTGGAGGAGGCACTGCACTCATATCAGATGATGAGGCAGTAGCAGCAGCAGGTGCTCTTGGGGGACCTGACAAAATAGAAGCAAAGATGCTTTCATCAATAGAATTCATATATAATTTTATCCTTGCCTTCCAGATGCCAAACTTAGCTAAGTTGCATGCTGGAGGTCTGGTGCTGGAATAATCCTTGGACTGGGCCATGATAGTGAATATCTATAAGCTTTGGTATCTATCAGGATCTTGTGACTTAGGTGTTAGCCTATTCAGTCAGTCAACCTCCCTCTGATACCAATTGAAAGTGAGGGGATAGATACTACTCTAGAGGGGGGTGAATAGAGTTATCAAATTTTGCACTAGACAAAACTTAATGGTCTACCCATCTCCCTTGGAGTGAAGTGCGGAATAAAAGATTATAGATATTGATTTAACCTTAAAGCCTAACACAAGTGATGTGAACAAACTCAAGCTAATTGTAATTACAGTTAAGGCTTGGAAAACCTAATCAGCAACTAGCAATCCTAGTTATATCTATTCACAGCCACAATGCAGGAATTAAACAAGTGAATCCAGACGACACAAGAAAATTTATAGTGGTTCCCCAAACAACTTGGGTACGTCCACTCTTCTACCCACACGGTAGGAATCCACTCAGGTTTTTGATCAGGTGCCCTGCCACCAACAGGATCTGCTTCAGGTAGATCCAAAAACCCTTTAGACTTTTGATCAGGTGTCTAAAAACCAAGCACAGGTTTTTGATCAGGTGCCCTGCCACCAAGGGATACTTTTGAAGGGAGTAATAACCCTGTACAGGAGGGGGAAGAAGGTTAAGATGTCTTCTCTATTTTACAATAGATTAGAGAAGCACAAAAGCTTGCACTGAGCTAGAAAGCTCTAAAGAATCAAGGCTCCCCCTGGCTCAAAGATGTCCAGGTGAAGTCTTGCTTCAGTGCAGAAAACTCTTCAGAAAACTCTGAAGGAAAAGCTACAAGAAGATACAAATAATAAAAATAAAGATCTTCAAGCAGCTGTCTTCTTCTTCTTCTTCTTCAAAGGAACTCTGAGTTTGAACTTCCTGAAAGCAGGAGAACTCAGGATGAAGAAGAGTAGAAGATCTTAACACTTCTCAGTTAGATGGAAATTGCTGAGAGCAGAAAGCTTGATCTTGTTGAAGGCTTGAATGCTTGAAAATATGTGTAACACTGGTTAGCTCTATGCTAGCTTGAATCCTTCTTCAAAGGGTCCTTTATATAACATCAGCAAGCAACGGCTCTCTTCAATTTGAATAATTTGTCTTCTTCTAAGACTTGAGACCTGAGCTGTAAATATCAAGAAGACACAACAAACTCTGCAGCAGAAACATTCTATAAAAGGAATAACCCTTTTTCTAGGAAGCTGCAGGAAACAATTTGATAATAAAGTACTAAATAAAGTCATATCAGAAACAAACTCTTTATAGCAAAAAGAAGACTTTTCAGTCTAACGGCTATAAAGGGCTGACAGCAGATAAAGTAATTTATAATGTCAGCTAATAAGACAAACAACTTTATCTAAAAAGATTTGACTCAGGCAAAAAGAATGGAGCAGATATGCCTGGAAATATTATCATAATACTCAAAACAACTTGCCAGAAAATGTATTAATTAATTAAATATAATAAATAAATACAAAATATAAAGGCAGACAGAAAGCGTCGAACGACCTTCGGAGATCGTCGACCGACGCACGGAGATCGTCGAACTATCGGACAGATAGTCGAACGATCCAGATAGTCGAACGATCCAGATAGTCGAACTATCAAAGGAGATAGTCGAACTATCACAGCAGATAGTCGAACTACTAGAAGATAGTCGAACTATCAGATAGTCGACCTATCAACAGATAGTCGAACTATCAGGGCAAAACAGATAGTCGAGCTATCAACAGATAGTCGAGCTATCAGATAGTCGACCTATCAAACAGATAGTCGAACTACCAAGAACAAACAGATAGTCGAGCTATCAGCAGATAGTCGAGCTATCAGAAACAAACAGATAGTCGATCTATCAACAGATAGTCGAACTATCAGATAGTCGAACTATCAAAGCAGATAGTCGAACTATCAAGCGAGAACAGATAGTCGACCTATCAACAGATAGTCGAGCTATCAACGGAGAACAGATAGTCGAACTATCAACAGATAGTTGAGCTATCAGATAGTCGACCTATCAACAGATAGTCGAACTATCAAAACCAAACAGATAGTCGACCTATCAACAGATAGTCAAACTATCAAAGACAAACAGATAGTCGACCTATCAACAGATAGTCGAACTATCAGATAGTCGACCTATCCAAGCAGATAGTCGAACTATCAAAGCACACAGATAGTCGAACTATCAACCGATAGTCGAACTATCCTCGCAGACTGAAAGTCGAACAACTGATAGACGATCGTCGAACAGTTAGTCGACGATAGTCGGGCGGCGTTCGACGATAGTCGAACGAACAAACAACTTAACCAAATTCTCAATCTGGAAAAGTGAGGACTCTACAGCTAGACTACTAACCATTGACCATAGATAATTCTTGGGTCAAGGAGCACAAAGGAGAGGACTAAACTCAAATCAAACTAGGGTACCAACATTGTTGCAGTAAGAACAACATCATTTGTTTTAGAATCAAAAATTTTACAAAGGTTTGTTGAAGAGTCAAATAGAATATTTAGACAAATATCACATAACTGACTTATAGAAATTAAATTGTGTTTTAAACCTTTCACATACAAAACATTTGATATAGTAAAAGAATCGTTACCTACTACTCCAATGCCTATGATCCTTCCTTTACCATTGTCGCTAAAATTAACAACTTCTCCTTTCTTCATTTCTAGGCTAAGCAACTTTGACTTATTTTTGGTTATGTACTTTGAACATCCTGAGTCCAAGTACCACACGTCTTCCTTGTCCTTAGCCAATCAACAAACCTAGAAATAAGATGAGAGTAAAGATCTTGTTACCCAAGTAGTTCCTCCCATAGAATAGATGGAAGCCTAATGTACTCAGATTTATTTAACAAAACTATGGCCTTTCTTCCTACAAGTGTCAGTGGTGTGACCAAACCTATTACATTTGGTATACGCGATAAAAGAAGATGAAGCATTTTTCAAAATGTTTTGAGAATTCTTGTTGGAAGTAGTGGTGATAGCATATTTAGTATTTTTATTCGAAAAATTCGAAGTTTTAAAATTTTTGCTACTGCCGACAATAGTGGTTATCGTCAGGTGATAGCTTCTAGAAGTGTATCCGAGCCCATATTTCAGAAATCCATAACATTGATTTGCCAAAATCATATCTAGTGGTTTTCGGCCCGCTCCAAACTTTTTTATATCCATTTCTAAATCACGAATCCGGGCTTTCAAGGCGGTGTTTTCAGTGACTAACATAATGTACCGATTTGAAAAAGCCTTCTTACCACCTTTTACTTGGGATTGAGAAAATTTTAGAGATCTTTATAAGTCCCTTTTTCTTTTGTAAGAGAATCGACGTTAGATTGAGACTTAGAAAGAGCCTTCTATAATTCTATTATCCTTGCCAAAGAGTGACCTCCCTCTTGACAAGTAACCTTCTCCTTCCCAAGTACTTTTAATTCAGTAGTTAGTTTTTTTTTCTTCTAGAAATATTTTGTTTTCAGATTTAAGTAAATCAATATCTTTTAAACTTTTATCAAAATATTTGCAAGTGTTCAAAAATCCAGAATATAGCTAATTATAAGTTGGAGGAGTTACCTCAGTGTCGCTTTGGACACTGCATTCGTCATCAGATGGTGAGATGCACTTTACCATCAAGCACAGGTTGGCCTCCTCGTCAGCTTCTTGACTTGATCCACTTGACTCCTCAGATCTGAAGTCATCCTAAGTTTCTACCTTAAGAACTTTTTCTTGTCCTTCTTCTTATGCCTCTTTTCTTTCAGCTCTTTCAGATATTTTGGGCACTTGATCCGGATATGTCTGACTTTTCTACGATGATAGCATTCAGGTGGTGGACGCTCCTCATCATCCTCTATATCAACTTTTCCTTTTTATTTCTTGAATCCAGATTCCTTCTTATTAAAAAACTTTTTAAATGATTTTCTTCTTTCAGGGTTCCTCATAAATCTCTTAAATTTCTTAACAAGCAAACTCTCCTCATCTTCTTCATCATTCTCATCAGTTTCACTTTCCACTTCCTTCTTGGATTTCAATGCCAATACTTTCTTCCTTGGCCCCAAATTATATTCTTATTGTTGAATCCTTAACTCCACCTCATGAGTTTTTTTATTTTCGATGAGATTCTCAATTTTCAGAGTCTTTAGATCGTGTGACTACGAGATGACAGTCACTTTAGGATTGAATTTTGGGGGGAAGTGATCTAAGAATCTTCCTTACTAAATCACCATTTGAGAAGTTATTTCCAAGAACCATGGAGTCATTCATAATTTTACTGAATCTTGTGTACATGGAATCTATATCTTCATCAACTTTCATCTTAAACTTTTCAAATTCTGATTCTAACTGGAATAACTTAGAGTCTTTCACATGCGACGTACCTTCATTAGTAACTTCAAGTAAATTCCAAACATCAAATGCAGTTTCACATGCACACACTCGATTAAACTCGGGTCTATCTAATACACAGAATAAAGCGTTCATTGTCTTAGCGTTATTTTTACATCTCAGTTTATCAGTATCATCTCATTTGTCCTTAGGTTTCTCCATAGTGACACTTCTAACTACTGTTGTAGGTGGAGTGTAGCATTGTTGTACCATGCCCCCATACTTCAATATCTAAAGCAATTAAAAAACATCGCATTCGAGTTTTCCAATAGTTATAATCTGTGCCAGTGAATAAGGGAGGTATACTAATCACTTGCCCCTCAAAAAAACATGATCGTTATGCGTCATTACTCCCGGTGGTGAAACTGATTTTGAGTAACCTTCCTCTGATACCAAGTGTTGGATCTTGAGGCAGCCTTAGAGGGGGGGTGAATAAGGGCAAATAAAACTTTTTCTAAAGGTAAAACTATAGGTAAAATAATTGAGAATGTTAAGATGAAATTTTTCACAAACAAAAAAATATTCCAAATACTCGGAAATTTAATGAAAATAAAATGACAATTTTATTTCATAAATGATGAAAAAACATAAACAAAGATTTCAATAGAGTTTGAAATCGAGGCTACAAATGAAAAAAATTCTTTTGAGTTTTCACCGGTTCTTCTCCTAAGGACCGGTAGGCTAAAGCCTATCTCTTCCTAGATATAACTACTATCCCCTAGATCTCTCCACAACCTAGTCGCTGCACACAAGGCGGTGATTTCTCCCTAACCCACACACGGACCTAGTCTCCACGCACAAGGCGGCGAGTTATCTACCAATTACACTGAATAAAGAAAAGTAACAAAGTAGAAATCTGAAATGAAAACTCCCTCTAGTGTAGAGCACTTGAGGAAGACGATGAATCCTTGCAATTGTTGCCGGAGTTATAAAGCACTAACGGTCTCTTCTACGCTATTCATCTTATTTGCACACTTAGGAGTTTTTATGGTTCTACGGAGTTATCAGGCTGGGAATTCTCAACACAAAGGCTCCTTGAGATGTGTGTCACGGAATGCACGAAAAGTAGCCCTTTTAAGCAATCTGCAATATCGCCCCGCGATAGCTAGATATCTCCTGCGTGATATCACCTCAACCTGTCACGTAGCCCACTCTGCTGTAACCGTGCTAGAATGATGGTGTTCATGCTGGATCATGCGCTATCGCCCCGCGATATCTAGATATCGCCAGGCGATATCAGTGAATAATGTGCTGTACTAAACCCGTCGAGAAAATGGCTGATGTCATCAAGTCGATATCGCCGACGATAATAGCTATCGCCAGCGGTATCTCCATCTTTAAAAATTCTGCAGTTCAATGTCAATCAAAAATTAGCAGAGTATTACCTGGAGATATCTGCACATCATAAACACAAAATGATCAAATACATTCGAGATTTGTTATTTTGAAACCAAGGAAAGCAAAACACATGCTCCAATAGGAGGTTGGCCGAACGGAGGGGGGGACTGGCGATGGTGAACGCCACGCTTGTTAAAAGGGACATGGCCGGTCTCCGGAGGAAGGTCGAACGACCGAGAGGAAGGGGAGGCTGCCCCAAAACTGGGGCAACCGACAGAGGACGAGCGGCCAAATGGGCGCCCGTCCTGGGCGGAAGGAAGTCCGCCCCATATTAGGGGCGGCGGCCGGCAAAGGATTGGCGACCAATTGGTCGCCCGTCCCAGGAGAAAAGAAGGCAACCACCCTTGCTTAGGGGCGACGGCCGGCACGAGACGACCGACCAAATTGGGTGAAAAGAAGGTCGTCGCCCTTGTCAGGGGCGGCGACAAGCAAAGGTTGGGCGACCACATTGGCCGCCCATCCTGGGCATCGGAAAAGAGGAGGAGGGAGGCGGGAAGGCCGCCCTCCGCCTGTAACTGTCGCGCCTTGCGCGCGGCAGAAACAGCACGCAGCCGCGCGCGGCTGAAACGCCAAAGGTGCGTGCGGCTGAAACCGCGCGCAGGCCAGAGCGGGCATGCGTGACATTGCAGGCGCGCGGCGGTGCTCGCATGAGGCGGTTCTGAGTGCGTGAGGATTTACGTGAGTGCGACCGACGGCTTGGACCGCGCCTATTGATTCCGCGGGTCGGTCAAACCCATTCAGGGGTGCCCCATCAATGGCATATAAGGTTTTGAGATATGTCAAATGAACAATTAGACAAGGCTTCATGTTTCCTGCAAATCAAACTCTTAAATTAAAAGCCTTTTGTGATGTCGATTGGGCAGCTTGCCCAATGATACGAAGGTCCACATCAGAATTTTGTGTTAATTTTGGAACGTCCTTAATCTCATGGAATACTTAGGGCCTGTTTGGGAGGGCTTTTTAGCTCCTTTTCGTTTTATGGAAAACGCTACCACACTTAATAGTCCGTTTGGATTGTCTATCGGTGGGAAAAACTATCGCAAAATACTCCATTTGCTCATCATTTGGAAAAGTCACATGTCACCTACTTTTCAACCTTTTCGAAAAGCACTTTCTCATCCAAAAATATTTATCTCTTAAAAAAATCTACAACTTGAATTTTTTGTCTTGATGCGATTTTTTTCCCGAGCATAATTTTTTTGCCCGGGTGTTTTTTTTGCCCGGCGCGAATTTTTCGCCCGTGGGCGAATTTTTCGCCTAGGCGCGGATTTTTCGCCCATGCGCGGATTTTTCGCCTGAGCTAGCATTTTTCGCTCTGGTTGGCATTTTTCGCCCGGGCTGGACATTTTTGCCCGGGCGCGCGGTTTTTCGCCCGGGTGAATTTTTTTCGCCCGAGTGCAGTTTTTTGCCCGTGCACAATTTTTTTTCGCCTGACCGTGTATTTTTCGCCCGAGCCGATTTTTCGTCCGGCGTGATTTTTTCGCTCGGGTGCGTTTTTTTCATCCGGGTACCATTTTTTGTCGGTTCAAGATTTTTTTTCGCCCAAGCCGATGTTTTTGCCCGGGCGCGACTTTTGCCCGGACACGCTTTTTTCGCCCGGGCTTGATTTTTTTGCATCGGCGCGATTTTTTTGCCCGGGCGCGATGTTTTTACATCGACACGATTTTTTCGCCATCGCGTGATTTTTCTCCCCAGGGCGATTTTTGCGCCCGCACACGTTTTTTTCGCCCGGGGGTGTTTTTTTCGCCCGGTCGCGATTTTTTCGCCCGGGCGCGATTTTTTCGCCCGGAGGCGATTTTTTTGCCCGGACGAGATTTTTTCGCCCGGGTACGATTTTTTTGATCGGGAGCGGTTTTTCCCCCAGGCGCTATTTTTTTGCCCGTGGGCGTTTTTTCGCCCGGTCACGATTTTTTCGTCCGGTCGCGATTTTTTCGCCCGGCCGCGATTTTTTTGCCCGGGCGCGATTTTTTCGCCCGAGCGCGATTTTTTTGATCGGGAGCTGTTTTCCCCCGGGCACTATTTCTTTCGCCCGGGAGCGAATTTTTCTCCTCGACGTGATTTTTTGCCCGTTCGTGATTTTTTTGCCCGGTCGTGTATTTTTTTCGCTTGTAAGCTATTTTTTCGCTTTCGAGCGAAAATATCGCGTCCGTGCGAAAAATTCCCGTCCGTGTAAAAAATTCGCGTCCGAGCGAAATTTTCCCGCCTAGTCGAAAAATTAGTGTCCGTCCGAAAAATTCGCGCCCGTCCGAAAAATTTGTCGTCATCCGAAAAAATTCGTGCTCATCCGGAAAATTCGCGTCCGTTCAAAAAATTTGCGTCCGTCCGAAAAATTGGGACCCGGCCGAAAATATAGGGTTTGGCCGAAAAATTGGCGCCCAGGCGAAAATATCGCCCCCGGGCGAAAATTTCGCGCCCGTGCGAAAAATTTACGTCAGGGCGAGAAAACCCGTCACCCGGCGAAAAATTCGCTCCCGCGCGAAAAAAACCTTTCCCGGCGAAATAATTGCGTCTTCTCCCCCGGACGCACATTTTTAATAAGAAAAGTTACCGCAACGGAGATTTGTCAAACGATTTATAAAGTGTTTCTCCTTTTTGAAAAGCTCTGCAAAAGAAGTTCACCCAAACAGTTCTCCTTTTCTAATAGACATTTTCCAAAAGCTTCTTTTCCTACCATCCTTTTGTCACCGCTCCTTCTCCTTTCTGAAAAGCCTTCCCAAACAGGCCCTTAAAAACAAAGTACCGTTTCAAAGTCACTGTGGAATCAGAATATCGTGTTATGGCCTCAGTTTGCTGTGAGCTCACATGGTTAACTAATATGTTGAAAGATTTTCAGATCATCGATTTGGTTCCTATTTCCCAGCATTACGACAATCAAGACGCATTGCATATAGCATCCAATCCAAGTTTCCATGAGAGGACAAAACACAAAATTGGCTTATCATTTGGTTCGTGAAAAGTTACAGGCTGGTTTAATTGCACCAGGTTATATTCCTACCAAAAAGCAGCTCGCAGATCTTTTTACAAAGGCAAGTGGGCGATCGCAGTTACAAACAATTTTTGCCAGGTTAGGAATTTGCAATTTATTACAAACACCAACTTCAAGATGGTGTTTGAATTATGTGATTGGTCTTATCCTTCCAGTTTGTTTCATTTTTTGTTAGTTTTATTGTGTCCTGACAGGTCCCATTTCTACAGCTCTAATGCTCCATATAAAAGAGAGTGTGGGCTTGATTGAATGTATGTTCTCATTTTCTCATTGTATGCCAAAATGCGCAATCAGAGTTATCCAATAAACAAAAGCTTTCTCTGCTTCTATTCTGAGTTTTCGGTTTGCTGTTATTGTTAACTGTTCTTGAGATATCAAACTCTTAATTTTTCTAAGCATGCAATTGTACAAAGACCATCCCACTGATGCACGTACGCGTAGCATGTTCACATGCATCAATAACGTCAAGAGAAAAACAGAAGAATAGATAGTAATTGTGGCGGAAAAAATGATGAAATTCTAGAGAAAAAAAATATGGCGTGGAAAATTTTAAAAAAGTAAAATAAAAAATAATGCTGAATAATGTAATCATAGAACAAGTCTTAATTTGTCATATATGTAGTATTGTAGTCTTGTAGATGAGGTAAGCAAGACTAATTAAGGCTCCGTTTGGGGGGACTTAATTTCACCGGTCAAGTGGTTACGACCGCATGAACCGACCTTAATTAAGGTCTGATTCATGCGAACGTAACTGCTTGACCGGTGAAAATAAGTCCTCCCAAACGGAACCTAAACCTTGCTCTGCTTGAGTAGAACAGGGGAAGATATTAGAAGGGAAATAAGAAGGCAATTGCTGTTAAGGCCGGCGATTCACAAACTGGTTGGATTTGCCTGGGAAGGCAGAACCCGAACAGGACTTGTTTCAAGTTTTCTCAATTTTCTTTTCTGCCCTAACACATCCTAACCTAAACCTTATATATTTGCTTACAAAATACTTATTCCTCCAAGGAATAGCTCATAAAAAAATAAAACTAAGAATCAGTTTGTTTGGACGAAATTGGCTTTCTAGAAATGTTTTTTTGACAAAAATAAATGTCTGCAGCAATTGGTTTTGTGCAAATTTTAAATTATGGTGTTCGATTGCAGGATTTAATTTAGTCAACAAAATTGGAATTTAGGCACAGAAATTGTTCAGCTGAATGATAGAATTGGTATTGTGATTAACATTATACAATAATTTTATAAAAATAAAAATGTGCGTCAATGACGAACACATTAAATTAACTAAGTGTTTTAAGACGTGAGTTATTCTTCTAAATACATTTTTTTCATCAGTGCATGCATTTTTTGTCTGAGCATGTGTTTTCTCTCGGGAGTGTGTTTTACGTCGGGGCCCGGGCACATGTTTTTTGTCCGGATGAGTGTTATTCGCCGGAGAAAAATGCGCATTAGGTAGAAAATACGCGTCTCGACGAAAGTACATGCGTCAGAGCAAAAAATATATAACCGAGCAAAAAAAGCGTGCCCATGTGAAAATACGTGTCCAGAAGAAAAAACGTGTTGCCCACAGTCTTCACAGTCGGACAAAAAACAAGTGTTGGAGCAAAATACGTGCACCTAGGTGGAAAACAGGCACCCGGGACAAAAATAGCATGCCCGGGCAATGAATGTGAGCCCAGACAAAAACGAGCTATTGAGCGAAAAATGCGCCCGAGCAAAATATGGGCGCCTCTGCGAGATACACCCTCGCGCGTGAAAAATTCCTGTGTAATATCCCCCCTCCCGGTAATTGAGCACAGCCGAGGGGAAGATTTTATGCCTAGAACCGTCGTCTTGCGATGACACTAACTCACAAGTTAGTAGCCTCCACAAGACGCCAATTCTGTCGGCTAGTACGATCATATCACATTGCCAACGAGAAAAGAATTAAAAGAAAATCAAGTCCACAATCACATCATATAATATATATATATATATATATATATATATATATATATATATATATATATATATCAAAAGATAGATAACACTCCACAATGAGAAAACAGATGAAAGAGTAATAAGGGCTTACGCCTGATACATGGCCAAATGTAAAAGCATATACTCTCTTTCTCTAGTACATCTAGTGAAAGCTAATCAAAAGATCACACATCAAACTGCCGTCTGGTAGTAGTAGTAGTGCGCGACAATGGCTCTTCAAGTCCTGCCTCCTCGTGTTGGTGGTCCTCCGGGACGTGTTGCTGCTACGTCACTATGCGTTTCTTAAATGATTTGGTCCACCGACCGTTAGTCAAAAGGCTAAGCCATTATAGTCATCGCCTCACCCCCGCGACTCCTAGGCACCGTGCGGAAGGAAATATACATGAAATAAATATATACTAGTATAAAATCTTATATAGCATGAATCTTGAAGCAATGAGATGACTCCTGGTCATCTTCAACCTCTAGACAACGGCTAGGATGAGCCCAACTTGGACCATATTGATGCTCCATTTCCCGGCAATCCAGCCACCTCCCCGGCCGGCCACCACCGCCACCTCCATTGAGGTGGTGGCCATTAATTGGTGGCGGTTTGGACGCCGGAGGTGGCAGTTTCCAACGAACCCGACACCACCATTTTTATCTAGAAATTCTCCATTTCCTCTCATTGGATCGGCCTCAATTGAGCCCAATATCTCTCCTAATAGATCTAGGATGCTAACACAAGTGAAGAAGAGGATAAACAGACCCATAATCATGCTTGGAGGCGGTTGCTGGGCGAGTGGCCATGATTTGGGCATTTTTCAGCGAGCTTGATCAATTCCTCTATCCTCTACCAAAAGCTTTAATCCAGCGCACTATTTTGACAAATTAGGAAAGTATAAGGCTGTAGACAAATTTCAACGACTATTTCTATTTTTAGGAACTTACGGTATATATAAACAAGGTTATGTTACAAAGTGTCATGCAACTACAACACATCTTTGTCTCCCTCAATCACAATCAGTCATGGAGAACTCCCTAAGAATGATTTTAGTAGCATCACTCATAATCTTTCTTCCAAATGTAGGTGATCTCTCTCTCTCTCTTATGCCACTGTACATAAAGTGACTCTTTCTCATTAGCTACTAGACAAACTAAAGTTGAAAAATTATTGAAAATAAAATCTAAACTATAAACATTCCCACTCCTAGTGCTTGTGAGAATAGCCTCTGAGGTAATAGACTTTTTGATCAGACATTTATCATTGTAGAATTCAATGACATACCCTAAGTAACATAGTTGGATTATGCTTACAAGGTTATGTTGCAACCCCTCCATATAAGCTGCTATTGTAATTGAGACTATGCTAATGGAGATCATACCATATCCTTTGGTGACACCTCTATCAAAACCTTCAAAATGACCTTTGTTTTATTCTTCACAGGAATGTAATCCTTTAGAAGATTCCTTGTCCAAGTCTTGTGTCTGGAACACCCACTGTTTAAGTACTAAATTTGCTTCAGGTAGGTACTTGAACTATCCTGCAAGATAAAGTTCATTTACCTTAGGATCCCAATAAACTTTGGGTCTTAGGTTCTTATTAACATTAAAACCACAATTTTTGCTGGGAGCAACCTTTGCAACAAAGCTCTTCTTTGCTTTAGGCACAGAGGGACTGTGCCAACAATCAATGGTAAAGTGACCCACTTCACAACAGCACCAGTACTCAAAAATATTGTACCTTCTCTTTTGAACATTCCTGGAAGTTGATGGTGCATCTGAATGCCCAACGTCACTAGCAAAGCTTGTCGGGAGGTGGACGAAGAACACCGTCATGGGCAGGTACTGTCATGCGGGGCACGAGTGTTGGAGGCTCGTACCTGTCACCCACGTGTGTGTGTGTATATATATATTTGTGTGTGTGTGTGTGTGTGTTTGTGTGTGTGTGTGTCTATATATATATGTATGTGTGTGTGTATGTGTGTGTGTGTGTGTGTGTATTGAAAGTATTTGTTTCAAGAGTAGCTAAACATCTGGAGGGGGGGTGAATAGGTTTTTCAAGTCTTTAAGACTACTTTTGATTTTGGTGTGTTGTGAGTTAGATTATTATTTTAGCTTTTAAGAACACAGATCAATATTTTTATAGTGATTCTCCAAGGTATGGGTATATCCACGTACTTTCTCTCCCACCTTTCTAACAGTGTGTTAGACAAAGTAATTTTCACCAAATCTCAGCTCAAAGAGCTTACAAAACAGATCTCTTAGGATCTCTTAGACTTCTACCAAGTCCTACCTCAGGCCTAAGCCCTACACACTCAGAGTAGACTTTACTCCTACAGCTCATTGATCCTCCAGATCACCTACCTCGGGCCTAATAAAAAGCCCTACAACTTAGTCTAGATTGATAGCCCTACACTCAGAGATGTTATCTCCTATCTCAGATTTGACTCAGATCCTACCTCAGGCACACATGTCCTACCATCTAAGATTCACAACTGAATCTTATCTCTCAACCTTTATATTTCAGGCTTACAACTCAGATCAATAATGATCCTATAGAAAAAGTAGAATTTTTGTTGAAGATTTACTCCAGAGAATCTGTCCTCTGAGCCTTCTTTCTGGACTGAAAGAGTTCAGCCCTAACTTTTTATCCGCAACACAAATAAATCTTCAGGATGTTTCTGCTTATGCTGAGAAGATATCTGTAGAGCCTCGTTCCTTCAAGCCTTTGATGTAGTGGCCTTAAAGAAGAACAACAACTTGAAGAATGCTCTGCAACTCCTTGTTCAGAAAAGAACTTCTTATCTTGTTGTTGAAGATAAGTTTATTCTTCAGTGATTTATTTCTTCAACAGCCAACTACTGTCTGTGGATCACAGACTCTCTATAAGTTTGAGTTCCTGGAAAACTTCTTTTATTTTTCTCTCGAGGAAGAAGATGACCAAAAAGCTTAATTTATTTTCTCGGAACTCTCCTTTTATCGATCTCCATCCAATGGCTCTTTGCGCGGTAGAGACCAGCCGAAATTGGCAACTGTAACATTTCTTTTGCATTAATTTCTGTCCTGAAGGCATGCGTCGTTGTTTGTCATCTGGTGAGTAAATCCCGTGATATTTTAATTCTTGATTACATCAACATGACTCAGAGCTTGTAGACTTGATCATTTCTAGACAATCTGCATAGGCATTGAGTGAACCCTTGTCACTCAACGTGGAAATACTTAGCAGAATTTAGCATCTTGAGGCGTCGAGTGAACCCTTAACACTCAACGCTTTTGACATTTGCAGTCTAATAGTAAAGGACTTGAGTGAATATTTATCACTCAACACTTCAGGACTTCATTGAAATTTCTCTGCATGAAGGCATTGAGTGCAACTTCAATACTCAACGGTTTTGGACTTTGACTGTCTTCTTGATTAGGCATCGAGTGACCTGTCCTCTCTCAACGCTTCTATACTGACCTGAAATACGATTGAGTAGGCATTGAGTGAATTGTCTTCACTCAACGTTTTTGTCCTTAGACAAATTTTCAGTCAGTAATTTTGAGGCTTTGACTACAAAGAGTTCTATCAACGCTTTTCCTTTTCTGGAGTTGAGTGAAATAAGCTCTCTCAACGCTTTTGGACTTATCCTTTGATGACTCCTCTATCGAAACCTTCAAAAATGACCTTTGTTTTATTCTTCAGAGGACTGTAATCCTTTTAAAAAATTCCTTGTCCAAGTCTTGTGTCTGGAACACCCACTGTTTAAGTACTAAATTTGCTTCAGGTAGGTACTTGAACTATCCTGCAAGATAAAGTTTATTTACCTTAGGAGCCCAATAAACTTTGGGTCTTAGGTTCTTTTCAGCATTAAAAACATAATTTTTACTGGGAGTAACCTTTGCAGCAAAGCACTTCTTTGCTTTAAGCACAGAGGGATTGTGCCAACAATCAATGACAAAGTGACCAACTTTACAACAGCACCAGTACTCAAAAATAGTATACCTTCTCTTCTGAATATTCCAGGAAGTTGATGGTGCATCTGAATGCCCAATTTCACTAGCAAAGCCTGCCGAGAGGCGGACAAAGAACACCGTCATGGGCAGGTACTGTCATGCGGGGCACAAGTACTGGAGGCCCGTACCTATCACTCACGTGTGTGTATGTATATATATGTATATATATGTATATATATGTATATATATGTATATATATGTATGTGTGTCTATATATATATATGTGTGTGTGTGTGTGTGTGTGCATATATATATTGAAAGTATTTATTTCAAGAGTAGCTAAATATTGAGATGGGGGGGGGGGTGAATAAGTTTCTTTCAAGTCTTTAAGACTACTTTTGATTTTGGCGTGTTGTGAGCTAGATTATTGTAATAGCTTTTAAGAACATAGATCAATATACAATATTTATAGTGATTCTTCAAGGTATGTGTACATCCACTTTCCCCCCTACCTTTCTAACAGTGTGTTAGACAAAGTAATCTTCACCAAATCTCAGCTCAAAGAGCTTACAACACAGATCCCTAAGGATCTCTCAGACTTCCACCTAGTCCTTCCTCAGGCCTAAGCCCTACAAACTCAGAGTAGACTTTACTCCGACAGCTCAGCAATCCTCCAGATCACCTAGCTCAGGCCTAATAAAAAGCCCTACAACTCAGGCTAGATTGATAGCCCTACACTAAAAGATGTTATCTCGTACCTCAGATCTGACTCAGATCCTATCTCAGGCATGCAAGCCCTACCAAATCAGATTCACAACTGAATCTTACCTCTCAGCCTTTATATTTTAGACTTACAACTCAGATCAATAAAGATCCTACAGAAAAAGTAGAAGTTTTGTTGATGATTTGCTCCAAAGAATTTGTCCTCCGAGCCTTCTTTTTAGACTGAAAGAGTTCATCCCTAACTTCTTCTCAGTAACACAAATAGATCTTCAGGATGTTTCTGCTTGTGCTGAGAAGATATCTGCAGAGCTTTTTTCCTTCAAGCCTTTGATGTTGTGGCCTTGAAGAAAAAGAACAACCTAAAGAATGCTCTGCAACTCCTTGTTTAGAAAAGAATTACTGATCTTATTGTTGAAGATATGTTTATTCTTTAGTGATTTATTTCTACAACAGCCAATTGCTGTCTGTGGATCACAGACTCTCTGTAAGTTTGAGTTCCTGGAAAACTTCTTCTGTTTTTCTCTCGAGAAAGAAGATGACCAAAAAGCTTAATTTTATTTATCGGAACTCTCCATTTATCGATCTCCATCCAACGGCTCTTTATGTAGTATAGGCCAGCCGGAATTGGCAACTGCAATATATCTTTTGCATTAATTATTGTCCTGAACGCATGCGGCATTTTTTGTCATCTAGCGAGCAAATCCCGTGATATTTGAATTCTTGGCGACGTCAGCATGACTCAGAGCTTGTAGACTTGATCATTTCTAGACAATCTGCATAGGCGTTGAGTGAAGCCTTGTCACTAAACATAGAAACACTTAGCAGAATTCTGCTACTTGAGGCGTTGAGTGAACCCTCAACACTCAAAGCTTTTGACATTTGCATTATAATGGCTAAGGCTTTGAGTGAACCATTATCACTCAACACTTCTGGACTTCGTTGAAATTTCTATGCATGAAGGCGTAGAGTGCAACTTCAACACTCAATAATTATGGACTTTGACTGTCTTCTTGATGAGGTGTCAAGTGACCTGTCTTCTCTCAACGCTTCTACACTTGACCTGAAATCTGATTGAGTAGGAATTGAGTGAATTGCCTTCACTCAATGCTTTTGTCCTTAGACAGATTTCTTGTCAGCAATTTTGAGGCTTTGACTACAAAGAGTTCTGTCAACTCTTTTCCTTTTCTGGAGTTGAGTGAAGTAAGCTCTCTCAATGTTTTTGGACTTAGTCAAATTTTCTGCTTGTTCAACAACCTGTCTTAAGTCCAACTGTCATTGTGACTCTGACTGCCTGTCAAATCAATGCAATAGTATACAACCTGTATACATTGAACTTGAACATATATTAGATACATTCATGTGCATACCATTGACATGTAGGCCTTCTTCAAATCTAGGACATTGTGATCAATGGACCCAACAATCTCCCCCTATTTGAAGAAGTAAAACCCTAGTCAATGATATATATATTTCCATATACAGAAGATAAATATTCACAGTATTTAAGAGCAATAAATGATACACACACAAAAAAATATGATTAGCATTCAAGGTTATAGTCATAAATAGACAGTGTGCATATTATAAAATGTTCACATTCCTACAGTTCTTAAGGAAAACAAAAAACATGTCATGTTTCAGGTTCCTTGATCACTACCCCCCTGCTGGGCTTTTTTGCATCCTTGTCACCAGCTTCAGTCTTCTTCTGCTTCTGTCTCACAAAGTAATTGTAGGGCTTTGGGAAGTACTTACTGGGCTCAAGAGCATCTAGTGGCACCGTTCCTAACTTTTTGTCTCTTCTAAACTTTTGCCTGGCCTCTTCTTTTCTTTCTAATTTTACCCATTCTAGTGTTCTATACATTTTTTTCTCTATTATTCTTATGGTCCTTGATTTTATCCTAGGTTGACAAGATGATAGTCCTTGATTGACGACTCCATTTTTCAAAGTTTGGTCTGGTCTCCATCTCTTCTCTGTACCTCTTCTTACTGAGCCTCACCTCTTCTTCTTCTTCTTCAGTAATAGTCTTGCCTCTGGCTCTTGATATCTGTTCAGCAGTGGGGCTGAAGGTAGGAATTTCAGCAGCAGTAGAAGGTTCAGCCTACTGAGCATCAACTTGACAATATTGATCATCACTATATTGCTCATCATACAGTCCTTCTGGAATATGGGAAGGAATAACAGGAATATTGTCATATGTATGTTGTTCAAGCCCTAATGAATCTCTGATTCTATTGGTAACCCAAACAATATTTTTAGTATTGGCCTTGATCATTACCTTCTCCCCCTTTATGAATTCTTCGCCAACAGTTGTAGTCAGGGAGTCCTTTGCAATAGAGAGTCTTTCATCTAGGAAGTTGACTCCCTTAGTTACATGATTCTTAACCACTAATAGATGATTATCTAGGTATTGAGTGCAAGCATCCATTCTTCTCTCCAGAGTTGTCTTATGCTCTTCCATGAGGATTTTCTACACTTCATGAACCATTTTCATGTTGCTGGTTGTTATGTTCTGATTTTGCATGATGTCAAGCTATTTCTTCCAGATTTCTCCAAGCTTCTTTTCAGTGTTGGTAATAGCTAGTGCAGCTCTCATGAAGAATGACACTATGTTAGAATTCAATAGGTTAACTTCAAATCTAATGGACTTTATCTCAGTGGGCATATCCTTCATTAGCTCCTTAATGGAATCATCAACAAATTGTTCAATTTGTTTTCTCTAGTCATCTAGCAGACCTTTGAGTTGAGCTAAGAATGTTGAGGACATTTAATTACCCATATGAGATGTCCATTGGTCATACACATCCTCATGTTGTTCTATAGCTTCTTCCCTTATCTCAAAATCAGCTCTCATGTATTCCGAAGAATGATTAATGGAATCACTCTTTGGCTCATCACCAATAGGTTCACCATCTTCAGAAATGTCTATAACATTCTCTACCTCTTGAGCAGGGAGCTCTTTTGGAATCTCCCCCTCAATCTCTAACTTGCCCATTGGAATTTGTTGCTTTGTAATAACAGTGTATGGGGCATCTATAATCATTATATCAGGGACTTGCTCCTCTCAACTTTAGGATAAAAAAGGATAACTTCTGGACTCTCTAAGGTTTGAGCGATCCTATTCTGCAGATTCTCAATGAAAGATTCTAGCTGTTCTTGAACTGAATGAACTGTCTCCCCCTCAGTATGGGCAAGAATCTGGGAATTCTCCCCCTCAATGTTTGTACAGATCCTGTCCACAATGCTTTCAGTCACCATTTCAGCTACCTCAGTTGGAAAGTTATCTGATTGGGAGCCACTGGCTTGGACAGTCTTTGCTATAGGTTCAGAAGATATTGAGACCTGAGCACTCATATCCCTTCTTGCTTACTCAAAGGAATCAGTTAGCTGAGGATATGTGGTTCCTCACTGTTCTCAGAAGATCTTCTTTCAGTGCTCTCTTCAGTGACCATGGCAGCTTTCTTATTATTGTCAAAATTTTGTTAATATGGGAGCAAGACTCTATCCCACCAGTAAAACATCTTTGAGTCCGTCCTCCTCATGTGATGGATCTTTGTGCCTAGCCTCATATGGAGGATCCCTAGAGCTGTGTTCTACAAGTATAAGGACAGTATCCTTCCCAGGTTTGGTTCTGGGATGCACTCTATTATTCGTTCAAACAACACCTTTCCCCAGCCTATTTTCTTAGATAGAATTATCCTGGTCTTGAGTTCAAACATCTTTTTGATATCTTGTCATGAGAACCTGTCATGCAGAGCAGAGCTTTCACAACTATATCTGCTAGAAACTTCCCTCTTAGATTCAGTTCCTTCCTTAAGACAATCTAGTGGTGTTCTTTGAAAGTCCACACAACTTTAGAGCTAACTTCACATCATTCTAATATAAGTCGCCTTCTTCATCAGACTGCTTGACCTTGGGTAGTTGTAGTGCTTTACACAATCTTTTTGGAGTGATTTTTATCTTATGTCCACTGATGGAGGATTTGATTTTGTTTGAGGATGAGTCGACAGTGGCATTATAGTATAATTCAAGGACTTATCTCTTCCATATCAAGACAGCCTCTGACAGGACGAAACCTAGGTCAGCCCTTGAGATACCTCAAAATTCTTTTTGCTGCGGAATAATGAGATTCCTTAGGGCTAGCCTAGTATCTAGCACAAGCACATGTAGCATACATAATGTCTGGCCTACTTGCAGTAAGGTAGAGGAGGGAGCCAATTATGTCTCTATAAATGGTTTTATCAACAGGTTTCCCTGACTCATCCTTGTCTATTGACACATTGACCCATAAGAGTTTTCATTATGGAGGCACTCTCCATTCCAAAATTTTTAATTAACTCCTTGTTGTACTTAGACTGAGAGATGGATAGTCTTTCCTCTGAATGTCTAACTTAGAGGCCCAAAAATACTTGAGTTCTCTTATACTGCTCATCTCAAACTGCCCTTGCATAAGTTTAGCAAACTTCTTGTAGAGTCCATCATCAGTAGACCCAAATATTATGTCATCTACATAAATTTGGACTAGAATGACCTTACCCTTGACTTCCCTATGGAATAATATCTTGTCTATCTTTCCCCTTGAAAATTTGTTCTCAATGAGAAAACTAGACAGGGTTTCATACCATGCCCTGGGGGCTTGTTTTAACCAATACAAAGCTTTTCTAAGCTTGAATACATAATCAGGAAAGTTATAGTTAATAAAACCTGAGGGTTGCTCAACATAGACCTCCTCTTTTCGGTCACCATTTAGGAAAGCTGGCTTTATATTCATTTGGTAGAAATTGAATCCTTTGTGTGCAGCATATGCAAGGAACGGTCTTATAGCTTCCAATCTAGCTACTAGTGCAAAGGTTTGATCAAAATCAATACCTTCTTCTTGTTTGTATCCATTGGCAACCAGTCTAGCGTTATTCTTGATTATAACACAATTCTCATCAAATTTATTCCTATAGATCTACTTGGTTCCAATGATGTTATGTCTTTATGGTCTAGGAACTAGCTTCCAGACCTTGTATCTCTTGAACTGGTTCAGTTCTTCCTACATAGCAACAATCCAAAATGGCACTATGTTGGCATCTTCAAACCTTTTAGGTTCAACCAGAGACAAAAAGTTGGAGTATATTTACATGTTGTGGCTTTTTTTCCTTGTTGTAACAGCTTGGCTAGCATCACCTATGATTTGATCTCTTAGATGATCCCTTAATTGCCTGACAGTTGTTTCCCTTTTGGTCTCAGAATCTTAAACTTCATTGGTTGGATCTTATTAGTCTTCATCCATGACTTGTATACTTTGTCCTCCTTCAGGAATGCATACACCATCATCTTCCTCTTGGGCAGTAGGAGGAGTATCCTTGATGGACAATTTATCTATCTCTAACTTCTCACCTGTAGATCTAGAGGATCTAGGCAGCTCACTATTAATCATTGATGATTCATCAAACACAATATTTACAGAATCTTCTACAATTTGATTTTTCAAGTTGTAGACTCTATAGGATTTGATATAGTTGTTGTATCCAACAAAAATTCCTTCATAGGATTTGTCAACAAACTTAGTTGAGTGTGACTTCTCATTATTGAGCACAAAGCACTTCCAAAAATCCTGAGATAGACTAGATTTGATTTTCTGCCTTTCATAATCTCATAGGGAGTCTTTTTGTGATACTTTTTAATAGAAGCTCTATTCAGGACATGACAAGCAGTGTTCACTACCTCAGCCCAAAAGTATTCTGGGAGAGATGTGTCGCTGAGTTGTGTCTTGCCAGCTTCTATGAGAGTTCTATTTTCCTCTCAGCTACCCTATTTTAGTAGGGTGTTCTTGGAGAAAAAAAACTCCTAATAAATATCTTGTTTTTTCACAGAACTTTATCATAACTTCAGACTAAAATTCAGTGTCATGGTCACTCCTGATTTTGACCACAAAATTGTCCTTTTTCATTCTGACTTGCTTGACAAAGTTCACAAAAGTGCCAAGGGTTTCAGATTTTTTCTTTACAAAGAACACCCAAGCAAACTTGGAATAGTCATCAACTATCACAAGTGTGTAGACTTTCCCACCTAGACAATAAATTGACATAGGACCAAACAAGTCCATATATAGGAGGTACAAGCATCTCTCAGAATCCTTGGCCCCAATGCTCTTAAAGGATGATTTTGTTGCTTTCCCTTTTGGCATACAAAGCAAATGACCTCTTTGATACATCTTAGATTGGGTCCATTTTTGACTAGCCCTTCACTGAAGGGCTTGCAAATTAGCTTATAGTTCAAGTGAGCAAGCCTCTTACACTATTGCACATAATAAGAGACTTGCTCATTTGCTACCAGACATACTAGTGAGTCTGTACTTAAACATAAGAAGTTTAAATAATAAATGTTTCCACTACTAGTGCCTGTCAAAATGACCTCTTTGTAACTTGATCTCTTGATCAGACACTCATCCTTGTGGAAGATAATGACATAGCCAATATCACATAGTTGGCTTATGCTAATAAGATTGTGTTGCAATCCTTCCATATAAGCTACTTTTGTGATGGAGACTATGCCATTGGTGATCGTATCATAGCCCTTGATGACTCCTCTGTCTGAACCTCCAAAGATCACCTGAGGTTCAATCTTCACAGGAGTATAATCCTTAAGGTGGATCCTTGTTCCAGTCATGTACCTTGAATATCCACTGTTCAAGTACCATATTGACATTGTATGGGTACTTGGACTACCCTGCAAATACATATTAGTTTACCTTAGGAGCCCAAAAAAGAATGGGTCCTTGGTTCTTGTTAGCTTGAAAATGCATATGTCTACCTGTAGTAGTCCTGACAGGAAGACTTACCCTTGCCCTTGGCATACTAGGGTTATGCCAACAATCTATGGCAAAGTGACCCACTTTACCACATCACTAATATTCATGAATGTTGTACCTCCTCTTCTAAACAGCCTTGGAATAAGTTGTCTATTTAGAGTAGAGAGAAGCATCCTTCTTCTTGTTTCTTTCAGCTAGTATTTGACTGAAAGTTAGTCTGTCAGTGGATGTACATGGCATATTCTGAGTGGCACCAACAGATGTCATCTTTGCAGCTAATATGGATTTGATGGCTTCAGAAACTGTCAGGTGTGGCTTACTGACTAACTTTCCCTTAATCATGGTGTTTGCTTGAGGAACCTGAAAATATGCCACTGCCTTATCCTTGAGTGTGGGGGATGGAGCATCAAACACAAATGGTCCAAAATGGGCCATTTAGATTTCCTCATAGGGAGACTTTAGTGCACTCACACCCATGCCCTTTCTCCTTTCATTATAAGATACCCTTGTATTCTTACATGAAGAGTTCTCATTCTTCAAATGACCATACATGTTGTCCTGGTCATACCTGTTGGAAGGGAGGACTACCCTGTGAAAGGTGGTCTAAAGCACTATAGGAGCTTTACCTTTCTCTTTGGAATGAGCAGCTCGGGAATTCCACTTGAACCCCAAACCTCTCTTATCCTTTTGAAGGGTGAAGGAGTCAATTAGTGGCAGCATAATTTTGGGCTTAGAGAATTCAGCCACAATCTTCTTCTCATTGAGAAGCTTCTCTTCAAGATCCATGATGATCTTATTTTTCTGGCTAATGATCCCAATTAGGATAATTGAGATTGTCTTCAGTTGGCTAACTTCCCTCCTCATCTGAGCAAGCAAGGGTGCTGACCCAGACTCCAGGGAAGCGGCTTGTTGTAGGGAGATAATCTCCTCAGCTTGTCTCTTGATAAGCCTTTTGCTCTTCTTCAGAGCATCCAGAACTGCACCATACTTATCAATCAATCGATTGATAACATCTTCATATTCTGAATCATCATTTCCACTAGAGGAAGTGAATGCTTTAGAGTTTGAGCCAGACTTATAGATGAAGAACAGCTAGGGATAGAGTGTACCTCATCAGGAGTAAGATTGCCCTAATTGTCTTCTTATATGTCCATGAGACTGAACTCCTCATCCTCTTCATAGTCACTATCAGTAGAGGACAATGGGGGCCTTATGCCAGATGGGGCAGCAGGATGTTTAACCTCTTCTTTAATAGTCATGAGACCAATGTAGGCCTCCTCTTCATCTAATTTTGAAGACTTGGAATCACTGTATGATATGCTGGCAGTCTTCTTGGACAAGAAGCTCTTTTCAGCTTTCTTGTCCTTGTGATGCTTTTTGCCTTCAGACTTCATGTGCTCCTTCCTCTTAACTGGATAGTCAGCAATGACATGTCCAATCCTGTTGCAATAGTAGCAAACAACATTAGTCTTAACATATTTGTTCTGTTTGGAGTCATACCTTTCCCCAGAGAGGTCTTTTTTGTACTTGTCCTTGCTGGGAAAGGGATTCTTTGATGAGGAGCTGGAAGTGCTCTTATTCTTCCAATGTCTCCTCCCGCTTAGTATCTTCTTAAACTTCTTGGAGAACAGTGTTAGTTCTCCATCTGATAGCTCACTTCCATAGGAGATGGGATCTGGGTTTTTTGACTCAACAGCTTTCCTTGGTGGAGAAGGAGTCTTTTCCCTGCTTCTTATTGTGTCTTCAGCTCTGAAGTCCATAATCTTCTCTTTGTTGAGAGATCTGGCCGCATCCTCTTCAGCCTTCCTGGAGTTCAGCTGCATCTCATGGGATAGCAGCTTCCCAAATAGATTTTGAGGCAATGTGTTGGCCAAGTTTCCAACTTCTCTGATGACACAGATCTTGATATCCCATTCCTTGTTTAGGTATCTCAATAATTTGTCACTCAACTCATAATTAGTGAACTATCTATTATAGGTGATCAGACTGTTCACTATTATGAAAAACTTTTCATAACATTCAGCTATGAAATCCTTCTTCCCTTACTTGAATGCTTCGCATTATTGATTTAGGAGGGATTTTCTGTCATCCCTTATTTTCTCAGTCCCTTCCACATACATAATAAGAGAATCTCACATCTCTTTGGTTGTTTTGTAGTGAACCAGGTTCTGGAATATGGAGTTATTTATGACACTGACAATGATATTTTGTGCCCTCTTATCCACAGTTGCCAAGATTACTTCATCCTTAGTCATTTCAGTATACTTCTTTGGAGTTTGGACATTGGCATTGAAGACAGAGACCTTCATGAGGATGAAAGGTCCTTCTTGGACTGTAATGAAGATCCTAGAGTCTGAGGCTTCCATGAATAGCCTAACCCTTTCTTTCCAAAGTCTAAAATTTTCTTTTCTGTAGATAGGGAGCTTCATCGAGCTTAACTCCTTGTGTTTCTCACCTGAACACATGGAGTAAATCTTCAGTTACTCTTGGAGATCTGTTCAGACTGTTAAGTCTTTTTTGAATAACCTCCCTCTAATACCACTTGAAAGTTTTTGTTTCAAGAGAAGCTAAACACCTAGAGAGGGGGTGAATAGGTTTTTCAAGTCTTTAAGACTACTTTTGATTTTGGTGTGTCGTGAGTTAGATTATTATTTTAGGTTTCAAGAACACAAATCAACACACAGTATTTATAGTGGTTCCCCAAGGTATGGGTACATCCACTTTCCCTCCCACCTTTCTAAAAATGTGTTAGACAAGGTGTTGGGTATTGTATCCACAAAGAACCTGATTTGAAGAAGCCCCTGAACAAGCTAAGGTAAATAGACAGTGTGTTTGATGAAATCTTTTAAGTTGTGCTTGCAGTTATTCCACGCTAAGTACACACCAATGTTAGGGTGCAGTGGGTCAATATACACGGGTCTGCGCGACGTAATCCCTCGTTGAGCAGATCAGTGTGTTGGCCTACGTGTACTCTCTCTATTGGGGTGTACTTAACTTCAAGTACAGGGCTATGATAAAGCAAGAGCAGACAAGGAGCAAGGATGGGCCAAAGACCAGCTCACGGGTGGAAAGACGAGAAATCGTCTAAGTATAAATCGTCGAGAATCACTAAGTGATTCTCGCCGATTCGTCGACAATCACTTGTGATTCTCGACGAGTCGACGAGAATCACTAGATGATTCTTGCCAGGTTGGGCCGGCTGTCTCGACGCAGTCAGAAAATTCTCTAAGGCAGAATCGTCGAGAATTACTAAGTGATTCTCGCCGATTCGTCGAGAATGACTTTGCATTCTCAACGATTCGGCGAGAATCAAATGTGATTCCCGCCGATTCTCCCCGGCCTCTATAACCTGTGCAGCCAGAATTCGCCAAGTAGAATTCGGCGAGAATCGTTAGTGATTCTCGCCGATTCGTCGAGAATCACCTACGATTCTCGCCGATTTTGCCTTGGGCGATTTTTCCGAATTCCTGGACCGGTCCATGGTACCTGCAGCTATTTGAACCGGACTTTGGTCTTTGCTTTGGTGGGGCCCACAACGGTCATCTCCATGACCTATTGTATAAATACACAGGTATTTGTGTACAGTGTTTTCAACAAAAAAGATATACGAAAGCCGAGCCGCCGACGAACCCTAATTTCACGAACTTGCTCCACCGATCGTCTCCGCCGCTGCTCGTGCAGTAGTCACCGTAGCGGATCTCGATCTCCTCCAGATCCCCGGTGACAGAAGCCAAGTCTTGCACAGCATCTCACGCGTCTAACCAGAGATCTTTTGTCTCTTGATTTGAGATAGGGAAATCCATCCCCGTCCGAATCGATCGAGACGATCGATCCTAGTGTGACCGTTGGAAGACCTTGCCGACTTCGCTAAGAAGATTGAATCTCCAGTGCATCGCCGCTATTTTCAGTTGCCGACCGCCAACACCGAGAGCCTTGCCGCCGCCCTTTGCCGCTGCCGGTCTCGGGGAGATTTTCTCCAAGAAAAGATCAAGGGTTGTGGACTTTTCGTTGCCTACAAGAACAAGTAGTATAACGAAAAGGGACACCTAGATCTTCAAGTTGTTTGTATTTCTTATACACTTCAATTTCTTTTTCATTGTAAAGAAACATTTGGTTCCTAGTTGTAGGGTTGGGTGCAACCCGTATTGTGGGAGTGTTGACTCCTACGTGTGGAATGGTTCCTTCCGATAGTGCAAGGATTGGATTTCAATCTTGTTGGTGAAGTGACTGAGTCGTCCCGGGTTGGGAGATAGGTCGAAGGGGGAAAGTGGACGTACCCAAATCGGGGAATCACTATAAATTACCTGTGTTATTTTCTGTGCTGTGTTGTTTTGTTTTCTTGTGCAGGTACAATTTTAATTCCGCAAATACGCTAAAAGTCACCTATCCCCCCCCATAGGTGAAGGTAGTTGACACTAGGTGAACTTTCAAGTGGTATCAGAGGGAGGTTACTCATCAAAAAGGTTCACACCTTGAGTAGAATCCCGCCACCAGTGTCAAGAAAAAGACCGATATCTTCCATGGACAGACTCAAGCACTCCGGCAAAATCCCAGTATGCACCAGACTGAACTTTCCTATCTGGAAGGAAAGAATCAGATTCTACATGGAAGCAGTCGACCCCCGGCTCTTCATGATAGTGGAGGAGGGACCGTACATTCCCACTAAGGCCTCCACCATCGATCCTACCAAGAAAGTTCCCAAGAAACTTTCGGAAATGGACAAGGACGAAATGGTGCTGTTCGAACTCGACAAGAAAGCTCAGAACATCCTGGTAAGCGCAGTTGACGACTCTATGATGCAGAACTTCTGCAACTGCAGGACAGCCAAGGATCTCTAGAGCTGCCTGATTGTATTAATGGATGGCACGGATGAAGTGAGGGACGATCGGAGATCCCTCCTCAATCAAAAATATGAGGCCTTCAGGCAAGGGCCCAAGGAGGAGATCGGAGTTACCTTCAAAAACTTCCTCAAGATCGTTAATGCACTCAAAGGATACAGAAGAGTGTTCACTGACGGTGAGCTCAATGATAAGTTCCTTAGATCCCTCACTAAGGAATGGGACACAAAGATATGCGCCATCCGCGAGTTTGGCAGACTTACGGAAACCGACCCTCAGATTCTGTTCGGGAAGCTCATGTCCTATGAGCTTCAGTTGAACACAAGGAAGGCTGAAGAGGAAGTAGAGAAAGCCGCGGCCAAGGAAAAAATGGTGGCCCTTAAATCCATTCACTCCAGAAAGGGCAAGGGTGCCGCTTCTTCCCGTGCGTGGAAGAGGGATGAAGAGGAAGACTCTGAGCCAAGCTCCTCCGGCTCAGAGTTATCAGAGGAAGACCTCTCCCTTATCACAAGGGAATTCAAGAAGTTCCTCAAGCTGAGGAATCAGAGAAAGAGAAACGACTCCTCTTCAAGGGATCAGAAGAAGAACTTTTCTTCTGACAGGTATGCTTCCAAACCGAACAAACACCGCTCATCTGACATTATTTGCTTTGGTTGCAACAAGCCAGGACATGTCGTGGCCGACTGCCATCAAGGCAAGAGGGAAAAGGGAAAGGGAGAGGAGCACAGGTCCTCAAAAGACAAGAAGAAGGAGAGGAGTTACATCGCGAAGAAGCCAAAGACGCTGAGTGAGTCTGACACATCAGACACCAGCGATGACGAGGAAGCCTACTTTGGGCTAATGGGTCGCTGTGACTCAGAAGGAGATTGCCCCCCATTTACTGGAAAGGTAAAAGCTCACACCCCTCTCTCCGACTCTGACTCTGATCCTGAGTCTCAGAATGATGACCCTGAGGATAGCCCTTCGGCCCGTGAAGCTGAGCTCCTCAAGAAGTATGAGCTTCTGCTCAATACTTTCGTGGAATGTCGAAAGAGACTAAAGGCTGTGAAAAAGGAAGTCAAATTCCTTAAAGGTGAGAGTGTATCCCTGAGGGAAGAGATCACCAGTTTGATCTCCCTCCGACAGGAGCACTTGGACCTGACTTCAAAGCATTCAGAGCCTCTTAAGCTCCTTGATCTTAAGCAGGAGGAATTCGACAAGTTGGAAGAACTACTTGCGGCAGAAAGGAAGATCGTCAAGAGCTTCTCTATGCTAAAAACTGTTCTTCCATTAGTTGATACCTTCTCTACTCAGGCCAAAGGAGCTGGCTTGGGGCATGTAGGGGCACCTAGCTCCTCATCCAGGAGAAACAGGAACAAGAGCACGAATAAGGCTGTGTTGGGTACATTGGAAAATGTGTACCTGATTTGAAGAAGCTCAAGCTAGCTCAATGATATACATCAAGGTGTATTTGATGTTGTTTTAAGTTGACATGTGCAGGTGAAGAATTGATAAAGTATGCAGAAAAATTCTAAGTCCAAGTGTCGACACAGAGGAAGCAGTGTCGACACATAGAAGAAAATAGTCGACACAACACTGGGAAGCAGTGTCGACACATAGCAGTTAGTCTACAACTACACTGGGAAAAAGTGTCGACACAGAAGAAGTAAGTCGACACATCACTGGGAATTTGTGTCGACACAGAAGAAAAGAGTCGACACAACTCTGGGAATTTGTGTCGACACAGAAGAAAAGAGTCGACACAACTCTGGGAATTTGTGTCGACACAGAAGAAAAGCGTCGACCTCAACATTGGGAGAATGTGTCGACACAGAAGAGTATAGTCGATCTCAAGATTGTCGACATCAGCTGAATGTGTCGACACAGAAGAAAATAGTCGACCTCAAGTTTGTCGACACCAGCAGAATGTGTCGACACATTGTGATTAAGTCGACACATTAAAGCAGATTTAAGAAATGAATGTGTCGACACCTGAAGGCTAAGTCGACACTTACTAAGTTATGATTCTACAACAACTGTGTCGACACACAGGACTTGTGTCGACACACTGAAGAGTCAAGACCAAGTTATTTTCAGAAGAAGCTGTGTTGACTCAAAGGCAACTTAGTCGACATCACTGAAGACTGTGTCGACACCAAAGTCAATTGTGTCGACACAGATAGACAGATGGTCTCGACACTTTCTGACAGACTGGTTCAATAACTTGTGGTTCAAGACTAAGGCACAGGACTTGTTTGAAGACTTGACAGCTGTGGGTTACCACCGGTTAACTGAAGCTGTCAGACTTGTCAGAAAACGGTTAGAAACCGGATCAGCCGGTTACCATTAATAATGTCTATAAATAGACAGATTCAGAAGGAGAACAAAAAAAGACAACAGATAGTCCTTTTGAATAACTTTGAATCAAAAAGGAAGAGAAGGATCACAATCCAATTCATTTCAAGAAAGTGCTAGTCACTTAAGAAGATCTTCTCCGGGAGATCTAAGAAGACTATCTAAGGATAGATCTAAGAAGAGTTCTAATCAGAATTCAGAAGAATCATTCAAAGTGCTGGATAGAGAGAGATCAAGCCAGAATTAGAAGAAGAAGAAGAAAGAAACCACCAGTGGATTCTCAAGAAGCTGTTTGGAATCAACTCAGCTAAGTTCATTTTCAAGAAGCTTTGAAGAAGGCTCAGATACAGTTGATTGCATCAGCTGATCAAGAATTGTCTTGGCCTTTTCTCTCTCAACTTTGGCAAGACAGTTTAATAATCTTTTCTATATTTCTGTAGGATCTGTTTACACAGATCTGAGTTGTAAGCCTATGTTATAAAGGCTGAGTGTAGGAGTGTTGAACTCTGAGTGGTAGGGCAGTTTGCCTGAGTGTAGGAGAAGGATATTCTCTGAGTTGTAGGCCTTGGGGCAAGGCTGAGGTAGGGCAGTTGTGCCTGAGTTGTAGGAACCAGTTGGGTTCTGAGTTGTAGGATCTGTTGATCTGAGATAAGTGGAAGTTTGGCCGAATCTAGCATACTGCTAGATAGGTGAAGGGGGAAAGTGGATGTACCCAGACCTTGGGGAACCACTATAAAACATTGTGCAATCTGTGATGTTTTATTTTCTGTGATTACTGTGCCAATTGTGTTAGCTATTGAATTGAATTCTGCCTAGAAGTTTTTATAAGAAAAGCAGAACCTATTCACCCCCCCTCTAGGTGTTTAGGCTGCCTTGAAAGTTAAACTATCAGGCTGCCAAGAAAGCCTCTGCTGCTGAGAAAGGAAAGGCCCCACTTAGCCCTGTTGAGTTTAGAAAGCCTAGCTTTCCCTGTAACCAACATGACTTTGAGTCAACATACGGCCATCACTTCAGGCCCTCGGTTGCAAAGCCGAAGAGCCGGTATGATGGGTGGACCTTTCCACGCAACTTCAGTGAGAGTGTCTTCAAGGCACCTTATGAGGAAATCCACTTGGGAAATTATGGTCAATTCTCTAGAGGCCATAATAGAAAGCAGGCACCAAAAGCCAAGCCTGTTATACTGAAGGAACAGATGGTGAAGAAATCATATGACTGCAATCACTATGATGCCTCCACCTCCAGTTCCAAGGCCCCAATTGTGCCCACTATTCCCAGGGTGAAGCAGGAGCCTAGGAAGAGGTACAACATATTTGACTGTTGGTGTTGTGTCAAAGTTGGTCACTTTGCCGTGGATTGTTGGTTTAATCCAAGGTATAACGAGACTCCTTATGTTAGCAATGCGAGGCCGACCACTCGTAGGGCTAAACAATCGAGGGGGAGTATGCTAACAAGGAATCTAGGACCCAAGTTCGATTGGGTTCCTAAGGCAAATTAATTCTGTTTTGCAGGAATGTCCAAAGGCCAACAAAACTCCTATTTGGTATTTGGACAGTGGATGCTCCCGTCACATGACCGGGACAAGAAGCCTGCTGCGGGAGTACTCTCCAGTCGAGAATGGACCCAAAGTCATATTTGGGGGATCTGATCGGGGAGTCACCAGAGGTTACGGTACGATTTCCAACGGTATACTCTCTATCTCTAACGTAGCTTATGTTGAAGGGTTAAATCATAACCTGATCAGCGTAAGCCAGTTATGTGATAGAGGGTATGACGTTAAGTTCTGCAAGGATAAATGCCTGATAATATCATGTGATTCTTCGGAGATTGTATTAACTGGCATTAGGAGCAGAAATATTTTCTGTTTGGATTTTCTTAGTTTAGATTCTTCTACCCCAGTATGCCTCGTTGCAAAAGGAAGTGCATCTCTTTGTGAACAATGACACAAGAGATTGGCACACATTAATTACAAGATAATTAATATACTGTTTTCCAAGGACTTAGTAAGGGATGCTCCCATTATTAAGTGCATTAAAGATAGTCCATGTCCTGCATGTCAGATGGGCAAGCAGACTCGGGCTACCTTTAAGGGCATCCCAGACAAAGACTCCTCCAGATGTCTTTATCTTCTGCATATGGACTTGTTTGGTCCTATGCAAGTTCATAGCTTAGGAGGGAAGTCGTATACGCTAGTGATTGTAGATGATCACTCTCGATTTACGTGGGTGTTCTTTTTAAAGCGCAAGTCTGATACGTTTGACATCTTCACCAGTTTTGTCAAGCAGATACAGAACGAACTTAACTGCTCAGTGGTCAAAATCAGAAGTGACCACGGAACAGAGTTTGAGTCTGGGGCTATGACAGAGTTCTGTGAAGAACTTGGTATCTTTCATGAGTTCTCCTCCCCTCGCACTCCTCAACAGAATGGAGTGGCGGAGAGGAGGAATATAACACTCATTGAGGCATGCATGACAATGTTAAATGACGCTTCTCTCCCAGAATACTTCTGGGCCGAGGCTGTCAATACGGCTTGTCATGTACAAAACCGGGCGTTGATCAACAAGAGCCATCGTAAGACTCCTTATGAGCTACTGAAAGGCAAGAAACCAACCATGTCCTATCTGAGGATCTTTGGCTGCAAATGTTATGTACTGAATAATGGGAAGTACCCGCATACTAAGTTTGGTGAAAAATGCTTCGAAGGCATATTCATGGGCTATAGTAGCCATAGCCGAGCTTATAGAGTTTTCAACAAGAAAACTCTAGTGGTAGAGGAATCAATAAATGTTGTATTTGATGAAGGAAGTTTGCTTAATTGTAAGACTTCTAGTTATCTTCCTGAAGATGCAGGTGCCAGACTCGAAAAGTTACAACTGGGTGATCCCGAGAAAGATGCAACTCCAAAATACGTCAAGGTCTCCACATAACGCCGGTCGGAGAAGTTGAAGATCAAAATGAAGCAAATCCTTTAGAAGAAGGAGATGCCCAATAAGTAGTCGAAGCTCCTGATGCAAGACTTCTAAAGATCAGACACGTGAGGGATCATCCCAGAAATCAAATCATTGGAGATCCCTGAGACGGTGTCAGAACTCGCCGAGGTACTCTTAACGAGATTTTGCATCTTAGCTTTTTGTCGCAAGTTGAGCCAAAGAAGTTCGACGAAGCGAACAAAGACGCGTCATGGATTTTGGCCATGCAAGATGAGCTGCATCAATTCGAAAGATGCAAAGTCTGGACGCTGGTTCCCAGATCGAAGACACAAAATGTGATTGGCACCAAGTGGATATTCAGAAACAAGTTGGATGAACATGGAGTCATCATCAAGAACAAAGCCAGACTGGTGGCTCAAGGATACAGACAGGAGGAGGGGATTGACTTTGACCAGATGTTTGCACCAGTTGCACGGCTCGAGGCAATCCGGCTATTCCTAGCCTATGCCTCTCACAAAGGATTCACAGTCTATCAGATGGACGTGAAATCGGCTTTCTTGAATGGAGATTTGAAAGAGGAAGTATACGTCGCTCAACCTCCAGGTTTTGTCAATCCTACTTATCCTAATCATGTATATTTTCTTAATAAAGCGTTATATAGCTTAAAACAAGCTCCTCGAGCTTGGTATGAGACATTGTCTAGTTTTCTTCTTAAGAACAAGTTCTCTAGAGGAAAAATAGATAAGACATTGTTTCTCAGGGAAGTCAAAGGCAAGATTTTGCTGGTGCAAATCTATGTTGATGACATTATATTCGGCTCAACGGACAACAATCTTTGCAAAAAGTTTTCCAAACTTATGCAAGGAAAGTTTGAAATGAGCAGTATGGGAGAACTGAAGTATTTCTTGGGACTTCATGTGAAGCAGTCTGAGGAAGGAATCTTCATTTCTCAGACGAAGTTCACAAATGAACTCCTCAAGAAATTCGGAATGGAGAATGCAACCTCTATGAGGACTCCAATGGGATCCACCATGTCTCTGGATAAGGATGAGAAGGGAAACCTTTTGATGAAACCAAATACAGAAGCATCATTGGATCTCTGCTCTATCTTACTGCGAGTAGACCGGATATCATGTTCTCCACATGTGTTTGTGCCAGATATCAGGTGAACACTAAGGAATCTCATTATGTCGCTGCAAAGCGAATTCTTAGATACCTTAAAGGTACCCCTAATCTAAGCTTATGGTACCCGAGAAGCAATGATGTCGAGCTAATAGGTTTTTCAGATGCTGATTTTGCAGGAAGTAGGGATGACAGGAAAAGCACCTCCGGGACGTGTCAATTCCTCGGAAGAAGGCTCATCTCATGGAATAGCAAGAAGCAGAATTGTGTTGCAACCTCCACAGCGGAATCAGAATACATTTCGGCTGGGAGCTGTTGCGCACAACTTCTATGGATCAGAAATCAGTTAGCAGACTATGATCTCCAGTTCAAGGAAGTACCGATGTACTGCGACTCCTCTAGTGCAATTGCTATTGCCAACAATCCAGTATCGCACAGCAGAACAAAGCATATTGAAGTGCGTTACCACTTCATTCGGGAGCACGTAGAGAACAAGGACATCTCTCTCTGCTATGTCCCCACGGACAAGCAGATTGCAGATATTTTCACAAAGCCCTTAGACGAGGCCAAGTTCAGTCTCTTCAAAACTGAATTGGGGATGCTCAACTATGAGGAATGAAGACTCCAGAAGCTCCTGGCTCGTGCATCTAGGGAGAGCATCTGCCAGGAACTCAAGTGTAAGCATAGGTGCAAGAACTGAGGGGGAGCATGGTGTCAAATGCACCAGACCCAGATTTGCAGAAGCCGAAAAGGGGGAGATTACCCTCTCGGCTAAGGCTAAGGTGGCTCCAAATTTGCTCTCAAGTAATTGGTAATGAATATCTCTCTCTCAACTCAATTTTAAGTTTATGATTTTCATTCCTATATGCTCTATTCACCTTAGCTTGTAGGGTTTAGGCTTCTTCAAACAGGGGGAGATTGTTGGGTATTGTATCCACAATGTACCTGATTTGAAGAAGCCCCTGAACAAGCTAAGGTAAATAGACAGTGTGTTTGATGAAATCTTTTAAGTTGTGCTTGCAGTTATTCCACGCTAAGTACACACCAATGTCAGGGTGTAGTGGATCAATATACACGGGTCTGCGCGACGTAATCCCTCGTTGAGCAAATTAGTGTGTTGGCCTACGTGTACTCTCTCTATTGGGGTGTACTTAATTTCAAGTACAGGGCTATGATAAAGCAAGAGCAGACAAGGAGTAAGGATGGGCCAAAGACCAGCTCACGGGTGGAAAGACGAGAAATCGTCTAAGTATAAATCGTCGAGAATCACTAAGTGATTCTCGCCGATTCGTCGAGAATCACTAGTGATTCTCGACGAGTTGACGAGAATCACTAGATGATTCTCGCCAGGTTGGGCCGGCTGTCTCGACGCAGTCAGAAAATTCTCTAAGGTAGAATCGTCGAGAATCACTAAGTGATTCTCGCCGATTCGTCGAGAATGACTTTGCATTCTCGACGATTCGGCGAGAATCAAATGTGATTCCCGCCGATTCTCCCCGGCCTCTATAACCTGTGCAGCCAGAATTCGCCAAGTAGAATTCGGCGAGAATCGTAAGTGATTCTCGCCGATTCGTCGAGATTCACCTACGATTCTCGCCGATTTTGCCTTGAGCGATTTTTCCGAATTCCTGGACCGGTCCATGGTACCTGCAACTATTTGAACCGAACTTTGGTCTTTGCTTTGGTGGGGCCCACAACGGTCATCTCCATGACCTATTGTATAAATACACAGGTATTTGTGTACAGTGTTTTCAACAAAAAAGATATACGAAAGCCGAGCCGCCGACGAACCCTAATTTCGCGAACTTGCTCCACCGATCGTCTCCGCCGCCGCTCGTGCAGTAGTCACCGTAGCGGATCTCGATCTCCTCCAGATCCCCGGTGACAGAAGCCAAGTCTTGCAGAGCGTCTCACGCGTCTAACCAGAGATCTTTTGTCTCTTGATTTGAGATAGGGAAATCCATCCCCGTCCGAATCGATCGAGACGATCGATCCTAGTGTGACCGTTGGAAGACCTTGCCGACTTCGCTAAGAAGATTGAATCTCCAGTGCATCGCCGCTGTTTTCAGTTCCCGACCGCCAACACCGAGAGCCTTGCCGCCGCCCTTTGCCGCCGCCGGTCTCGGGGAGATTTTCTCCAAGAAAAGATCAAGGGTTGTGGACTTTTCGTTGCCTACAAGAACAAGTAGTCTAACGAAAAGGGACACCTAGATCTTCAAGTTGTTTGTATTTCTTATACACTCCAATTTCTTTTTCATTGTAAAGGAACATTTGGTTCCTAGTTGTAGGTTTGGGTGCAACCCGTGTTGTGGGAGTGTTGACTCCTACGTGTGGAAGTGTTCCTTCCGATAGTGCAAGGATTGGATTTCAATCCTGTTGGTGAAGTGACCGAGTCGTCCTGGGTTGGGAGATAGGTCGAAGGGGGAAAGTGGACGTACCCAAATCGGGGAACCACTATAAATTACCTGTGTTATTTTCTGTGTTGTGTTGTTTTGTTTTCTTGTGTAGGTACAATTTTAATTCCGCAAATACGCTAAAAGTCACCTATCCCCCCCCCCCATAGGTGAAGGTAGTTGACACTAGGTGAACTTTCACAAGATTATCTTCACTAAATCTCAGCTCAAAGAGCTTACAAAATAGATCCCTCAGGATCTCTCAGACTTCCATCAAGTCCTACCTTAAGCCTAAGCCCTACACACTCAGAGTACACTTTATTCCTATAGCTCAGTGATCCTCCAGATCACCTACCTCAGGCCTAATAAAAAGCCATACAACTCTAGCTAGATTGATAACCCTACACTCAGAGATGGTATCTCCTACCTCAGATCTGACTCAAATCCTACCTCAAGCACACAGGCCCTACCTACTCAGATTCATAACTGAATCTTACCTCTCAGCCTTTATATTTCAGGCTTACAACTCAGATCAATAAAAATCCTACAGAAAAAGTAGAAGTTTTGTTAATGATTTACTCCAGAGAATCTGTCCTCTGAGCCTTCTTTCGGGACTAAAAGAGTTCAGCCCTAACTTCTTATATACAACACAAATAGATCTTCAAGATGTTTCTGCTTGTGCTGAGAAGATATCTACAGAGCCATATTCCTTCAAGCCTTTGATATAGTGGCCTTGAAGAAGAAAAACAACTTGAAGAATGCTCTGCAACTTCTTGTTTAGAAAAGAATTTCTAATCTTGCTGTTGAAGATAAGTTTATTCTTCTGTGATTTATTTCTTCAACATCCAACTGCTGTCAGTGGATCACATACTCTCTACAAGTATGAGTTCTTGGAAAACTTATTCTATTTTTCTCTCGCGGAAGAAGATGACCAAAAAGCTTAATTTAATTTCTCGAAACACTCCTTTTATCGATATCCATCCAACGACTCTTTGCACAGTATGGCTAGTCGGAATTGGCAACTGCAACATATCTTTTTCATTAATTGTTGTCCTGAAGGCATGATGCGCCATTTTTAATCTAGCGAGAAAATCCCGCGATATTTGAATTTTTGATAACGTCAGCATGACTCAGAGCTTGTGCACTTGATCGTTTCCAGACAATCTGCATAGATATTGAGTGAAGCCTTATCACTCAACTCAAAAACACTTAGCACTATTCTGCATCTTGAGGCATCCAGTGAACCCTCAACACTCAATACTTTTGACATTTGAAGTCTAACGATTAAGGCGTTGAGTGAACCTTCATCACTCAACGCTTTTGGACTTTGTTAAAATTTCTCTGCATAAAGGCGTTGAGTGCAACTTCAACACTCAATGCTTTTGGACTTTGACTATCTTCTTGATGAGCCGTAGAGTGACATGTCTTCTCTCAATGCTTCTACACTTGACGTGATATCCATTTGAGTAGGCGTTGAGTGAACTGCCTTCACTCAACACTTCCGTCCTTAGACAGATTTCCAGTTAGCAATTTAGAGGCTTTGATTACAAAGATTTCTGTCAATGCTTTTCCTTTTTTGGAGTTGAGTGAAGTAAGCTCTCTCAACGCTTTTGGACTTAGCAAAATTTTGTGCTTGTTCAGCAACATGTCTTGAGTCCAACTATCATTGTGACTCGGACTGCCTATCAAATTAATGCAATAGTATACAACATGTATACATTGAACTTAAACATATATTAGATACATCAATGTGTATACCATTGACTTGTGAGTTTTCTTCAAATATAAGATATTGTGATCAATGAACTCAACAAGATATACATATATAGACACACACACACACACACACACACATATATATATATATATATATATATATACACACACACACACGTATATATATACATACAAAAAAATGAAATTACGCGTAACCTGTATTTCCAATTTTTTCACAAACTTGGTGACGCTTCACAACATGGCGGCCGGCGGCTGCGGGCTCACTAGCCGCCCTGTTATAATGCATCAATGTTTTTACGGAGGGACGGTCGGCGGCTACGGGCTTGCCGGCCACCGACCGCCCTGGGCACGCCGACCGTTTTGTGTCGCTTCACAACATGGAGGCCGGCGGCTGCGGGCTCGCCAGCTGCCCTGTTATAATGCAACAATGTTTTTTACAGAGGGGCGGCCGGTGGTTGCGGGCTCGCCGATCGCCCCTATGTAAAAAAAGTGCAACAGCAGCGGCGACGGCGGTGCTGCTGTTGCAATGTTTTTTCACAGTGGGGCGGTCGGTGGCTGCGGGCACGCCAGCCACCAACCTCCCAGGGCGGGCGGTGTCCGGCGAGCCCGCAATCGTCGGCCGCCCCGCTGTCATGCGGTGCGTTGTGTCATGCGGTTAATGAACCGTTGGATTAAATCCAATGACAGAGCTGACCTTTGCATATATTTCCTATAGGAAAATGAACTAATCAAATTAGGAAAGTATAAGGCTACAGACATATATATATATATATATATATATATATATATATAGGGGGCCACTTTCATATTGATCATTTTTTCTAAAAATGCTGTTAAGAGGGTATTTTTTTCATTTTTCCGAGAAGCGCGTTTTTTTTTCCAAAAAGCGCTGCGCGGAAATTCATTAATCTAATATATATATATATGGAAAAAGAACTAGTATAAGGCTATAGACAAACGACTGTTTCTATTTTTAGAAACTTACGGTATATATAAATAAGGTAAGGTTACAAAGAGTCATGGAACTACAACACATTTTTGGGTCCATCTATCACAATTAGCCATGAAGATCTCCCTAAGCTTAATTTCGGTAGCATCACTCATTTTCTTTCTTCCAAATTTAGGTGATCTCTCTCTTCCAAATAATTTAAAGAAGATGTTTTATGAATAATATTTTTTATTTTTGACTAATAATTACAGATCTTAGTTTATAATTTCATGAGATTGTTTGCTAAAAGGCAGTAAAAATTTTATGAGTCACAATTTCTATAAGGGTCTGTTTGTTTCACAGACATTGATATTGAAGTATTGGCTTTGACAATATGAAAGTCATTTCTCTTGTGTGCACCAACAATTTTAAAGTGGAATTGGTTTTCTGATGGAAAGTCGTTGATATTCACCATAACCTAAAAACTCATTGATCCAATATCTATCTGCAGTGACGGATATTAAGATCATCAACTCCGGTTTTTCAAAAGGACGACATTTTTTCGGCCTGAACACGGTTTTTTTAGCCCTGACAAAATTTTTCGCCGGACGCAAATTTTTTTTGCCCGGACGTCTTTTATACGCATGAGCGCGATTTTTTTGCCTGGAAAATTTTTTTTTGACTAGTCGCGTTTTTTTGCCCGCACAGATTTTTTGCCCGAATATGATTTTTCGGCCCAGGCGTGATTTTTTCGCTACGACGTAGTTTTTTCGCCTGAACGCCCAGACGAGAATTTTTCACCGCGACTCAATCACGTCTGAGCGGAAAAAATGTGTTTGAGCGAAAAATTGTTCCTGGGTGAAAAGCGTGTTCGGGCGAAAAAACTGCGCCCAGGAAACAAATTTGCTTCCGGGCAAAAATAAATGCGTCCGGGAAAAAAACACGTTCGGGCAAAAAAATCGCATCCGGACGAAAAAAAATCACGTTTGGGCGAAAAAAATCGTATTTGGGCGAAAAAATTTTGTCCGGGTAAAAAAGCGTGTTCTGGCGAAAAAATCACACCCGGGCAAAAATTTCACGTTCATGCGAAAATAAATGCGTTCGGGCACAAAATATACGTCTGGGCACAAAATATACGTCCGGGCGAAAAAAATGCATCGGTGCAAAAAAATTGCGCCTTGACGAAAAAATCACGTCTTGGCATAAATTTCACGTCCGGGCAAAAATTATGGGTTCGAGCCGAAAAAATCGAGCCTGGGCGAAAAATCACGTCCGGGCAAAAACAAACCCGTCCGTGCGAAAAAATCGTTTCCGGGCGAAAATTTCATGTTCGGGAAGAAAAAATCGAGTGTTTGCGAAAATATCGCGTCCGGACGAAAATATCGCATCTGGGTGAAAAAATCGCATCCGGGCAAAAAAGACGCATCCGGGAGAAAAGGCGTATGAACGAAAAATATCACGTCCGGGCAAAAAAATTGTGTTCGAACTTAAAAATTATATCCGGGGGAAAACATCGCGCTCGGGCTAAAAAAATGAGTTCGGGCGAAAAAATCTCTCCCTCACGAAAAAATCGTGTTTGGGCAAAAAAATCACGTTTGGGCAAAAATTTCACGTCCGTTCAAAAATTTTGCGTTCGGGGCGAAAAAATCGAGTCCGGGCGAAAAAATTGCGCCTTGACGAGAAAATCACGACCAGCCAAAAAAATCGCATACCAGAGAAAAAATCGTGGTCGGACGAAAAAATCGGTTTTGTGATTTTTAATTGTGATCATTAAGAGTAATGATCAATGTCAATTCCTATAATAGAAAGTCTTTCTGCAAACGAACAGTAAAAAGTGATCAATATCGATTTCTATGACAGAAAGTCATCATGTGGTTGAACAAAAGAATTGAATTTAAACCCAATGTCATTTTCCATATGTATTGATACTTGATTAAAAGTCAATACTTCAATATTAATATCATTGAAACGAACTAAACCTAGAGGAATGGAATACATTAATAATAAATAAATAGTGTAATGATGGAGTGGATTGTGGAATGCATTAATATTTATAATAAAATTCTGATTGCGATCATTACTTTTTTATTATAAAATATAAAATATTAGCTGTTAATCAAATAAAATTTAATTAGTTACTTAATGAATCGTTACTTTTTTATTATAAAATATAAATTCTAATTAAATAACAATAAAATTGTTTTTATAGCCAGTAAAAAATGCTAGTAGAAGTACTTCCACCAGCCAACTTTAATTTAAAGAAGAAACATTCCAAGAAATATGTTTTGTTATTAATAATTTTATTAACATAATAGTTTTAAAAATAATTTTAGCAGCACTTGTCCACCTAGGCTACGTTTGGCATCCTCTTTGCAGTCATGAACATAGGGGTTAAATTGTCATTTATTAACGTTCACCCAAGAAACTTCATTCACTTTTATATTCAAATGAATGAAGGAACTTCATTCACTTTTATATTCAAATGAATGATTTTTTGTAGGTGATACTTAACGAACAATGGTTTAACCCATGCATTTACGACCATCACCACCGTGCGAAATGGAGCCTCTAATCCTTCTTCCAAACTCTCTCTCTCTCTCTCTCACTCTCTCTCTCCCTCCCTCCCTTTTTCTTGAGCTTAATTAGGTAATAGCTAGAATTCAATAAAGACGGAATGAAACTCTAAAGAAAGACATTAGTGAGATTATGACAAAAGATGGGGTAAAATGACGACAAAGAATCCATATAACCGACCTCACTATAGTGGGATAAAGGCTTGAGTGTTGTACTAAACTGCTAATGTGTTGATCTTATTTGTTGTAGTGATGGCGGCACTATTTACTCCTCCTAACTGCATCCAAAGAGTAGTGAACCTTCCAGAAGATAAAAATTGTTTCACCATGCGACACAACTGCCTTCTCCCATGCCGGGATCTACTGGAAACATGTGTAGGTTACTTCGTTGAAAACACCGAATGCCTCATCCAATCCAATTATTGCAACTGTGTTCTTTGCCCTTATAACCAGCCTAGTCAGGCACTCAAAAGAAAATGTCCTTTTAAGCCGCGCAAGAAAATTGGGCATGGACATGGAAAGCTGGGACATGGAAAGCCGGGACATGGAAAGCTGGGACATGGAGATTTACATTAGTTCAGGGATTGGGCCACTGGAGAAGCATTCTACATTGAAGAATAAAACTGCACTTAACAAAGTGTAAACCAACAATTAATGTTAAGCCCAACTGTGAGCTGTTAACTAACAGCGCCAATTAAGGCTCCGTTTGGCACGGTGGTGGTGGTCGTAAATGTATGGGTTAAAACGCCATTTGTTAGGGATCACCTAACAAATATCATCCGTTTGAACATTAAAGTGGATGAAGTTTCTTAGATGGGCATTAACAAATGATAATTTTATCCCCATGTTCATGACCGCCACCACCGTGCCAAACAGAGCCTAAGTTATAAATGATGTATTGGAGAATCTTTGTATGCATGTATGAATAAAGTACAAGGAACCGAATGAAATGAATTTTTTCTCCTAAGTAAAAATCTCATATTTCTCTCCCAGTTGCATTACTCAAATTAGTTAAAATAAAATCAACATTCTGTTGTTTGCCTGGGACAAGCCTGTTGAAATTTGTGAAGTGAAAGTGAGTGATTTGGCAATCCGGGCGGCCTGCGCGGACTGACGTTGCAGTCCAGCGATCTGTGAATTTCTGATGGCTGTTGTGCGGATTGAACTCCGCGGACTGCGCGGACTGATTGAGTCCGGCAGCTGCTTGCTGTCTGCGCTTTGCAGGTTTGGAGTCCGCGGACTGTGCGGACTGAGGTTTGGAGTCCGCGAACTGCGCGGACTGAGGTTTTGAGTCCGCGAGATCGGCGATTGGTCTGGTCTGGAGTTGCGGTGGTGAGCCGCATTCTTGGTGGCGATCTGGCCTTGGAGATGGCGGTCTGACTTGGTGTCCGCTGAGCTCGCGCCTTTTGGTTGGCAGGTTGCTGGACTTGGTCATACACTGTGACAAGTTCAGGGTGTCCGCATAGTCCGCTGTTGACCGGGCGATCTGCCTGTTGGTCGTGCACTTGTGCTGCGGGCTGGTGCTGTATTGCGGTGTCCGCATAGTCCGCTGTTGACCGGGTGATCTGCCTGTTGGTCGTGGACTTGAGTTGCGGGCTGGTGCTGTGTTCGCAGTATCCGCATAGTCCGCTGTTGACCGGGCGGAATGCATGTTGGTCGTGGACATGTTGCGGACTGCTTCGGTGTTGCAGAGTCCACTAAGTCTGCTGTGACCGGGCGATGTGCCTGTTGGTCGTGGACTTGTGCTTGCGGACTGATGCAGTGTCCACAACTCTGTGCGAACTGTCATCTCGCCTTGGTACTTGGTGTTTTTCGGCTGGTCTGGTCTTGCTCCTGCGGACTGGGCAGACTGCTTGGAGCGGACTGGTCTTCGACTAGCTAATCAGCTATGGCAGATTGCTCGCGAGTCCGGCATTGTTGACGCGGACAATGTGGACTCGGCGGACTGGCTGTGCTAGCTGCGATCAAGGGGCGGTTAGCCTATCTCATAAGGCGGTGACCACACTCCTCACCCCGCCTATAAATAGGACCCCCCAGCACTTCATTTGTAACTGAGTGAACAGTAAGTTGAACTCAGATTTAGTTCTGCGGACTCGGTTTTCCTATCCGCGCGGTTTGAGCAGACTTAATTGGTTGCAGTTTGCAGGTGGCGCGGCTAGCACTGTGAAGCCAGGTGTTTGGTTTTGACTACGGTCAGGCTCAGTGAAGTTTGCTGACTGTTTTTGGCGATTTACCAGTTTTCTCTCTGCTTCAAGTTTCCAAGTTCAATAACCTGTCCGCCGGACTCGGCGGTTAGGCGATCTGTTCACCAGTTCAGCAACAGTAGTTCAGCGAGTAACGGTGTGTCTGCGCGACCTCGCAGTCTCGGAGAACTCCATTGTTCAATTCGGCTTCAGCATCATTTCAGGCGGTCTCTGCGACTTCTGCGGACAGGCGGTCTCGGCGGTCTCCAGTTTGTTATCCGCCCGAATTGAAACTTGTATATTTTCTTCTTTCCCTAGTGTACTGGCGAATCATGTCTCTCCATGTATACCTCGCCCTGTAAAGAAGATTGAAAAATATATGATCTGCTTGTCTCTGTCTTTACATCTTATTGATTGAGTTTACTTCCTGGTTTCTGCTTGGTCAAGTTGTGATCTGGATAGTTCTGAAGATATTAATTTGGTATTTAGACTATCTTGCTGAGATTCTTGAGAAAATTCAACATGCTATCAGAGGAAGGTTCAATTGCTTGAGTGGTGATCAACGTCTAATAGAGTGGTGATCAACGTTTGATTATGCTCTGTGCTTCTGGGAACTTAACCAGATTTACTGTAATGGACGGAGGTTATGCAAAGGGTCTGGGTATTGAGCTTTTGACGCTTACTAACTTCAAGATGTGGAAGTCGTGCATGAAAAGCTATCTTCTGGGCGAGGAGCTGTTGGAGGTCGTCGGTGACGATGAACAGGTAGAAATTACAACTGAGTTTGGAACTGCTGAACAGGTAAGAGTTTGGAGGAAGACTAATGCAAAGGCTGAGTTTACTCTAAAACGGTCTGTTTCACCAGAGCTGTTTGATCACATAATTGGATGTGAATCTGCTACTGATATCTGGACTTCCCTTGATGGGTTGTTCAACAGGAAGAATATAGCTAGGCTACATGATAGAATTGATTTCAAGATAACCCAAACACCTAGAGGGGGGGGGATGAATAGGTTCTTTTCTTTTTTTTATTACTTAAGGCAGAATAATTATTCAGATCTTATACAGAATTTAACTATTCTATAGCAATCACAGCACAGAATCCACAAGCACACATACATCACAGCTTGCACACAGGTTTATAGTGGTTCCCTAAGGTCTGGGTACATCCACTTTCCCCCTTCACCTATCTAGCAGTGTGCTAGATTCGGCCTAACTTCTTCCTTCTTCTCAGATCCACAGATCTTACAGCTCAGAACCCTGAAAGGTTCCTATAACTCAGAACCCTATAAGGTTCCTATAACTCAGAGTGTAACCACACTCCTACAGCTCAGGCTAAAAGCCCTACCTCAGCCTTCACTACACAAGGCCTACAATTCAGAGAAAAAATTCTCCTACACTCAGGCTCAAAAGCCCTACCACTCAGATATCTATATCTCCTACACTCAGCCTTTATAATATAGACTTACAACTCAAATCTATTAAAAGATCCTACAAAATTTGATAAGTGTTTAGATGGACTCTTACCCTAGTTGAGAGAGATGGGATAAGAGGTTTCTTGATCAGCTTCTTGATAAGACTGATGACTGAAATCAACCTGTTCTTAGCTTTCTTCAAAGCTTCTTGAATCTGAACTCAGTAGGGTTGATCTCCTTTTAAGTTGACTGGCTGTCAGCTTCCTTCTTAGAATCCAGAAATAGGTCTGAATCCTTCTTAGCAGACTAGTTCAAGATCTGCTTCTTAAGAGACTTGTAAATGTCTCCTTCTTTACTTCAATAGCTGGAGATCTCTCTCTCTCTCTCCAGAACTTCTGAAGTTTCTTCAGAATTCTTGCTTGAATTCTCCTTAGATCTTCTCACGAAAATCTTCTTCAGTGTGACGTGCACTTTCTTGATCAATGATCAATAGTTGTTATTTTTGTTCACCTTCCACACGTTGATTTGACAGAATCCATCTATATATATAGACTTCATCCATGGTAACCGGCTGATCCGGTTTCTTACCAACTTCTGACAAGTCTGACAGCTTCAGCAAACTTGTTGGAATACACAGCTGTCAAGTCTTCAGTCAGTTCTTGAACCTTTATCTTTGTCAGTAAAGCGCCGAGACTGATTGTCATTATGTGTCGACACAAGTAGATTAAGTGTCGATACAGGCTTTGGTGATGTCTACATAGCTCCTTTGGTGTCGACACTGCTTCTTGACACTGCATCTGTAGACTGTGTCGACACTGCCTCTTTGTGTCGACACAGACACTTCTTTACTTCACAGCAATCAACATTGTTGAAATTCTGCTGTGTGTCGACACAAGTTCTGTGTGTCGACAAAGTTGATATAGTTTCAGAATTTGTGTGTCGACACTGCCTCCAGGTGTCGACACAGTTGATGTCGACTAATACTCCTGTGTGTCGACACTGCCTCCCGGTGTCGACACAGTCGATGTCGACTAATATTTCTGTGTGTCGACACTGCCTCCCGGTGTCGACACAGTTGATGTCGACTAATAAATTCTGTGTGTCGACACAGTTGCTTCAGGTGTCGACGCAGCTTTTCCAAGTGTCGACGCAGACTTCCTTAAGTGTCGACACATGGACTTGGAAACTTTTTCTACATTTTAGCCAATACTTAACCTGCACATATAAACTCAAAATAACATCAAATACATCTTGATGTATATCATTGAGCTAAGTGAGGCTTCTCCAAATCAGGTACACATTTTCCAATGTACCCAACACTACAGTTCTTGGAAAATGAGTTGGCTAAAGCAACTCAAGGATACCTTTCCATCTCAAAGTTTTTTTTGAAAATGAAGAGCTTGTGTGCTGAGCTATCGGCGCTTGATCCTGATGATCCTATCTCAGAGGCTAAGCTGAAAAGGCACATAATCTGTGGCTTGCGGGAGGAGTATGTGGCCTTTGTTACTTCAGTTCAAGGCTGTGCAACTCAGCCATCTTTGCTGGAACTTGAGAATCTGCTTACTTCGCAGGAAATTTTGGCCAGGCAGATGGCTGGAGTGACTGTTTCTGATGGTGGCACTGAAGCTCTGTTTACTGGGAAGAAGAAGAAGAGATGGGAAGGTAAGAAGAAGAATACCGCAGTTGAAGATGTGCCTTCAACTTCTAATCAAGCAGAGAGGAGGGCTTTTCCTAAGAAGGATTGGAAGAAGAACTTGAAGTATTACAGATGTCATCAGCCGGGTCACTTATAAAGAGATTGAAAGATGAAGCTGCAGCCTGGGCATGTTGCAGGAAAGGAGGAAGCTGGTCTTAATGCTAAGGAAGCTGGATGGGGAGGAGCTTTTATGACGGTCACTTGTGTCCGTGCTTTGTCCGCCATTGACTTCGAAGACGATTTGATCGTGAACTCCGGGTGTGGTAATCACCTCACCGGAGACAAATCTAAATTTTCCTCATTGTAAACTTACTCAGGTAACGAAACTATCATTACTGCTGATAATACTGTTCATACTGTAGATAAGGAGGGAGTAGTGTCCGTGGGTAGTGATCAGGGTCAACTCACTTTAAGAAGTGTCTATCATGTACCGGGCATGAAGAAGAATCTCTTCTCGGTAACCAACCCAGTAGATGCAGGATATCAGATTCTATTTGATAAAACAGAAGTGAAGTTTCTCCGCAACGTATCAGCAGTTAAGGATGATGTTGCTCACGTTGGAAGGAGAGTAAAGAACTTGTTTGTTATTGCAACAAGTTTCTATGTTGATCGAATGAGGGCCAATGATAGCGCAGCTATCTGGCATAAGAGGTTGGGGCATGTAGGGATGGATAAGCTGAAAGCTATAGAAAGCAGAAGTCTTGTGAAAGGCTTGCCTAAGCTGTCATCCTTTGGTGATGGTCACGTTTGTTCAGGTTGTCAGTTCGACAAGGCTCATCGTCTTCCGTTTGATAAGTCTCAAACAAGAAGTAAGAAACTATTGGAGTGTATCCATGATGACTTGATGGGACCAACCGCCGCTGCTAGCCTTGGTGGGAGCAGATATATGCTTGTTTTGATTGATGACTACTCAAGGTACACTTGGGTGTATTTTATGAAGGAGAAGTTAGCTGCTTTCCAGTTGTTTGTGGAGTTCAAGGAGCTGGTAGAGGGCTGACTTAACCTATGGATCAAGAAGTTTAGAACTGACAACGGTGGAGAATTTCTCTCTTTTGAGTTTTCTACTTTTTGCAGGAAGCACGGGATCCAGAGAGAGATTACTTGTGCTCATACTCCACAACAAAATGGAGTTGCGGAGAGGAAGATCCGTCATCTGACGGAGACCTGCAAATGCTGGATTCATGGCAAGAGTATCCCAAGGTCCTTTTGGGTGGAGGGAATGTCTTGTGCAGCTTATGTCATCAATCGGATCCCTCTCAGTGCAATCAACATGAAGTCTCCCTTCGAGATGTTACTGAAGGAGAAGCCAAGCGTGGAACACCTTCGGGTGTTTGGTTCAACTTGCTATGTGCATATCCCGGATGCTTTAAGGACAAAGCTTGATGTAAAGACAAGGAAGCTTGTCTTTGTAGGCTATGATGAGCGGAAGAAGGGATGGAAGTGCATGGATCCAGCGACGAAGAAGTTTGTTGTATCAAGAGACGTGGTATTTGATGAACTGATGTCGTATGGAGGGAGCTCGGTTGATCTACCAGAGAGCAAGGCTGATGAGGAGAAAGAGATGGTTGCTGAAGTTCTTCAAAAAGAGCTTGTTGTTTCACCAGCAGCTCCTGTTGCTTCAAGCTCTGCGACAGAAGCTTCTGGGTCAGGAAACAGGGGTATTATTTCTCAGGTTCTGCCTGAGAATAAAGCTGAGCTTGAAGAAGTAACGGAGGTGGTGAGCAAGGAGCAGCCTCTTCGAAGATCAAAGAGGGTCATCAAGCCTCCAGCTTGCTACTACGAAGGGAATACAGTGAGCTATGTATCATGTTTCTTTGCAGGTCCTCTTGATAAGCGAGAGCCTACTAGCTTCAATGAGGCCACTAGAGTCAAGGAGTGGGAATATGCCATGGGAGAGGAGATGGCTGCTCTTAAGAAGAATGAAACTTAGGAGCTTGTGCCCAGGGTTGATGACATTACTCCAGTGACTTGTAAGTGGGTGTACAAGTTTAAGAAGAAGGGTGATGGGAGCAATGAAAGATACAAAGCTCTCCTTATTTCTTGAGGATTCTCACAGCAGTATGGAGAGGACTATGAGGAGACGTTCAGTCCAGTAGCAAAGATGACTTCGGTTCGGGTGGTAATCGTCTTGGCTGCTTGCCAAGGATGGAGAATGTGGCAGCTTGATGTAAAGAATGTCTTTCTTTAAGGAGAGATTGACAAGGAGATCTTCATGGATCAGCCGCTTGGTTTTGTTTTTGAAGTTCATCCGGACTACGTATGCAAGCTCAGGAAGGCTCTCTACGGGTTGAAGCAAGCTCCAAGAGCTTGGTATGTGAAGATAGAAGAATACCTCTGAAAGTGAAGGGATAGATACTACTCTAGAGGGGGGGTGAATAGAGTTATCAAATTTTGCACTAGACAAAACTTAATGGTCTACCCAACTCCCTTGGAGTGAAGTGCGGAATGAAAAGATTATTGATATAGATTTAACCTTAAAGCCTAACACAAGTGATGTGCACAAACTCAAGCTAACTGTAATTACAGTTAAGGCTTGGAAAACCTAATCAGCAACTAGCAATCCTAGTTATATCTATTCACCGCCACAATGCAGGAATTAAACAAGTGAATCCAGACGACACAAGGAAATTTATAGTGGTTCCCCAAACAACTTGGGTACGTCCACTCTTCTACCCACACGGTAGGAATCCACTCAGGTTTTTGATCAGGTGCCCTGCCACCAACAGGATCTGCTTCAGGTAGATCCAGAAACCCTTTAGACTTTTGATCAGGTGTCTAAAAACCAAGCACAGGTTTTTGATCAGGTGCCCTGCCACCAAGGGATACTTTTGAAGGGAGTAATAACCCTGTACAGGAGGGGGAAGAAGGTTAAGATGTCTTCTCTATTTTACAATAGATTAGAGAAGCACAAAAGCTTGCACTGAGCTAGAAAGCTCTAAAGAATCAAGGCTCCCCCTGCCTCAAAGATGTCCAGGTGAAGTCTTGCTTCAGTGTAGAAAACTCTTCAGAAAGCTCTGAAGGAAAAACTACAAGAAGATAAAAAATAATAAAATTAAAGATCTTCAAGCAGCTGTCTTCTTCTTCTTCTTCTTCTTCAAAAGAACTCTGAGTTTGAACTTCCTGAAAGCAGGAGAACTCAGGTTGAAGAAGAGTAGAAGATCTTAATACTTCTCAGTTAGATGGAAATTGCTGAGAGCAGAAGACTTGATCTTGATGAAGGCTTGAATGCTTGAAAATATCTGGGTAACTAGTTAGCTAGCTTCAATCCTTCTTCAAAGGGTCCTTTATATAACATCAGCAAGCAACGGCTCTCTTCAGTTTGAATTACTTGTCTTCTTCTGAGCCTTGAGACCTGGGCTGTAAATATTAAGAAGACAAAACAATCTCTGCAGCAGAAACATTCTATAAAAGGAATAACCCTTTTTCTAGGAAGCTGCAGGAAACAATTTGATAATAAAGTACTAAATAAAGTCATATCAGAAACAAACTCTTTATAGCAAAAAGAAGACTTTTCAGTCTAACGGCTATAAAGGGCTGACAGCAGATAAAGTAATTTATAAAGTCAGCTAATAAGACAAACAACTTTATCTAAAAAGATTTGACTCAGGCAAAAAGAATAGAGCAGATATGCCTGGAAATATTATCATAAAACAGCTAAAAAGATATGCCAGATAATGTATTAATTAAATAAATATAATAAATAAATACAAAATATAAAGGCAGACAGAAAGCGTCGAACGACCTTCGGAGATCGTCGACCGACGCACGGAGATCGTCGAACTATCGGACAGATAGTCGAACGATCCAGATAGTCGAACTATCAAAGGAGATAGTCGAACTATCACAGCAGATAGTCGAACTACCAGAAGATAGTCGAACTATCAGATAGTCGACCTATCAACAGATAGTCGAACTATCAGGGCAAAACAGATAGTCGAGCTATCAACAGATAGTCGAACTATCAGATAGTCGACCTATCAACAGATAGTCGAACTATCAAAAACAAACAGATAGTCGACCTATCAACAGATAGTCGAACTATCAGATAGTCGACCTATCAAAGCAGATAGTCGATCTATCAAGAACAAACAGATAGTCGACCTATCAACAGATAGTCGAACTATCAGATAGTCGAACTATCAAAGCAGATAGTCGAACTATCAAGGCAGAACAGATAGTCGAACTATCAACAGATAGTCGAACTATCAACGCAGAACAGATAGTCGAACTATCAACAGATAGTTGAGCTATCAGATAGTCGACCTATCAACAGATAGTCGAACTATCAAAACCAAACAGATAGTCGACCTATCAACAGATAGTCGAACTATCAGATAGTCGACCTATCTAAGCAGATAGTCGAACTATCAAAGACACACAGATAGTCGAACTATCAACCGATAGTCGAACTATCCACGCAGACTAAAAGTCGAACAACTGATAGACGATCGTCGAACAGTTAGTCGACGATAGTCGAGCGGCGTTCGACGATAGTCGAACGAACAAACTACTTAACCAAATTCTCAATCTGGAAAAGTGAGGACTCTACAGCTAGACTACAAACCATTGACCATAGATAATTCTTGGGTCAAGGAGCTACAAAGGCAAGACTAAACTCAAATCAAACTAGGGTACCAACAATCTCCCCCTATTTGAGTTAAGTCTCTCAAAAACTAAAACACAGAGCTAGCTATAGAACACTATAAAAAATACAGGAAATAGTTAACAATTAACTAGCAGATTATCAAACAGATAGATAATAGACAAATATAACACAGCAGTCAATCAAACTATTAAGAATCTACAGAGTCTGGCAAAGGATCAGAGGAACTAGGAACAAAAGAAATTTTCCTTAGAGGATCATCAGCTTCTTTCTTTGACAGCTTCAAGTCCTGCACACCAATGATCTTCAATTCTGCAGCTCTTGGGACTACTGCTTCAGGATGCTTTTCCATATATTTTGAGGGGTCAAATACATCAGGATTGACCTGGAACTTTTCAAACTCTTTCTTTCTGAAAGCAGACATGGTGGTTAAACCAGTAGTATCTTTTCCTTCTGCTTTTGCTTTTCTTATTTGAGCTGCTCCAACTAGTTCGTGAAAACGAGCCATCCTAAAGTTAGGATCTAGCTCAGGACTTTCATAAACAGACTCAGGAGGAGCAGCATCTGATTCTTTATCTAGATAAGACATTGGAGCAGACTTAGCAAAAGGTTCTTGCTAGAATTTTAAAACAAAGTAAACTACTTACCTTTTAAAACAACTTTCTCAGACAGAACTGGTATTAGAGATGGAACTCTTTTCTTTGGAGAAGGAGGAGGGGAAAAAGTTGGTCTTTGAACCACAGCCTCCTTCACTTGTCTTTGAGAGCCAGAATACGATCTGCCTTGCGAGCTTTGATAACTTTTCCTTGGCTGAGGCTGAAAAGATGCAGATCTTCCAGAAGAGGCAGATGGATTAGCAGCTAGGTTCCCAGAGGCTCCTGCACTGGGAGGTGGAGGAGGAGGACCTCTGGGAGTCCATCTTGAAACAGGACTATCATACCTCTTAGATCTTTTCCTTTCTTTCTGCTGGTTCTTTGAGAACCACATCCAGTGCTGAAATTCCTTTGACTTAGGGTCAATGCCCTTCAGAATATAATAAGGAGTATCATTGTCTTTACTGGGAGGAGGAGGAGCAGCAGCTTTCCTTTTCTTTTGAGCAGCTTTCTTTTTCCTTGATTTCTCAGATACATCAGAATCATCTTCATCATCAGAGTGAGATGATGGAAGATTATCATAAGGATCATAGGCTTCAGAAACAGCCTTTTCTTTTAACTTCAGATCTGATTTCTCTCTTTCCTCTTCCATGGCATCTTGAGCTAGAAGGAAATCTAAGTCCAATCCTGGTGAGTCATCCCAGATAGTTGACTTTTCAATTTGCAGCTCTTTTTCTTTCTCTTTTAGCAAAGACTATACTCTTAGATTCCAGGCAGCTCTTGCTTGTACTTCTTCCACACTCAGAACAGGAGTGTCATCTTTGACTTCATCTTGTTTTTCAGACTCATCTTCTCTATCATCTAAAAAAGAATCCAATTCTTGATCTACTTGGATATCAGGAACAACTGAATCAGCTTCAGAAACAACTGCTATGATCTGAGCAGCTAAATCTTCTCTAATATAATCTGTAGAATTATGAATACAAGTCTGCTAAATAAGCTAGAATCATTCCTTCAAGGTATTCACAAACTAGCAAATTAATTGACTCGTCAATAAATCGAATAAGTGAATTACCTTCATACTTGACCATCTCCCATGATTCATCTAGATATGAGGTTATAATACCTTCTAGGAATCGAGCAACCACGGGAGTGGTGAGATCTTCTAGGCAGACTTTTACAGCAATTTCAGATAGCATAATTCCATCAGCTATGTCCTTGTCAGATAACACTGGAACTACTTCTTTTTCAGCTGGAGCAGACTCTTCCAGGGCTGTCATTACTATATCTGTTATAGCTGGAAGGGAGGCAGGAGGTTCTGAGGCATCTTCACAGAACATCTCCCCCTGCCTGATTTCAGTGGAGACTGAAACCAGGCCCCTTGAGGAAGATGGCTCAGTAGATTTGGAAAGAGATTTGATGGTAGCGGTTAAGGTATCAATGGAGGATGCAAGGGGAGCGATTGCCTCTTCAATCATGGTTTTGATTGAGGGGGTAATCAACTCCACAATGCGGGAGATGAGTTCAGGAGTAATCTCAAAAGATGATGGATGAGTAGTGGATGGAGCAGCAGCAGAAATGGTTGTAGTGCTGGGATGAAGAATGGTGTGAACAGGGGATTGAATAGGAGATGGAGCTGGAGAGTTAACGGGAGTGTTAACTGGAGAATGAATAGGGGACTGAGAAGGAGTGGGAATCCTCTCAGATCTTAACAAATCAAAGCTAGGAGCAGATATCCTAGTCTGATGAGATGGAATTGGAGATGCTGGAGGGGAAGGAAGAACAACCGTAGTTGTTTCTGGAGCAGAAGAGGGAGAAGGTCGTACTTCAGCTGAAGTTGATGGTACTTCAACTGAGGCAGATAACATAGCAGAAGAAGAGGGAAGGGAAAGAGCTAAGCCAGCTTCAACAGGGTGAGGAGCGACCGAATCGGTCCTGGTGCTCTCAGATGTTGCTGGAGCAACCCCTGTGAGAGCGGGTTTCACAAAGGTTCTCTTCCACTTGGAGAACAGGTTTGGATCCATTTTCTTGCTTGCATTTATTGTTGTTGCGGTTGAACTCAGCAGCTGGGGGTACTTTTCCTTCAGCAAGATTCCAATAACCCTTCCGAAGGTAACTTCCTTCTTACCATTCTTTTTCCTTATTAAGTCAAACATTACTGCTGCCCAATCGATCCTTTTCCGATTAACAATCACACATATTAGTGCGAATTGTTGCCTTGTTATATTATCATGAGCAGAGTGCTTACCGAGGAGCACTTTTCCTACCAACTCAGCAAGAAACTTAATCTTGAAAGGAAAATTTACTTTGAGCAGCTTCGTGGGAATGCCCTCTGCATGTCCCAGCTCAACTAACATTCTTCCAAATTCTTGAGCATCTTGCTCATAATCCTCTTCACCATTTATTAAACCAAAAATATCAGTCAGAACGGCCGGAGTTAGGATTACCTCTTCTCCGCCGATGGTGCCAGTCATCGAGTCGTCGGTGGAGGACGACGTGAAAGCCCATTCCTTGATCTCAGGTATATTTATCTTAATCTTTGAAGACATTAACCTCTCTGGTCCTTGATCCCTGCATAGCTGAAGAACTTCCACGATCCCGGCTTCGCAGCAACTGAACACGTCGAAATCAACGCTAAAGCCTGCATCAAACTTCACAACTGCTAGAACTGCTGGAGAAATCGCCATTGATTCGCTGGAGAAAGCTCAAGAAGGACGGAGAAGACGAAAGAGACGAAGCGGCAGAAAATCGCAAGCGGGAAGGCAGAATGCGAAAAGTCACGCTCCGTCGACGATAAAACAAAAGATCTTTTAACCTAGGTCGACTATCGGCTTTATATTAGACCGGAAATAGTCGATCTATTAAAAAGATACTGGACCCGATAGTCGAACGGCCGTTCGACGATCGGCTCAGAAGCCGAGTAGTCGAGCCATTGTTCGACTATTTCTGGCTTCTCAAACAACAAGCTGTCGTCATCCGGAGATCGACGATGAGCTCGACTTGTTCGACGATGGTCGAACGCCGGTCGACGATCTTCAGACAGATAAGCCATCATCAACCAGAGGTCGACGATAGACTTGATCCGTTCGACGATCTTCAATCATCGTTCGACGATCTTCAAACAAGTTTCAACATAGGCAGATACAGTCACACTTAGTCTCGTCCATTTATCATGCCTAATTGAACTAAAAAGAACAGATGCTTCTGTTCATCTAAAGGCTTGGTGAATATATCACCTCTCTGAAACTCAGTGGATATGAACTCAAGACAAATCTTGTTCTTTTCCACACAATCTCTCAGGAAATGGTGCCGAATCTCAATGTGCTTCGTTCTAGAGTGGTGTATTGGATTTTGTGCAATTGAGATAGCACTGGTACTATCACACATGATTTTGGTGTTCTTGTGTGAGTAACCATAATCCACAAGCTGGTTTTGAATCCACAGGATCTGTGAACAACAACTAGCAACAGCTATATATTCAGCCTCTGCAGTTGAAGTTGAGACAGAAGCCTGCTTCTTACAGAACCAAGAGACCAATCTCTCTCCCAGGAACTGGCAAGTTCCTGAGGTGCTCTTCCTGTCAACTCTGCAACCAGCATAATCAGAATCAGAATATCCAATTAATTCAAATTCTGACTCAGCTGGGTACCAAAGTCCTAGATCTGGACATCCCTTCAGGTATCTCAGGATTCTCTTTAGAAGAATCAGATGAGATTCCTTGGGGTTGACCTGGAATCTAGCACAAAGGCATGTAGCAAACATTATATCAGGCCTACTTGCAGTTAGATATAATAGGGAACCAACAATGGCCCTATAATTCTTTTGATCAACTGGCTTGCCGTGATCATCAGAGTCAATAACTACATTAGTAGCCATAGGTGTAGGCATTGCTGAAGCATCAGCCATCCCAAATTTCTTTACCAATTCTTTGGCATATTTGGATTGGGAGATGAAGATACCATCAGCATCTTGCTTAACTTGGAGACCAAGAAAGTAAGACAGCACACCCATACTACTCATCTCAAACTTAGAGTGCATCAGGTCAGAGAATCTTTTGCAAAGTTTGGGATCAGTGGAGCCAAATATAATATCATCTACATACACCTGAACTAACAGGATTGTGTCCTTGTGATGCTTGACGAAAAGGGTTCTATCAACTACTCCCCTAGTAAAGTTGTGCTCTAAAAGGAAACTAGCTAGAGTCTCATACCAGGCTCTGGGAGCTTGCTTTAGTCCATAAAGAGCTTTCTGCAACTTAAACACATGAGAAGGCTGAGTTGAAGAAACAAACCCTGGTGGTTGTTCAACAAACACCTCTTCCTTAAGCTCACCATTCAGGAATGCACTTTTGACATCCATTTGGAACACCTTAAACTTCATGTAGGCTGCATAGGCCAAGAAGATCCTTATTGCTTCTAGCCTTGCAACAGGAGCAAAGGTTTGGTCATAGTCTATACCTTCCTCCTGTCTGTAGCCCTGAGCTACAAGCCTTGCTTTATTCCTTACTATAATTCCATTTGCATCCAACTTGTTTCTATACACCCACTTGGTGCCTATGATCAGTTGGCCTTTAGGTCTTGGAACCAAAGTCCAAACTTTACATCTCTCAAACTGATTGAGTTCCTCTTGCATAGCAATGATCCAGTGGGGATCTAGCTCTGCATCTTTAAAGGTGAGGGGCTCAACCTGTGAGAGGAAATAAGCATGCATCACATCCTGTCTTAATTGGTGTCTTGTTTGCACACCAGCTGATATGTCTCCAATCACTTGAGATGTGGGGTGATCTCTAAGTGTGACAATATCAGCAGGTGGGATGTGATCTTCAGCAACAGTTGGGATTAATTCCTCAGGAGAAATTTGATCTACTGTTGGTGGAACAACAACTGCTTCAGCTATGTCTTCATCACTGTCTGATTCAGTGATCTGAAGAGTTGATAGTTGAAGAATTTCTTGAGGAGCATCAGGTACCTGCAATGAACTAGAGGAAGGAGAATTTTCTTTCTCCTTGTAAAACATCTGATGCTCATCAAATGATACATGCACAGACTCTTCAATCTTACAGGTATATTTGTTATAAACCCTATAAGCTTTGCTTACTTGGGAATATCCAAGCATGATTTCCATTGAAGCTTTTGCTTCAAATTTTCTAATATATTCTTTATTATTATTATGAATATAAACAATACAGCCAAAAACTCTAAAATAATTAATTTTAGGTTTCTTTCCTTTAAGCAACTCATAAGGAGTTTTACACTTAAGTTTGTGTATCAAACTTCTATTTAAGACATAATTGGCTGTACTAACAGCTTCTGCCCAATAGGAGAGAGGCATGTTAGCATCTGCCAACAATGTGCTAGCAGCTTCAATGAGTGTTCTATTCTTCCTTTCAACTATCCCATTTTGTTGAGGAGTTCTAGGAGCTGAGAAACTATGTTTGATACCTTCTCTCTCACAGAATTCTTGCATGAGAAGAGAGTCAAACTCAGTACCATGATCACTTCTGATCAAGGCCACATGAGTAGAGTACTCAGTCTGCATACATAGTAGAAAGTCTGTAAGGGCTTTGAAGTTATCAGACTTAGTTCTCAAAAAGAAAACCCAACTGAACCTAGAGAAGTCATCTACAATTACTAAGGTGTAATACTTCCCTCCTAAACTCTGTACATTTATTGGGCCAAAAAGGTCCAAGTGTAATAGATACAGGATTCTAGGAGAATCACTCTTATTTACAGATTTAAAAGAGTTTTTGGTTTGCTTGCCTAGCTGACAAGCCTTGCATAGGCTCTCCTTCTTGTAGGGGCAAGAAGGTAAACCTCTAACAAGGTTGTGTTTAGATAACCTAGATATATTTTTAAGGTTAACATGACTAAGCCTCTTATGCCACAAAGAATTATTATTAATTGTTACTTCATTAAACAGGCAGATTTCAGAATGAGATGAATTGAAATCTACTAAATAAATATTACCTATTCTAATACCTACTAAAACAACATTATTATTTAAAGTAATATTGCAAGAGGAGTTAGAAAATGAAACCTGGTAGCCAGCATCACATAGCTGGCTGACTGAAATCAAATTATGCTTCAGTCCATTGACATATGCAACTCTCTTGAAAGTAACTGCTCCAATTGTGATCTTGCCATAGCCTTCTGTCTGACCACAGCTGGAGTCTCCAAAGATAACCTTTGGGCCGAGCTTAGCTTTGAACTTTGACAGAAGATCTTTATTTCCTGTCATATGCTTAGAGCATCCACTATCCAAATACCACTTATTTTGAGTGATTGGATAGGCCTTCACCTGCAAGACATTTATTTAGACAGTGTGGACCCAGGTAACCTTGGGTCCCTTGTTTTTCACATAAGAAAAACTGGAAATATATGAAAATGCAGGCTGAGGGTGATAACCTAGTGGGTGAGATCTCCTAGGTGGGATTCTCCATGCAGATGATGGGTCAACAAACCTAGGGTTTCTATTTTCATTTAGGTTTCTATGGTACTGATTATGATTTTGAAAATCATGTAGAAATCGTCGATCGACGTTCGACGATGGGCGCTCAGATCGTCGAGCTTCGTTCGACCATTGAGCTTCCGATCGTCGAGCGGCGTTCGACGCTCTTTGCATTTCTTTAAAAAATTTCTTTCTCTTTTCTCTTTTAGCTTTATTTAAAGTTTTATTAACTAGGTTTACTTGCTCAGTGTTCTTCATTCCACTAGCTGAAATGAAGTTTACTGGAGTTGAAAGATTATTTTTAAGTAGAACTGGGGGTTCACTGGGAGAAGCTCCTAAGCCTAGTTTGTCATTGCCTGACCTAGTGTTAGTCATGCTGGTAATTTCTAACAACTTAAGGCTTCTACCATTAAGTGATTCTTCTATCCTCTTAGACTTAGCTAACTCCATTTTAAGAAATTTAATTTCTTCACTACAAGTAGTGAGATCTTCCTTTAACCTAACATTTTCAGTAGCTATTGATTCTGAGTCAGCTAACCTATTTCTAAGTTCTTTTATTTCCTTTTCAGAGCTAATCAAATCTAAGCATAAAGATTTAAAGTCTAATTTAAATTCTTCTGAAGTAAAATCATAAGAAGAGAGTACCTCATCTTCTGTAGGCATCTTTTCATCAGAATCAGAACTCTCTGCAGCAGAGTGGTTGCTGCAGGCATCTATTGCCATCAGGCAAACTTCTTTTGCCTTCTTCTCTTCCTCATCCTCACTGGAGCTTGATGAGGAGGATTCTTCATCAGAATCACTCCAGGTTTCAGCAATGAAACCTCTCTCCTTCTTCTTGTTTTTGTAGGAGGATGGCTTGGAGTGCTTCCTGTGCTGTTCCTTTTCTTTTCTCTTGTCTTTGTTCTTCTCCTCTAGACACTCTGGCAAGATGTGTCCAGGCTTCCTGCAACCATAACAAATAATTTCTTTAGCAGGAGAGCGATCATACCTTGGTTTGTCTTCATATCGTGAAGAATTCTTTCTGAACTCCTTTCTCCCCATCTTGAGAAACCTCTTGGCAAACAATGCCATTAGTTCCTCATTTGATTGGCTGCCTTCAGAAGCATCAGCAGCCTTAAGAGCTAGAGATTGCTCTTTTCTTGTTGGAGTAGGGGTCTTTGCTTCTGCTTCTGCTTCCCTTATCTCCAGCACTTGCTCAAAAGACTTGAGCTTGCCGAGGAGGGCTTCAGTGGAGATCTCATTTGTACTTCTGGCTTCCTTGATGGGCCAGATCCTTAGATCCCATGTGCTAGGGAAGCACATAAGAATCTTATCATTGACCTCTGTCAATGATATGTCCTTGTCCAGGGTCCTCAGCTCATTGATGATTGAGCTGAGCCTGGTGTACATGGCTTCAACTGATTCAGCATCAGTTTTCTTGAAGTTCTCATACTGTGAGATCAGGTTGGACCTTCTGTCCTTCCTTTCATCAGCTGAACCAGCTACAATCTGGTTCAGTGTATCCCACATGGCTTTTGCTGAAGAGCAGTCAGCAACCTTCTGGAATACCTCATCAGACATTGTCTGAGCCAGTATGTTCATTGCCTTGGCATCTGCTATTTTGGCCTTCTTGTACTCATCATTGTAATCTGGAGGAGGCACTGCACTCATATCAGATGATGAGGCAGTAGCAGCAGCAGGTGCTCTTGGGGGACCTGACAAAATAGAAGCAAAGATGCTTTCATCAATAGAATTCATATATAATTTTATCCTTGCCTTCCAGATGCCAAACTTAGCTAAGTTGCATGCTGGAGGTCTGGTGCTAGAATAATCCTTGGACTGGGCCATGATAGTGAATATCTATAAGCTTTGGTATCTATCAGGATCTTGTGACTTAGGAGTTAGCCTATTCAGTCAGTCAACCTCCCTCTGATACTAATTGAAAGTGAAGGGATATACTACTCTAGAGGGGGGGGGGGGTGAATAGAGTTATCAAATTTTGCACTAGACAAAACTTAATGGTCTACCCAACTCCCTTGGAGTGAAGTGCGGAATGAAAAGATTATAGATATAGATTTAACCTTAAAGCCTAACACAAGTGATGTGCACAAACTCAAGCTAACTGTAATTACAGTTAAGGCTTGGAAAACCTAATCAGCAACTAGCAATCCTAGTTATATCTATTCACAGCCACAATGCAGGAATTAAACAAGTGAATCCAGACGACACAAGGAAATTTATAGTGGTTCCCCAAACAACTTGGGTACGTCCACTCTTCTACCCACACGGTAGGAATCCACTCAGGTTTTTGATCAGGTGCCCTGCCACCAACAGGATCTGCTTCAGGTAGATCCAGAAACCCTTTAGACTTTTGATCAGGTGTCTAAAAACCAAGCACAGGTTTTTGATCAGGTGCCCTGCCACCAAGGGATACTTTTGAAGGGAGTAATAACCCTGTACAGGAGGGGGAAGAAGGTTAAGATGTCTTCTCTATTTTACAATAGATTAGAGAAGCACAAAAGCTTGCACTGAGCTAGAAAGCTCTAAAGAATCAAGGCTCCCCCTGGCTCAAAGATGTCCAGGTGAAGTCTTGCTTCAGTGCAGAAAACTCTTCAGAAAGCTCTGAAGGAAAAACTACAAGAAGATAAAAAAATAATAAAATTAAAGATCTTCAAGCAGCTGTCTTCTTCTTCTTCTTCTTCAAAAGAACTCTGAGTTTGAACTTCCTGAAAGCAGGAGAACTCAGGTTGAAGAAGAGTAGAAGATCTTAACACTTCTCAGTTAGATGGAAATTGCTGAGAGCAGAAGACTTGATCTTGATGAAGGCTTGAATGCTTGAAAATATCTGGGTAACTAGTTAGCTAGCTTCAATCCTTCTTCAAAGGGTCCTTTATATAACATCAGCAAGCAACGGCTCTCTTCAGTTTGAATTACTTGTCTTCTTCTGAGCCTTGAGACCTGGGCTGTAAATATCAAGAAGACAAAACAATCTCTGCAGCAGAAACATTCTATAAAAGGAATAACCCTTTTTCTAGGAAGCTGCAGGAAACAATTTGATAATAAAGTACTAAATAAAGTCATATCAGAAACAAACTCTTTATAGCAAAAAGAAGACTTTTCAGTCTAACGGCTATAAAGGGCTGACAGCAGATAAAGTAATTTATAAAGTCAGCTAATAAGACAAACAACTTTATCTAAAAAGATTTGACTCAGGCAAAAAGAATAGAGCAGATATGCCTGGAAATATTATCATAAAACAGCTAAAAAGATATGCCAGATAATGTATTAATTAAATAAATATAATAAATAAATACAAAATATAAAGGCAGACAGAAAGCGTCGAACGACCTTCGGAGATCGTCGACCGACGCACGGAGATCGTCGAACTATCGGACAGATAGTCGAACGATCTAGATAGTCGAACTATCAAAGGAGATAGTCGAACTATCACAGCAGATAGTCGAACTACCAGAAGATAGTCGAACTATCAGATAGTCGACCTATCAACAGATAGTCGAACTATCAGGGCAAAACAGATAGTCGAGCTATCAACAGATAGTCGAACTATCAGATAGTCGACCTATCAACAGATAGTTGAACTATCAAAAACAAATAGATAGTCGACCTATCAACAGATAGTCGAACTATCAGATAGTCGACTTATCAAAGCAGATAGTCGAACTATCAAGAACAAACAGATAGTCAACCTATCAACAGATAGTCGAACTATCAGATAGTCGAACTATCAAAGCAGATAGTCGAACTATCAAGGCAGAACAGATAGTCGAACTATCAACGCAGAACAGATAGTCGAACTATCAACAGATAGTTGAGCTATCAGATAGTCGACCTATCAACAGATAGTCGAACTATCAAAACCAAACAGATAGTCGACCTATCAATAGATAGTCGAACTATCAGATAGTCGACCTATCCAAGCAGATAGTCGAACTATCAAAGACACACAGATAGTCGAACTATCAACCGATAGTCGAACTATCCACGCAGACTGAAAGTCGAACAACTGATAGATGATCGTCGAACAGTTAGTCGACGATAGTCGAGCGGCGTTCGACGACAGTCGAACGAACAAACTACTTAACCAAATTCTCAATCTGGAAAAGTGAGGACTCTACAGCTAGACTACAAACCATTGACCATAGATAATTCTTGGGTCAAGGAGCTACAAAGTCAAGACTAAACTCAAATCAAACTAGGGTACCAACAACCTCCAATTTTGCTGATACTTTGCTTCTTACTCGGATTCTAGCTCGTTCATCAAGAAGAAGTGGAAGGTTCAAGTCTTGGTCCTGTTGTACGTTGATGACATGATCATCATAGGGAATTCGGAGGAGGAGGTAGCTAGGCTCAGAGCTGAGCTAGCTATTCGCTTTGAAATGAAATATTTGGGGTAGCTTCATCACTTTCTCGGTCTCGAAGTGGAGAGGAAGGATAGCAGAATTCTTGTTTCTCAGAAAGGTTATGCGGATCGTATTATGAAACGATTCGGCATGGAAGGGGGAAAGAGTTGCTCTACTCCTATGGATTGTGGCCTGAAGCTTCGACGAGATGAAAGAAGGATTCTTCCTAATCCTTTGGTTTTCATAGCTCTTGTAGGGAGTTTGATCTACCTGACGATTACGAGACCAGACATAGCTTACGCTGTTGGTCGAGTAAGTCGGTTTATGACAGAATCAAGGAAGTCTCACCTGGTGATAGCGAATAATATTTTGAAGTATGTCAAGGCGAATTCTGATATGGGACTCCTTTATAGGAGGGACTCTAGCTTTTCTTTGCTAGGATACACGGATGCTGATTATGGAGGTGATTCGGATGACCGAATATCAACTTCTGGTTATGTGTTCACTTATTGATCAACGAGCATCTCGTGGTGTAGCAAGAAGCAGAACTCGGTGTCCGTCTCTACTACAGAAGCAGAGTATAAGGCTTCAGCTTTGGCTGCTCGAGAAGCCATCTGGCTGAGGAGGCTAGTAGAGGACGTTCATGAGGAAGTGCAAGGTCCTAATTTGCTCCGAGGAGACTGTTGGTACCCTAGTTTGGATTTGAGTTCAGTCCTCTCTTTGAGTCTCTTGACCCAAGATTTATCTATGGTCAAAGGTTAGTTGTTTAGTTAGTTTGCTCTAGTTTTAGAGTTGTCACTTATCCAGATGAAAATTTGGTTAAGTTGATTTTTGTTCGACTATGGTCGAACGCCGCTCGACTATCGTCTATCGACTGGTCGACGATCGTCTATCAGTTGCTCGACGTTTGTCTGTCAGCAGATCGTCTATCTCTGAGTTAGTTCAACTCTTGGTAGCTCGACGTTCTGTGGAATCTGCCTCGCCGATCGTCGAACCCCGCTCGACTTCTTTTGACCAGACAGATTTCTTGATAGTTCGACTATCTGCTTGGATAGTTCAACTATCTGATAGTTCGACTATCTGTTTGATAGATCGACTATCTGTTTTATTTGATAGTTCGACTATCTGTTTGATAGGTCGACTATCTGTTTTCTTTGATAGTTCGACCATCTGTTTGATAGGTCGACTATCTGTGTTGTTTGATAGTTCGACTATCTGTTTGATAGGTCGACTATCTGCTGTGTTTGATAGTTCGACTATCTGCTTGGATAGTTCAACTATCTGATAGTTCGACTATCTGTTTGATAGGTCGACTATCTGTTTTCTTTGATAGTTCGACTATCGGTTTGATAGGTCGACTATCTGTTTTGTTTGATAGTTCGACTATCTGTTGGATAGTTCGACTATCTGTTTTGCTTGATAGTTCGACTATCTGTCTTGATAGGTCGACTATCTGATAGGTCGACTATCTGATAGCTCGACTATCTGTTCTGATAGGTCGACTATCTGTTGTGGTAGTTCGACTATCTTCTTTGGTAGTTTGACTATCTGTATCGTTCGACTATTTGTTTGATAGGTCGACGATCTCTGTGCTTCGGTCGACGATCTCCAAGGGTCGTTCGACGTTCTGCTGTATGTCTTTAGTAATTTTGTCATCTTCTATTCTATGATTTATTTCATATTTATCTGGCATATTATTTCAGTTAATTTATGCTATTATTTCCAGGCAATCTCTGCTCCATTCTTTATGCATGAGCCAATCTTTATCTGACAAAGTGTTTTGTCTCATTAGTTGAAATATATTTTCTGCTTTATCTGCCAGGCTGTCCTTTATAGCCGTTAGACTCAGAAAGTCTTTTCTGGCTGTAAAGAGTTCTTTCTGATGTGACTTTTTCTAGCCCCTTCTTATCTGATTGGTTATGCAGCTTCTTAGAAAGCTTTATCCCCTTATAGCATGTCTTCCTGCAGGATTTGTTTTTGCTTTATGCTTTTTGCAGCTTAGATTGCTGATTCCAGAAGAAGACAAGATTCAAACTCAAATTAGAGCCGTTGCAAAGACTCATATATAAAGAGTTTCTTTTGAAAGGAGAATATAGAAGATACACAAGAACTTACAGATATACATAGCAGCATAGAGAAAGAGAAAAAGAAAGAAAGTTCTATAGCTCTCAAAATTCACATTCAACTGAGAAGTTCAATCTCTTCAGCATTCTTCTTCATCCTCAGTTCATCCTGCTTACAGGAAGACTTTCACTCAGAGGCCTTTAGAAGAAGAAGAAGAAGAAAGGAAGCTGTTTGAAGAAGAACACCTTTTCCAAATCAAGAGTCTTCTTCAAGCTTCTCATTCAGAACCTCAAGACAGTTCTTTGTCTTAGTTCTAAAGAGTTCCTGCACCCTGAAGCAAGACTCCTTCCTGGATATTCTCTAAGCCAGGGGGAGCCTTGATTCTTTAGAGCTTTCTAGCTCTGTGCAATCCACTAGCTTCTCTAATCTGTTTAAAATAGAGAAGAAGCCTTAACTCTCTCAACCTCCTGTACAAAGGGTTATTACTCCCTTCAAAAGTGAACCCTTGGTGGGAGGGCACCTGATCAAAAACCTGTGTTGGATTTTGAGCTCCTGATCAAAAGCTTAAAGGGTCTACTTGATCTACCTAAAGCAGATCAGTTGGTTGCAGGGCACCTATACAAAAACCTGTAGTGGATTCCTACCAGGGTGGTAGAAGAGTGGACGTACCTATTTAGAGGGAACCACTATAAAATTTCTTGTGTCGTCTGAGCTGCTTATTTAATTTATTGTACTGTGGCTGTGAGTAGAAATAACTAGGATTGCTAGTTACTGTGATAGGATCCCAAGCTTAACTGTAATTACAGTTAGCTCTCTCTTGTGCACTACACTTTGTGTTAGGCTCTAGGGTTATCAATATCTATAAACTAATTCTGCAAATTAACTCTAAGGGAGTTGAGTAGGGTGTCATAATTTTTGAATACTCTATTCACCCCCCCTCTAGAGTTGTATCTATCATCACTTTCAATTGGTATCAGAGGGAGGTTCACTAACTGTACAGGCTAACACCTGAGTCACAAGATCCTGATAGATACCAAGCTTTTAGATATTCACTTCATGGCCCAGTCCAAGGATTACTCAAGCACCAGACCTCCAGCATGCAACTTAACTAAGTTTAGCATCTGGAAGGCAAGGATTAAGTTATATATGAACTCTATTGATGAGAGTATTTTTGCTTCTATTTTGACAGGACCACCAAGAGCACCTGCTGCAGCTACTGCTTCATCATCAACTGATATGAGTGCAGTGCCTCCTCCAGATTACAACGATGAATACAAAAAGGCAAAGATAGCAGATACCAAAGCAATGAATATTCTGGCTCAGACAATGTTTGATGAAGTATTCCAAAAAGTTGCTGACTACTCCTCAGCAAAAGCAATGTGGGATACACTGAACCAGATTGTAGCTGGTTCAGCTGATGAAAGGAAGGACAGAAGGTCCAACCTTATATCCCAGTATGAAAACTTCAAGAAAACTGAAACTGAATCAGTTGAAGCCATGTACACCAGACTCAGCTCAATCATCAATGAGCTGAGAACTCTTGATAAGGAAATTACATTGACAGAGGTCAATGATAAGATACTGATGTGCTTCCCTAGCACATGGAATCTTAGAATCTGGCCTATCAAGGAGGCCAGAAGTACAACTGAAATCTCAACAGAAGCTCTCCTTGGCAAGCTCAAGTCTTTTGAGCAAGTGCTGAAGACCAGGGAAGCTGAGGCTGAAGCAAAGACTCCAACTCCAGTAAGAAAAGAGCAAACTCTTGCTCTCAAAGCTGCTGATGCTTCTGAAGGAAGCCAATCTAATGAGGAGTTGATGGCACTCTTTGCCAAAAGGTTTCTCAAGATGGGAAGAAAAGACTTCAGAAAGAAATCTTCAAGATATGAAGATAAACCAAGGTATGATAGATCTCCTGCTAAAGAAATCATTTATTATGGTTGCAGGAACCTGGACACATTCTACCAGAGTGTCCAGAGGAAAAGAGCAAAGTAAAGAGAAAGGAAAAGGAACATCACAGGAAACACTCCAAGTCCTCCTCCTACAAAAACAAGAAAAAGGAGAAGGGATTTGTTACTGAAACTTGGAGTGATTCAGATGAGGAATCTTCCTCCTCAAGCTCCAGTGAGGATGAGGAAGAGAAGAAGGCAAAGGAAATCTGCCTTATGGCTATTGATGCCTGCAGCAATCACTCAGCTGCAGAGAGTTCTGATGATGATGAAGAGATGCCTACAGAAGATCAGGTATTATCTTCATATGACTTTTCTTCTTCTGAATTTAAAACTGAGTTTAAATTCCTTTGCTTAGATTTAATTAGTTCAGAAAAGGAGATTAAAGAACTTAGAAATAAGTTAGCTGAATCAGAATCTATCTCCATTGAAAATGCTAGGTTAGAAGCAGAACTCACTAAATCTAGTGATGAAATAAAGTTTCTTAAAAATGAACTAGCAAAGTCCAAGAGATTGAAAGAATCATTAAATGGTAGAAGCCTTAAGTTGCTAGAAATCACCAGCATGACAAACATTAGGTCAGGCAATAATAAGCTAGGCTTAGGAGCTTCATCTTGTGAACCCCCAATTATTCATAAAAATCATCTTTCAACTCCAGTGAACTTTATCTCAGCTGATGGGATAAAGAACACTGAGCAAGTAAGATAAGTTAATCAAGCTTTAAATAAAGCTAAGAGAGAGAAAAGAAAACAAAAGTTTAAGGAAATACAAAAAGCGTCGAACGCTGCTCGACGATCGTAGGCTCAGTGGTCGAACGAAGCTCGACGATCTGCGCATCCATCGTCGAACGCCGATCGACGTTTTCAATATGAATTTCAAAATTATAACCAGAACCCTAGAAACCTTAATATGAAAAGAAACCCTAGGTTTGTGGACCCATTAACTGCATGGAGCATCCCACCTAGGAGATCTTACCCTTTAGGTTATAAACCCCAACCTACTTATTCTTTTATTTCTAGTTTTCATTATGTGAAGAATAATGGACCCAAGGTTACCTGGGTCCACAATGTTTAACTTAACTCACTGCAGGTGAAGACCTATCCTATCACTAAGGACAAGTGGTATTTGGATAGTGGTTGCTCCAAACATATGATAGGGAATAGAGAAAATCTATCAAAGTTCAAGGCCAAGCTTGGACCAAAGGTGATCTTTGGGGATTCTAGCTGTGGTCAAACTGAAGGTTATGGTTGGATTACCATTGGAGCAGTAACTTTCAAAAGGGTTGCATATGTAACTGGACTGAAGCATAATCTTATCTCAGTAAGTCAGTTATGTGATGCAGGATATCAGGTATCATTCACTAACACTCTTTGTAATATTACTTTAAATAGTAATGTTGTGTTAGTAGGCATTAGACAAGGTAATATTTATTTAGTAGATTTTAATTCAACCCATTCTGAAATCTGCTTATTTAATGAAGTAACAAATAACAACACCTTGTGGCATAAAAGGCTTAGTCATGTTAACCTCAAGAACATATCTAGGTTATCTAAATACAACCTTGTTAGAGGTTTATCTTCTTGCCCCTACAAGAAGGAGAGCCTATGCAAGGCTTGTCAATTAGGCAAGCAAACCAAAAATTCCTTTAAATCTGTAAATAAAAGTGATTCACTTAGAATCCTGTATCTATTACATTTGGACCTCTTTGGCCCAATAAATGTACAGAGTCTAGGAGGGAAGTATTACACTTTAGTAATTGTAGACGACTTCTCTAGGTTCACTTAGGTATTCTTCTTGAGAACTAAGGCTAATAACTTCAAAGTTCTTACAGATTTTCTACTGTGTGTGCAGACTGAGTATTCTACTCATGTTGCCTTGATCAGAAGTGATCATGGTACTGAGTTTGAGTCTCTTCTCATGCAAGAATTCTGTGAGAAAGAAGGTATCAAACATAGCTTCTCTGCTCTTAGAACACCCCAACAAAATGGGGTAGTGGAAAGGAAAAATAAAACCCTGATTGAAGCTGCTGGTACATTATTGGAAGATGCTAATATGCCTCTTTCCTATTGGGCAGAAGCTGTTAGCACAGCTAATTATGTCTTGAACAGAAGTCTTATACACAAGCTTAAGAGTAAAACTCCTTATGAGTTGCTTAAAGGAAAGAAACCTAAAATAAATTATTTTAGAGTATTTGGTTGTGTAGTATACATTCATAACAATAATAAAGAATACCTTAGAAAGTTTGAAGCAAAAGCTTCAATGGGAATCTTTCTTGGATATTCCCAAGTAAGAAAAGCTTATAGGGTTTTTAATAAATCAATTTCTAAAATTGAGGAATCTGTGCATGTGTCTTTTGATGAATCTCAGATGTTTTACAAGGAGAAGGAAACCTCTCCTTCCTCAAGTTCATTGCAGGTACCAGAATCTAGTAAAGATGTCACTCAAGAGATTCTCCATCTATCAACTCTTCATATCACTGATTCAGACAGTGATGAAGACTTTGTAGAAGCTGTTGCTATACCACCAATAGTAGATCAAATTCCTCCTGAGGAATTAATCCCAACTATTGCTGAAGATCACATCCCACCTGCTGATGTTGTCACACTTAGAGATCATCCTACATATCAAGTGATTAGAGACATATCAGCTGGTGTTCAAACAAGACATCAATTAAGACAGGATGTGATGCATGCTTGTTTCCTTTCACAGATTGAGCCCCTCACCATTAAAGATGCTGAGCTAGATCCCCACTGGATCATTGCTATGCAAGAGGAACTCAATCAGTTTGAAAGATGTAAAGTATGGACTTTGGTTCCAAGACCTAAAGGTCAACTGATCATAGGCACCAAGTGGGTGTTTAGAAACAAGTTGGATGCAAATGGAATCATTGTAAGGAACAAAGCTAGGCTTGTAGCTCAGGGCTACAGACAGGAGGAAGGTATAGATTATGACCAAAGCTTTGCTCCTGTTGCAAGGCTAGAGGCAATAAGGATCTTTCTAGCCTATGCAGCCTATATGAAGTTTAAGGTCTTTCAGATGGATGCCAAAAGTGCCTTTCTAAATGGTGAGCTAAAGGAAGAGGTATTTGTTGAACAACCACCCGGGTTTGTTTCTTCAACTCAGCCCTCACATGTTTTCAAGTTGCAAAAAGATCTTTATGGACTCAAACAAGCACCCAGAGCCTGGTATGAGACTCTAGCTAGTTTCCTGTTAGAGCACAACTTTGTTAGGGGAGTAGTTGATAGAACCCTTTTCGTCAAGCACCACAAGGACACAATCCTGTTAGTTCAAGTGTATGTGGATGACATTATTTTTGGTTCCACTGATCCCAAACTGTGTAAAAAGTTCTCTGACTTGATGCATTCTAAGTTTGAGATGAGTAGTATGGGTGAGCTGTCTTACTTTCTTGGTCTCCAAGTAAAGCAAGATGCTAATGGCATCTTCATCTCCCAATCCAAATATGCCAAGGAATTGGTAAAGAAGTTTGGGATGGCTGATGCTTCAGCAATACATACACCTATGGCTACTAATGTAGTTATAGATTCGGATGATCAGGATAAGCCTGTTGATCAAAAGAATTATAGGGACATTGTTGGTTCCCTATTGTATTTAACTGCAAGTAGGCCAGATATAATGTTTACTACATGCCTGTGTGCTAGATTCCAGGTCAACCCCAAGGAATCTCATCTGATTCTTCTAAAGAGAATCTTGAGATACCTGATGGGATGTCCAAATCTAGGACTATGGTACCCAACAGAATCAGAATTTGAGTTAATTGGATACTCTGATTCTGATTATGCTGGTTGTAGAGTTGACAAGAAAAGTACCTCAGGAACTTGTCAGTTCTTGGGAGAGAGATTGGTCTCTTGGTTCTATAAGAAGCAGGCTTCTGTCTCAACTTCAACTGCAGAGGCTGAATATATAGCAGCTGCTAGTTGTTGTTCACAGATCCTGTGGATTCAAAACCAGCTTTTGGATTATGGGTACACACACAAGAACACAAAAATCATGTGTGACAGTACCAGTGCTATCTCCATTGCACAAAATCCTGTGCACTACTCTAGAACCAAGCACATTGAGATTAGACACCATTTCCTGCGAGATTGTGTGGAAAAGAACAAGATCAGCCTTGAGTTCATATCCACTGACCTTCAGAGAGGTGATATTTTCACCAAGCCCTTAGATGCACAGAAGCATCTGTTCTTTTTGGTTCAACTAGGCATGATTAATGGAAAAGACTAAGTGTGACGTCTGCCTTTGTTGAAACCTATTTGAAGATCGTCGAACGACGTTCGAAGATAGTCGATTGGATCAAGCCTATCGTCGACCTATGGTTGATGATAGCTTATCTGCTTGAAGATCGTCGACCGACGTTCGAAGATCGTCGAACAGGTCGAGCCTATCGTCGATCTATGGTTGACGAAAGCTTGTTGTTTGTGAAGACAGAAATAGTCGAACGATTGATCGACTACTCTGCTTCAGGAACGATCGTCGAACGACCGTTCGACCATCGTCTCCAGTATTTTTTAAAATATATCGACGATTGCTGGTTTAATATAAAACCGATGGTCGACCTAGGTTAAGAGATCGTTCTTTTTATCGTCGACGGAGAGCGTCTTCTCGCATTCCGTCTTTCTGCTTGCTCCCTGTCTCGCGATTTCTGCCGTTTCGCCTTCGCCGTCTCTCCCGCCTTCTCCAACCCCTTCGATGGCGATTACTCCAGCCCTCCTGTCCGTGGTAAAGTTTGATGCTGGCTTCAGCGTGGACTTTGATTCTTTCAACTGTTGCGAGTCTGCGATAGTGGAAATCCTCAACCTCTGCAAAGATCAAGGATTGGAAAAGTTCATGTCAACAAGAATAAAGATAAACATTCCCGAGATTAAAGAATGGGCATTCACTTCGTCCTCCAATGACGACTCTATGACCGGAACGATAGGAGGAGAAGAGGTAATTTTGACTCCCGCCGTTTTAACTGAAATTTTTGGATTATTGAATGGGGAAGAGGATTATGAGCAAGATACCCCTGAGTTTGGGAGAATGTTGACTGAATTAGGACATGCCGACGGCATTCCCTCTAAGCTGCTAAAGGTGAATTTTTCGTTGAAGATAAAGTTCCTTGCTGAACTAGTCGGAAAAGTGCTACTGGGAAAGCACTCTGCCCATGATAATATAACCAGGCAACAGTTTGCCTTGATGTGTGCCATCGTGAACAAGAAGCATATTAACTAGGCAGGAGTTTTGTTTGATTTAATAAGGAAAAAGAATAGCAAGAAGGAAGTCACCCTGGGTAGGGTGCTTGGGATTTTTCTAAAGGAGAAATATCCCCATCTGTTGGTCTCAGTTTCTACTTCCATCAATGCCAGCAAAAAGATGGACCCAACCCTGTTTGTCAAGTGGAAAAGGAGCTTTCTAAAGCCCGCTCCAGCAGGGGTAGCTCCAGTTGCATCTGAGAGCACAAGGACTGCTTCAGTCACTCCCCCCCTTCAAGAAGCAGACTCAGCCAATCTCTCCTTTCCATCCACCTCTTCTGCATTACCTTCAACCTCCACTGAAGTGCCACCATCTACTTCAATTCCATCTACTTCAGTTGAAGTACCATCTTCTGCCTCTCCTCTTCTTGTTTCCTCCACAATTCTCCATGCATCATCACCAGCATCTCCACTCCCTTCTCATCTTGCTAGGATATCTCATCCTAGTTTTGATTTATTGACTTCTGAGCTATCCACTCCTCCTCCTCAGTCACCAATTCTTCATTCAGATCATACTAATCTTCTTACATCCACCCATCATTCTCCAGTTCACTCTCCATCTCATCAAGAACACACCATCCCTGCTGTTCATCCATCTACTGTGATTCCCCCACCTTCATTTGAAATCACCCCAGCCTTCATCTCAAGCATCCTGGAGTTAATTACTCCTTCAATCAAAATAATGATTGAAGAAGCAATTGCTCCCCTTGTATCCTCCATCTCTTCTTTGACTGCCTCCATCCAAGCCCTCTAAAAATCTGCTGAGCCCTCTTCATCTAGGGGCCTGGTTTCAGTTTCCACTGAAATCAGGCAGGGGGAGATGCTTTATGAAGATGTCTCTGAACTGCCCTTGGCCTCTCGTCCAGTAGATCCTCCAGCAGATACAAAAAAAGAGATAGAAGAAACAGTACCTCCAATGTCTGAAAAGGATATTTCTGATGCTATAATGAAATCTGAATTTATGGTCAAAGTCTGCCTAGAAGAATGCTTCACTCCCCTAGTTGCCCTCTACCTAGAAGGAGTCATTACCTCCTTTCTAGATGAATTATGGGAGTTAGGACATTCTAAGGAAAATACTGAAGGTAACTCGTTTACTCATTTTCTAGACTTGATAACTGACATGTTAGTATGGGAATACCTAGAAGGAATGATACAATGTCATTTAGCAAATTTGTGCTCATGATTCTACAGATATAATGGAAGAAGTGTTAGTTGTCCAAGATATTGATCATCAACCTCCTCAAGAAGTTCAACCTGATCCAGAACCACTTGTTCAAGATCCTGAGGCTGCTCAGCCAGCTCAGTTAGCAGTGCAAGAAGAACTGGTCTCCATGACAGTTATTGATGAACAAGAAAAGGTTTCAGAAATTCAAATGGAAAAGTCTACAATCTGGGATGACACCCCTGGATTAGATCTAAACACTCTTCTGGCACAGGATGCCCTGGAAGAAGAGTTAGAAAGAGCTGCCTTAAAAGAGAAAGAAAAAGCTGTGCAAGAGGCGTTTGATCCCTATGATCATCCCCCTTCTTCAAACTCTGAGGATGAGGATGATTCTGATGAATCTGAAGAATCCAAAAAAAGAAATCTGCAAAGAAGAAAAGAAAAGTTGTGGCTCCTCCTCCTCCAAACCCTGATAATGATATCTCTTATTATATCTTGAAAGGTATTGATCCCAAATCTAAAGAGTTTCAGCATTGGATGGGATTTTCAAAGAATCAGCAAAAGTTAAGGAAGAAGTCTAAAAGGTATGACAGTCCTGCCCCAAGATGGACTCCTAGAGGTCCTCCTCCTCCACCTCCCAGTGCAGGAGCCTCTGGAAACTTGTCTGCAAATCCTTCTGCTCCGTCTGATAGGTTTACTCCATCCCAGTCTTCTCAAAGGAAAAGCACTCAAGGATATCAAGGCAGATCGCAATCTGGTTACCAAAGACATGATGCTGATGCAAAGGAACAAGTGAAGGAGGTTGATGTCCGCGGAACAGAGACCGACTGTGGGTGGTTCGAAATGGTCAGATTCCGCGGGCCAAGTTAGAAGATCGAGTTTTCTAACGAGAGGAGGCAAGTGCACCTATCGCAAGTAGTACTCGGTATTCGGGAAAATACTGAGGTCGTATTATTCTCGGGGACGCGTTGATTATATCTACTCTTCCAGGAACACTATTATCTTACTATCAGTTTGGTGGGATTTTTTAGTTTAATTAAAACGGAAAGAAAGAGAGCTGAATTTTGCTAAGTTAGTTCGATGACGGGTTAACGCTCGACATCGAATCGGATTAAGACTAAAATAATTCTCAACAATTATTAAACGTTGTTTTTAAATTAATAAAAGGCACTTGGCCATGGGGGTTCCAAAAATATGAGCGCACTTATCTCTAAGAATATTGCTCACCTAAACATTAAGACTATTCGACCGATCGTTAGACCGACGAAGGATTCCTCTTAATGTCCGCTTTACGCTAAGAACCCCGCTATTGGGTGGGGAACCCAATCCGGCAGAACTACGCTTCTCCTCTTTCGAGGGGGCGTACGCAGTTCTCTTTACCCAAGGGGGATCGGTCCATACGCAGCCTCTCGGCATCGCGTATGGATAACGAAAATAGAGCCCACACATTGATTAGGTGGTCCTATGCGTCGTTAACCCGGGGTAAACCTTAAGTCCTTAAATTAAAAAAAAATTAAAGTTTTTTTAATTATTTCAAATCATTTTATATGTCCCAATGCTCTTCGATGCCGAAGGCTAAAAGAGATTAGCCACTCATCGGTATGGGGACGGCTTTATGGTTTTAGCGAAACGTGAGTTTGAAATTAACACTAAACAATTATAAGAGAAAACATAAAAAAACAGGACATTTAGATATATTGAAGGAAAGCTAATTGGTGCAGGCACTCACGCACACTTCAAAACCATAAAGAAAGTAAATAAAGCAAGCCCTACTCGAATGAGTAGGGGGAAATAAATGCAAGTACAAGTCCTACTCAAAACTGAGTAGACGGTAAATTAAGCAATGCGTCATTTAACTCTTAACGAGTAGGCGGAAATAAATGCATAAATAAAAAGAAACTAAGTTACAAAAAATGAAAATTACAAGTCCCACTCAAATGAGTGGGCGGTAAATTAAAGCAGAGCGTCGTTTAACTCTTAACGAGTAGGCGGAAATAAATGCTCACACGCACACACTCTACATAATTGAATAAAGCATTAAACAAAGCATTAAAAGTTATCCTCAAACACTCACACACACTTCATAATTGAAGAAAGCAAAAAAGAAAGCATGAAAAGTTATTCTCTTACACTCACACACACATAAGAATAACATGAAAACAAAAGTTATCTAAAAATTAAAACTACAACTTTTCTACCCTTAGAACTTGCCAAAAACAAATAAAAAGATGAAATAAAAATTGTTTGAATACTTGGAATTGAAAACAAAGTTGAAATCAAAGTTATTGAAAAATTAAAATGTTTACATTTTCATCCATAGGATTTCGTAGAAATGATTAAAAAGCGAAAAGAAAAATTAAAGGACCAAAACAGGTTTTACAATCCTAAAGCAAATCTAAGTAAAAAAAACAAAAACACCTTAAAACCACTTTTACAACTTCATAGGAATGAAAATATAACCTTTTAGAAAGTTTTCAATATAACTTTGATTCTTTAAAAAAAGACTTAAACTAAATTTTTGCCATTATAACGGCTCGAAGTTTTTGATAAAGCCCTAAAATAAAGCCTAACATTACAACATATTGCATGAGAAATTAAGACTAGTTATACTCATACACACACACACACTTTCTTAAAGAGGAAAAACAAAGATGAACTAAGAATAAAAAGGAGAAAGAGAGTGAGCCAACCAAATTTCATTTTCATTCCATGTAGAAAGAGAAAAAACCACATTTTATTTATGATAAAAAAAGCTATTACAAACTATTACAAAGCTAAAGGAAAAGCTAAAACAAACATAACAAGGAAGAGAGAGAAAGTCTCCTTACATGAAGATGAAAGTGCACCAAGGGCAGCCCACAAAAGACACTAAATTTGGCTCAAAAAGGTGAACCCTTGGGCATTACAGAAAACTCTTATTTATAGGAAAAATTTTGGGTTGGTCACGCCCGTTACTAGGGCGTGACAGGGGGCGTGTCACTACTGTTCATGAGCTAATCGGGTGATTTGACTGGAAAGTTGACTTCTGCTGAACACGTGGCGGTCACGCCCCACATGTGTCAGTCACGGGCGTGACTGGGGCGTGTCGGGGAGGTCGATCTGGGCGCGGTCCGGCCGCAAAGTTGCGCGCGTCACGTCGGGCCAGGTGGCGAAGTCACGCCCGTGTCACACCATGACACGGGCGTGTCTAGGGGCATGTCGAGCTCAGTTTGATGATCGCCGATCGTCGAGCTGGCACCTGTGGTCGGCGATCGTCGAGGGCGTGACACGAGCGTGTCGGTCATGTGACACGGGCGTGTCAGTCAACTTTTTGACTTTTTTTGGAATTTTTCTGGAATTTTTCTGGAATAAAAATAAAGCTAAGTTAGAAATAATATTTACAAAAATAAGCAATTTATTGAATAAAACTAATAAAAAAAAGACAAAAATAAACAAAATTAACTTAAACAAAATATGAAAATATAGGTATATTTCCAACTCATCAAATACCCCATACTTAAGCTTTTGCTATTCCAGAGCAAAAGTTTGAGGTGAACTTATAAGGAATAATAAAAAACCCTAAGTTCTGCTACTGCTAAATTAATTATAAGAGAGATCAAATAAATGATTTAAATGATTTAAACAGGGCAAAGGTTTTGGCCAAAAGACTTCTTGATGTAATCAAATAGAAAGTAATAATTGTATTGGTTAGATTAACAGAAAATAGTTTGGAGTTATACGAACTTTAGCTTATAGGAGTGTTACCGGAAATAATGCAATTTACGAATTATGCTCTCAAAAAGATTTTTGAATTAATTCTAAAGTCATGAAATTGGCTAAGGGGGGTTGATGTTGGTTTATGAAGATGCTTGGATTTTGAGGCGAGGTTATTATTTTTTTCGAACCTCCATTTTTTTTTGATTTGAATGTTAAAGGAAAACAAAATCTTATTTTCCTTAACATAAATTTTTTCTTCTTCATAAATAAAAATAACCCAATGTATATGTGTTGGAGTAATGAATTTTATCCTCTTACTCCGTAACGTATAATCTTTTAATTTATTGGGTGCCTATGTTTACGGAATGAAATCTTATTCCCATTGACATAAGATCTTTTTCTTTTTGGGGAAATATTTTTATCATACCAAGTAGGTTATGATAGGTAAGGGGAGAAAAAAGAACTAGATTTTTAATTGAAAAATAATTGAGAGCAACCTTATAAATTGTACGTTCCAATTTTTCAGGAAGCTAAAAGCAAGCATAATTGAATTCTATAGTCGTTATTTTCTAACATGGTACACATGCTCCTATCTATGAAAAATTAGAAGTAGTGCCTAAAGCGAGTCCCCTATTTTTAACAAAGTATAATAAATTCTTTAAAACTTAACCCCGACTATTTAGATTTTTCAATCTATAATTAACAAACGAATAGTGAACAAAGAATTGATCAAATTCGCATATAAATAAACTCAAAACGAAAGTTTTGGATAGCAAGAAACTTAAGAATGAGATGTTTGATTTATTTGTTTCATAACTTACATAATTTTTTGAATTTTTTTTGAAGTTATGCTCTTTATTTTTGTATTTTTGTATTTATATCGTTAATATATACATACAAAAAAGAAAAGAAAAAAAATGAAAAAATAAATATTTTTTGAATTTTTAAGTTTTGCGAATAATTTTTTTTTTTTTGTATTTTTAAGTTTTGTGAACATTTTTTTGTATTTTTAATAAAACTTTCATTCTATTTACAAAAATTTAGAAAAATAAAAAAAAATATTTACAAGGATGAGAGGGAAAAAGGGAGAGGGGAAAGAGAAAGAATATTTACAAAAAGTACTTATAAAAATTATTTACAAAAAATATTTACAAGAATATTTACAAAAATATAAACTAGGTTGCCGCGAGATGACTCGTTATGTGGATGGCTCGATGAGCCGGATCTCGCGGACAAAGTTAAAAATAAGTCAAAGTTTCAAAAATGAAACTTCAAAATTTTTAATAATTTTTTTTTTGATTTTTGTGTTATATATATATATTTTGTTTTGTTTTTTTGAAGTTTTGTTTTTAAAAAATGTTATTATTATTTTTTGTTTTGTTTTTGAAATTTTTTTTTTGTTTTGTTTTTGTAAGTGAAAAAGAAAGTATGAAAATACGAAAACACCCCCATACTTAGATCCAACATTGTCCCCAATGTTGTAAGCTAAGCATGAAGAACAAAACAGCAGGTATATGTACAAAAAAAGGAAAAAGAGGGGGGCAGAAAACGTCCCTGATCCGCGCTCGGGGAGGCCCATTAGAAACCCTGCATTTATTAGAAAAATAGAAAATATAATAAATAAAGATGTAAAAAAGATAGACGTGGGGTGCCTCCCATGAGCGCTTTGTTTATAGTCGCGTAGCTTGACTATAGTGGCGGGTTTATAAGTCGAGGAGGGATATGGTTTCGCTATACTCGATCACAGGGTCGCCCACTATGTAAGTCTTTAATCGATGACCGTTTACTTTAAACGAGCCTTTTTCCGGGTGGGAGACGAGTACGGTCCCATATGGAAAAACTTCTTCAACTAAGAAGGGACCGGACCAACGGGATTTGAGTTTGTCAGGAAAAATTTTAAGACGAGAATTATAAAGAAGAACTAGATCGCCCGGAGAAAAAATTTTGGGGGTTTTAATTTTTCGATCGTGATAGAACTTAGAACGCTCCTTATAGAACTTATTGCTCTCGTAAGCGTTCGCACGCCATTCATCGAGCTCGTTTAGTTGCAGTTTTCTATTCTGAGCGGCTAAGTTAGAGTCGAGGTTTAAGAGTTTTAATGCCCAAAGTGCGCGGTGCTCCAGTTCTACGGGTAAATGGCACGCTTTGCCATAGACTAATCGAAACGGAGTACAACCGGTAGCGGTTTTGTATGCAGTACGATACGCCCATAACGCGTCGTCAAGCTTAACGGACCAATCTTTCCTATTAAGTGAAACGGTTTTTTTCTAATATGCGTTTTATCTCTCGATTTACTACCTCAATTTGGCCACTTGTTTGCGGGTGGTAGGGGGTGGCAAGCTTGTGCGTGACTCCGTATTTAGCTAACGTCTTAGCCATTAGAGCGTTACAGAAATGCGTTCCCCTATCACTAACATTAGCACGAGGCGTGTCGAAGCGAGAAAATAATTTTTTTAGAAATGTAACGATGACTCGCGCATCGTTGGTGGGGAGAGCTTGCGCTTCCGCCCACCGTGATACGTAGTCGACCGCCACTAAAATATATGAATTTTTATAAGAAGGAGGTAGGGGGCCAACAAAATCTATGCCCCATAAATCGAAGACTTTGCATTCTAAAAACATATTTTGGGGCATCTTGTCGCGACGTGAGATGTTACCCGACCGCTGACAGCTATCGCATGCGCGCACAAAATTGTGCGCGTCTTTGAAGAGAGTGGGCCAAAAGTAGCCCGCCTCTAGCGCCTTCCTAGCGGTCCGGTTGGCTTGATAGTGCCCCCCGGCTGGACCCTCATGGCAGTGCCTCAATATTTGTGTGCACTCCACTCCCACGACGCATCTTCGAACCGCTTGGTCCGCGCAGATACGAAAAAGAAATGGGTCATCCCAAAAGAAATTTTTCAAGTCGGAAAAGAATTTCTTCTTTTGATGACTTGAAAAATCTTTTGGAAGTACCCGCGTGACTAAGTAGTTCGTAAAATCTGTGAACCAAGGCGAAGATGACGAAGACGAACGAATGGCGAGAAGGCGTTCCTCGGGGAATCTGTCATTTATTTCAGATTCGACGAGCGCTTCTGCACCCGGATTTTCTAAACGGGAGAGGTGGTCTGCCGCTAGATTCTCCGCGCCCTTCTTATCCCGGATCTCCAAGTCAAATTCTTGAAGGAGGAGAATCCATCGAAGAAGGCGGGGCTTCGCGTCGGTTTTGGCTAGTAAATACTTAAGGGCGGAGTGATCGGTAAAAATGATAACTTTAGATAGCGTAAGGTACGAGCGAAACTTATCGAAAGCGAAAACGACGGCTAAGAGTTCCTTTTCCGTCGTCGTGTAATTCACTTGTGCGGAAGTGAGCGTCTTGCTAGCATAATAAATAGGATGAAAATGTTTTTCTACGCGTTGGCCAAGAACGGCTCCTAAGGCAATATCACTAGCGTCGCACGTGATTTCGAACGGAAGGGACCAATTAGTGGCCACTAGAATTGGAGAATTGATAAGTTTTTGTTTTATAAAATTAAAAGCAGACTCGCAATCGCTACTAAAGACAAAAGGTGATTCCTTTTCCAAGAGGTGAGTAAGCGGCTTTGTTATTTTTGAAAAATCTTGAATGAAGCGCGTATAAAAGCCCGCATGGCCTAAGAAACTCCTAATGGATTTTATGTTTGTCGGCTGAGGAAGCTTTTCTATGATTTCTACTTTGGCCTTATCAACCTCTATCCCCTTAATCGAAATCTTATGGCCGAGGACCAAACCTCCTCGAACCATAAAGTTACACTTTTCCCAATTTAAAACAAGATGCGTGTCCTCGCATCGCTGGAGGACACGATCGAGATTACGAAGACAATCCGGGAATGAGCATCTGAATACAGAAAAGTCATCCATAAATACTTCCATAATATCTTCTACTAGCTCGCCAAAGATTGCCAGCATACATCTTTGGAATGTAGCTGGTGCATTACAGAGGCCAAATGACATCCTTCGGTAGGCGAAGGTGCCAAAGGGGCAAGTAAAAGTTGTTTTCTCTTGGTCTTCGGGGGAAATGGGGATTTGGAAAAACCCCGATAAACCGTCGAGAAAATAATAAAATGGATGACCGGAAAGACGCTCGAGAATCTAGTCAAGGAACGGTAGTGGGAAATGGTCCTTGCGGGTGGCATCATTAAGTTTGCGATAATCGATGCACACACGCCAACCCGTAACAGTACGAGTTGGGACAAGCTCGTTGTGCTCATTCGCCACTACGGTTAGACCGCCCTTTTTGGGCACGACATGAATGGGACTAACCCATGCACTATCAGAAATGGGATAAATAATCCCAGCATCTAATAATTTAATTATCTCAGTTTTCACGACGTCTTTCATGTTTGGGTTAAGACGTCACTGCGGCTGAATGGTTTTGCGGCAATTATCGTTTAGGAAAATTTTGTGAGTGCAAAAAGAAGGGTTAATCCCCTTAAGGTCAGAAATTTGCCACGCAATTGCGTGGCGATATTTAAGCAAAACCTCCAATAAATCGGAGGTCTCCGAATTGCTTAAATACGAAGAAATGATTATGGGGAGTGTATCGTTTTTTCCCAAAAAGGCGTATTTTAGTGATTCGGGTAATGGTTTGAGTTCTAGGGTGGGCGGTTCTTCTAGTGAGGTTTTAGTGCTAATGTCTTTTGAACCCATTGGTTCAAAAGGCATATTCGTAGACGGTCCTCATCGCAATAAAAATTTTCGAGCGAGAAAATATTTTCGTTTAAAAATTCGGACTCGAAAACCGAAGAAGAACAATCTCCATAAAAAGAATCTAAAGAGTAGCAGAAATCATCGCTCGGCGACGAGTCTTCCATTGAGGAGTTAATAGAAAAAGTAACTTGGTCGTCTCCTACCCGAAGGAGAAGCTGACCATTACTTACATCGATTAACGCACGTGAGGTCGCGAGGAAAGGGCGACCAAGTATTATTGGTACGTTGGCGTCTTCCTCGATGTACAAGATGACGAAGTCCACCGGGAAGGTGAACTTGTCTACTCGGACAAGGACATCCTCAACAACCCCGATGTGGAACCTAACCGAGCGATCCGCTAGTTGGATGCGCATATTTGTAGGAGCAGGAGTACCCAAACCTAATCGCAGGAAGAGCGAGAACGGCATCAAATTAATGCTCGCGCCTAAGTCTGCTAAGGCATATTTTACTAATACATCGCCAAAAAGGCACGGGATAGAAAACCGTCCAGGGTCATTTTGTTTTGATGGCAATTTACTAGTAAGAGCCGCCGAGCAGACATCGTTGAGAGATATATGCGAAATATCCTCGAGTTTGCGTTTATTAGAAAGTAGTTCTTTTAAAAATTTCGCATATTTAGGCATTTGCGAGATAGCCTCGCAAAAAGGAACATTAATATGAATTTGTTTAAGTAATAAAATAAATTTTTCATATTGCACGTTCACTCTCTCGTTATCTAACTTATGCGGCTAGGGCATCGCCTTGTTTAAAATAGTTTTGTCGTTAAAAATCGGTAAGGGTTGCGTAATCGAAGAAGAGGGAAGAGGGGTCGGAGGTGAAATATGTACCTGAGGATCGATCCGTTTTGGATCGACCACCTCCTTACCGCTACGGAGGGTTATAGCGTTGGCAGTTTCCCTTGGATTGGGCTCAGTGTTCCCTGGCAGTGCCCCTAGAGCGCGTTCCGACATAAGTCGCGCCAGCTGTCCAACCTTGATTTCTAAAATTTTTAGCGATCCGGTGATGTTCCGGATATTGGACTCGTTGGATGCGACATAACGATTAAAATTTTCCTCCACCGGGGATGGCTTCATAGGAGGGGGAGGAGGAAACGTTGGCGCAAAAGGAGGGGGAGGGGGACGCTGCGCGTTGTTCGGGTTGCTCCAGGAGAAATTCGGATGGTTCCTCCAACCCGGATTATAGTGGCTACTATAAGGGTTGTTTTGAAAGGAGGGACGCACCGGATTTCCCATGCAGTCCACGAACTCGTCGACTACGCAGACGTTAGAGGGGGAAGAAAACAAGGCGGAGTGGAGGAGGCAACAGACATCTCCGCCACCTGCTTAGTTAGCCTCTCGACTTGAAGGGCTAGCTGAGCAGTGGCATCCACTTCAAAAATGCCCGCCTGCTTAGGGCGCGCCCGCGGGACATTCCACTGGTAGGTGTTCACCGCCATTTCCTCGAAAAGGGCCTGGGCGGCCTCGGGGGTCTTATTGTTCAGAGTGCCCCCGGTAGCCGCGTCAATCATTTGACGCGTCTGACTATTCAGTCCATTGTAAAAAATCTGTACCTGCAACCACGTTGGCAGAGCGTGGTCCGGGCACCGGCGGAGAAACTCCTTAAAGCGTTCCCAAGTCTCGTAAAGAGACTCGGAGTCGTTTTGGATGAACGAAGATATGTCCGCCCGCAATCTTGCAGTTTTCGCGGGCGGAAAATACTTCGTAAGGAATTTCTCTGCCAACTCCGCCCAGGACGTGATGGATCCCCGCGGGAGGGAGAGTAACCACGCCTTAGCCTTGGACTTAAGAGAGAAGGGAAAAAGGCGCAAACGAATGACGTCATCAGGGACGCCATTAATTTTAAATGTATCGCAAATCTCAAGAAAATTAGACAAGTGGTTATTTGGGTCCTCATCCGGCAGTCCGTCGAACTGCACGACATTTTGGATCATTTGAATAACACTCGACTTAATTTCAAAATTATTGTTGTCCACAACGGGCCGAACAATACTCGACCCCGTATCATCCAAGTTGGGCCGAGCATAGTAAGACATAGTACGCTCGGCCGGTTGGGCATTATTTGGGTCAGCCATAAAAGAAGAAGAGGGTTTCTCTAATAGATTCTGCGGGGTCTAAAAAGGGAATTCGATGGAGAGATCGGATACGCGCAAGAGAGCGGTCGATCTCGGGGTCAAATTCAAGATTTTCAGAACTCGAAGGTTGTCCACGGGTCATACACCCTAAAAAAAACAACGAAAGGGGGAAGGATTTTTTTTTTATAAAATTTTTTATTTGAAAATAAAGTAAAATTAATAGAGTCCCGGATTCAATATAACAACCGTGCTCCCCGGCAACGGTGCCAAACACTTGATGGCCGCGGAACAGAGACCGACTGTGGGTGGTTCGAAATGGTCAGATTCCGCGGGCCAAGTTAGAAGATCGAGTTTTCTAACGAGAGGAGGCAAGTGCACCTATCGCAAGTAGTACTCGGTATTCGGGAAAATACCGAGGTCGTATTATTCTCGGGGACGCGTTGATTATATCTACTCTTCCAGAAACACTATTATCTTACTATCAGTAAGGTGAGATTTTTTAGTTTAATTAAAATGGAAAGAAAGAGAGCTGAATTTTGCTAAGTTAGTTCGATGATGGGTTAACGCTCGGCATCGAATCGGATTAAAACTAAAATAATTCTCAATAATTATTGAACTTTGTTTTTAAATTAATAAAAGGCACTTGTCCGTGGGGGTTCCAAAAATATGAGCGCACTTATCTCTAGGAATATTGCTCACCTAAACATTAAGACTATTCGACCGATCGTTAGACCGACGAAGGATTCCTCTTAATGCCTGCTTTACGCTAAGAACCCCGCTATTGGGTGGGGAACCCAATCCGGCAGAACTACGCTTCTCCTCTTTCGAGGGGGCGTACGCAGTTCTCTTTACCCAAGGGGGATCGGTCCATACGTGCAGCCTCTCGGCGTCGCGTATGGATAACGGAAATAGAGCCCACACATCGATTATGTGGTCCTATGCGTCGTTAACCCGGGGTAAACCTTAAGTCCTTAAATTAAAATAAAAATAAAGTTTTTTTTAATTATTTCAAATCATTTTATATGTCTCAATGCTCTTCGATGCCGAAGGCTAAAAGAGATTAGCCACTCATCGGTATGGGGACGACTTTATGGTTTTAGCGAAACGTGAGTTTGAAATTAAGCACTAAACAATTATAAGAGAAAACATAAAAAAACAGGACATTTGGATATATTGAAGGAAAGCTAATTTGTGCAGGCACTCACGCACACTTCAAAACCATAAAGAAAGTAAATAAAGCAAGCCCTACTCGAATGAGTAGGGGGAAATAAATGCAAGTATAAGTCCTACTCAAAACTGAGTAGGCGGTAAATTAAAGCAATGCGCCATTTAACTCTTAACGAGTAGGTGGAAATAAATGCAAAATAAAAAGAAACTAAGTTACAAAAAATGAAAATTACAAGTCCCACTCAAATGAGTGGGCGGTAAATTAAAGCAGAGCGCCGTTTAACTCTTAATGAGTAAGCGGAAATAAATGCTCACACGCACACACTCTACATAATTGAATAAAGCATTAAACAAAGCATTAAAAGTTATCCTCAAACACTCACACACACTTCATAATTGAAGAAAGCAAAAAAGAAAGCATGAAAAGTTATTCTCTTACACTCACACACACATAAGAATAACATGAAAACAAAAGTTATCTAAAAATTAAAACTACAACTTTTCTACCCTTAGAACTTGCCAAAAACAAATAAAAAGATGAAATAAAAATTGTTTGAACACTTGGAATTGAAAACAAAGTTGAAATCAAAGTTGTTGAAAAATTAAAACATTTACATTTTCATCCATAAGATTTCGTAGAAATGATTAAAAAGCGAAAAGAAAAATTAAAGGACCAAAACAGGTTTTACAATCCTAAAGTAAATCTAAGTAAAAAAAAAACAAAAACACCTTAAAACCACTTTTACAACTTCATAGGAATGAAAATATAACCTTTTAGAAAGTTTTCAATATAACTTTGATTCTTTAAAAAAAAGACTTAAACTAAATTTTTGTCATTATAACGGCTCGAAGTTTTTGATAAAGCCCTAAAATAAAGCCTAACATTACAACATATTGCATGAAAAATTAAGACTAGTTATACTCATACACACACACACACACTTTCTTAAAGAGGAAAAACAAAGATGAACTAAGAATAAAAAGGAGAAAGAGAGTGAGCCAACCAAATTTCATTTTCATTCCATGTAGAAAGAGAAAAAACAACATTTTATTTATGATAAAAAAAGCTATTACAAACTATTACAAAGCTAAAGGAAAAGCTAAAACAAACATAAGAAGGAAGAGATAGAAAGTCTCCTTACATGAAGATGAAAGTGCACCAAGGGCAGCCCACAAAAGACACTAAATTTGGCTCAAAAAGGTGAACCCTTGGGCATTACAGAAAACTCTTATTTATAGGAAAAATTTTGGGTTGGTCACGCCCGTGACTAGGGCGTGACAGGAGGGCGTGTCACTACTGTTCATGAGCTAATCGGGTGATTTGACTGGAAAGTTGACTTCGGCTGAAAACGTGGCGGTCACGCCCCAGGTCACAGGCGTGACATGTGTCAGTCACGGGCGTGACTGGGGCGTGGTTGGGAGGTCGATCTGGGCGCGGTCCGGCCGCAAAGTCGCATGCGTCACGTCGGGCCAGGTGGCGAAGTCATGCCTGTGTCACACCTTGACACGGGCGTGTCTAGGGGCGTGTCGAGCTCGGTTTGATGATCGCCGATCGTCGAGCTGGCACCTGTGGTCGGCGATCGTCGAGGGCGTGACACGGGCGTGTCGGTCATGTGACACGGGCGTGTCAGTCAACTTTTTGACTTTTTCTGGAATTTTTCTGGAATAAAAATAAAGCTAAGTTAGAAATAATATTTACAAAAATAAGCAATTTATTGAATAAAACTAATAAAAAAAAGACAAAATTAAACAAAATTAACTTAAACAAAATATGAAAATATAGGTATATTTACAACTCATCAGAGGTGGTTTATCAGAAACCAACCTTTTCTACTCCTCCTTCCAAAGAAACCAAGAGCATATCTTCTCCAAAGCCAGATCATGCAGTGAAAGCTGTTTCAAAAGGTAAAAGAGTTATTTTCTCTGAAAAATCGAGTAAGAAATTTGCTGAGTTTGCTCCTCCTTCTTCTCTAGTTATTCCGGAAAAAGAGCCAGATGAAAGCTTGTTAGATCTATCTATTAAATTTAAAGCCTTGAAACCTGTAGATCCAACTTGTGAAAATGTGTATGAAAGTCAAGAGCTTATCCTGATTTCAGGATGGCTCGATTTCTTGAGCTAGGTTGATCAGCCCAGATTAGGAAAGCCAAAGCTGAAGGTAAAGATACTACAGGAATAACAACTATGTCTAAATTCAGAAAGAAGGAGCTTGATAAATTCCAGGTTAGACCTGAGGTATTTGACCCTTCAAAATATATGGAAAAGCATCCAGAAGCAGTTGTTCTAAGGGCATCAGAATCTAAAATTATTGGAGAGCAAGATATAAAGCTGTCAAAGAAAGAAGCTCTAGACCCTTTCAGGAAAATTACTTTTATTCATAGTTCCTCTGTACCTAAACCTGATTCTGATGCCTCTTAAATTTCATTGATTGACAGTTATTTATTTGTCTGTTTGATTGATGTTATCTGTTGCTTAGATATTTCCCTTCCTGTATTCTTATTTATTTCCAGTAGTTTGTTTTGTGTTTTGTTGTTGTTGGGAGACTTAACTCAAATAGGGGGAGATTGTTGGTACCCTAGTTTGGATTTGAGTTCAGTCCTCTCTTTGAGTCTCTTGACCCAAGATTTATCTATGGTCAAAGGTTAGTTGTTTAGTTAGTTAGCTCTAGTTTTAGAGTTGTCACTTATCCAGATGAAAATTTGGTTAAGTTATTTTTTGTTCGACTATGGTCGAACGCCGCTCGACTATCGTCTATCGACTGGTCGACGATCGTCTATCAGTTGCTCGACGTTTGTCTGTCAACAGATCGTCTATCTCTGAGTTAGTTCAACTCTTGGTAGCTCGACGTTCTGTGGAATCTGCCTCACCGATCGTCGAACCCCGCTCGACTTCTTTTGACCAGATAGATTTCTTGATAGTTCGACTATCTTCTTGGATAGTTCAACTATCTGATAGTTTGACTATCTGTTTGATAGATCGACTATCTGTTTTATTTGATAGTTCGACTATCTGTTTGATAGGTCAACTATCTATTTTCTTTGATAGTTCGACCATCTGTTTGATAGGTCGACTATCTGTGTTGTTTGATAGTTCGACTATCTGTTTGATAGGTCGACTATCTGCTGTGTTTGATAGTTCGACTATCTGCTTGGATAGTTCAACTATCTGATAGTTCGACTATTTGTTTGATAGGTCGACTATCTGTTTTCTTTGATAGTTCGACTATCTGTTTGATAGGTCAACTATCTGTTTTGTTTGATAGTTCGACTATCTGTTTGATAGGTCGACAATCTGTTTTGCTTGATAGTTCGACTATCTGTCTTGATAGGTCGAATATTTGATAGCTCGACTATCTGTTCTGATAGGTCGACTATCTGCTGTGGTAGTTCGACTATCTTCTTTGGTCGTTCGACTATCTGTATCATTCGACTATCTGTTTGATAGGTCGACGATCTCTGTGCTTCGGTCGACGATCTCCGAGGGTCGTTCGACGTTCTGCTGTATGTCTTTAGTAATTTTGTCATCTTCTATTCTATGATTTATTTCATATTTATCTAGCATATTATTTCAGTTAATTTATGCTATTATTTCCAGGCAATCTCTGCTCCATTCTTTATGCATGAGCCAATCTTTATCTGACAAAGTGTTTTGTCTCATTAGTTGAAATATATTTTCTGCTTTATCTGCCAGGCTGTCCTTTATAGCCGTTAGACTCAGAAAGTCTTTTCTGGATGTAAAGAGTTCTTTCTGATGTGACTTTTTCTAGCCCCTTCTTATCTGATTGGTTATGCAGCTTCTTAGAAAGCTTTATCCCCTTATAGCATGTCTGCCTGTAGGATTTGTTTTTGCTTTATGCTTTTTACAGCTCAGATTGCTGATTCCAGAAGAAGATAAGATTCAAACTCAAATTAGAGCCGTTGCAAAGACTCATATATAAAGAGTTTCTTTTGAAAGGAGAATATAGAAGATACACAAGAACTTACAGATATACATAGCAGCATAGAGAAAGAGAAAAAGAAAGAAAGTTCTACAGCTCTCAAAAATTCACATTCAACTGAGAAGTTCAATCTCTTCAGCATTCTTCTTCATCCTGAGTTCATCCTGCTTACAGGAAGACTTTCACTCAGAGGCCTTTAGAAGAAGAAGAAGAAGAAAGGAAGCTGTTTGAAGAAGAACACCTTTTCCAAATCAAGAGTCTTCTTCAAGCTTCTCCTTCAGAACCTCAAGACAGTTCTTTGTCTTAGTTCTAAAGAGTTCCTGCACCCTGAAGCAATACTCCTTCCTGGATATTCTCTAAGCCAGGGGGAGCCTTGATTCTTTAGAGCTTTCTAGCTCTGTGCAATCCACTAGCTTCTCTAATCTGTTTAAAATAGAGAAGAAGCCTTAACTCTCTCAACCTCCTGTACAAAGGGTTATTACTCCCTTCAAAAGTGAACCCTTGGTGGCAGAGCACCTGATCAAAAACCTGTGTTGGATTTTGAGCTCCTAATCAAAAGCTCAAAGGGTCTACTTGATCTACCTGAAGCAGATCAGTTGGTGGCAGGGCACCTGAACAAAAACCTGTAGTGGATTCCTACCAGGGTGGTAGAAGAGTGGACGTACCTATTTAGAGGGAACCACTATAAAATTTCTTGTGTCATCTGAGCTGCTTATTTAATTTATTGTACTGTGGTTGTGAGTAGAAATAACTAGGATTGCTAGTTGCTGTGATAGGATCCCAAGCTTAACTGTAATTACAGTTAGCTCTCTCTTGTGCACTACACTTTGTGTTAGGCTCTAGGGTTATCAATATCTATAAACTAATTCCGCAAATTAACTCTAAGGGAGTTGAGTAGGGTGTCATAATTTTTGAATACTCTATTCACCCCCCTCTAGAGTTGTATCTATCATCACTTTCAGAGACAATGCGAGTGCTCACAAACTGGTGAACAATCTAGTTTGTCACGTAAGGACCAAGAAAATTGAGATCGAACACCACTTCATTAGGGAGAAGGTGTTGGAGGGATCTCTTGTGGTCGGACATGTTTGGAGTGAAGATAACCTTGCTGACATCTTCACAAAGCCTCTATCGAAGGGGCCTTTCCAGAGACTATGAGGTCTACTGGGCTTGATCACCACTTCTCACTTTAAGGGGAGTGTTGAAATTTGTGAAGTGAAAGTGGGTGATTGGGCAGTCCGGGCGGCCTGCGCGGACTGACGTTGCAGTCTAGCAGTCTGGTGTTGGAGGCCTGTGGATTTCTGATGGCCGATGTGCGGATTGAACTCCGCAGACTGCGTGGAATGATTGAGTCCGACAATTGTTTGTTGTCTGCGCTTTGCAGGTTTGGAGTCTGCGGACTACGCGGACTGAGGTTTGGAGTCCGCGAGATCGGCGATTGGTCTTGTCTGGAGTTGTGGTGGTGAGCCGCATTCTTGGTGGCGATCTGGCCTTGGAGCTGGCAGTCTGAATTGGTTTCCGTTGAGCTCGTGCCTTTTGGTTGGCAGGTTGCTGGACTTGGTCATACACTGTGACAAGTCCAGGGTGTCCGCATAGTCCGTTGTTGACCGGGTGATCTGCCTGTTGGTCATGGACTTGTACTGCGGGCTAGTGTTGTATTGCGGTGTCCGCATAGTGCACTGTTGACCGGTTGATCTTCCTATTGGTCATGGACTTGAGCTGCGGGCTGGTGCTGTGTTCGCAGTATCCGCATAGTCCGTTGTTGACCGGGCGGAATGCCTGTTGGTTGTGGACATGTTGCGGACTGCTTCGGTGTTGTAGAGTCCGCTTAGTCTACTGTGACCGGGCGATGTGCCTGTTGGTCATGGACTTGTTCTTGCGGACTGATGTAGTGTCCACAACTCTGTGCGGACTGTCATCTCGCATTGGTGTTTGGCGTTTTTCGACTGGTCTGTTCTTGCTCCTGCGGACTGGGCAAACTGCTTGGTGTGGACTGGTCTTTGGCTAGCTGATCAGCTATGGAGGATTGCTCGTGAGTCCGACATTATTGACGCGGACAATGCGGACTTGGCAGACTGGCTGTGCTAGCTGCGATCAAGGGGAGGTTAGCCTATCTCATAGGGCGGTGACCATACTCCTCACCCCGCCTATAAATAGGACCCCCAGGCACTTCATTTGTAACTGAGTGAACAGTAAGTTGAACTCGGATTTAGTGCTGCGGACTCGGTTTTCCTATCCGTGCAGTTTGAGCAGACTTAACTTGTTGTTGTTTGTAGGTGGCGCGGCTAGCACTGTGAAGCCAGGTGTTTGGTTTTTACTTCGGTCAGGCTCAGTGAAGTTTGCAGACTGTTTTCGGCAATTTACCAGTTTTCTCTCTGCTTCAAGTTTCCAAGTTCAATAACCTGTCCGCCGGACTCGGCGGTTAGGCGATCTGTTCACTAGTTCGGTAGCAGTAGTAGTTCAGCGAGTAACAGTGTGTCTGCGCGACCTCGCGGTCTATGCGAACTCCATTGTTTAGTTTGGCTTCAGCATCAGTTCGGGAGGTCTCTGCGACTTCTGCGGACAGGCGGTCTCGGCGGTCTCCAGTTTGTTGTCTTCCCTAATTGAAACTTATATTTTTTCTGCTTTCCCTAGTGTACTGGCGAATCATGTCTCGCCATGTATACCTCGCCCTGTAAATAATATTGATAAATATATGATCTGCTTGTCTCTGTCTTTGCATTTAGTTGATTGAGTTTACTTCCTGGTTTCCGCTTGGTCAAGTTGTGATCTGGATAGTTCTGAAGATATTAATTTGGTGTTTAGACTATCTTGCTGAGCTTCTTGAGAAAATTCAACAAAGCAGATGGGCCCATCATCTTTTTTCCAGACTTCATTCATCACTGGTTTGCCCTTCATCTTCTCCTCGATCCTTGGCTTCATTAATGGAGGGCGGCATGGTTTGCTTTCCAATATCCCCACTCATATCATGTCAATCTTTGAAATTTAGGGAATCTCTGAGTGTGGTAAAACGCTGCCTTATCAGGGGGGTTTTGTATGATGTCTGCGAGCTTGTATTCAGTAGGGAAAAAACAAACTTTGATCACCTTTTGCTCTATCATCTCTCTTACGAAGTGGTATTTTAACTCGACATACTTGCTTTTGTTGTGAAAAATGGGACTTTTGGAGAGGGAAATTGAGGATAAAATATCAGGTGGTTGTGGTTAATGCAATATATTTAGCTTAAGTAGATGAAAGGGAAATAGTCTTTTGCTTTCTAGAGCTCCATGAAATGGGCTTCTTGCTAGTGCAGAAGATTTATCCTTCAGTGCTCCTTCTATCGTTGACGGATCCTCCCAAATCTGAATTGTTGTGTCTAGTAATTTGGTTGCTGACTTCTTTTTGGTATAGAAGCCTACGACCTTCAGTTCCTTGGATGTATCACAGAATTCTTTTGGCAGTAAGAAGACGATTGATTGTAGGTTTTCTCACAAATCTTGCTACCATGATCGCAGCAAATTCAATGTCGGGTCTGGTATTGGTAAGATAAATATGGTCTCTAATGAGGCTTTTATATTCTTCAAAATTAACGTCTTTTTCTTCCTCTTTCTTTCCTAACTTGTCTGTAATAGCCATGGGTGTAACTGTAAGACCCCTTTTCCAAATATACTGACCATAGTGGAGTCTTATCGCCCAGGACTGCCGCCTTGTGGTGACACCAACTCACGGGTTAGTCTCCACCATGAGATGTCTATCTCACCGGCTAACATATCATCTAGGCCAATCATATAAGTGGAAATGCATAAAAAGGAAACATCCACATCACACTATAAGGAAAAACATGTCCATGATGAGATAAAAGAGTCTTGAAGAGAGAATGGCTTAGGCCCAATACATCAAAGTAGTTAATAAGGGCTTATGCCCAGTATAATATATAACTCTCACTCTCTCTCACTAAAACTGTGGAAGTACTAGTCATCAACGTCACTCACATCGACCTGCGGTAGAGTAGCAGTACGTCGCATCAGATCCTCAAGTCCTACCATTCTGGATGGTCGATTCTCCGGAGTGTCGTGATGCTGCCCTGGCTCCTGGTGTTCCTAAAATGATACAGTAACTGACCGTTAGTCAAAAGACAAAGGCGCTTCATCATCCACTCACCCCGATGAATCCTAGATATCGGGTGGAAGGATGGAAGAAAAAAAAGTATAATAGTAGCAGTAATAGTCCAAGCAGGAGAGGGTGGAACTAACTAACAAAAATATATGTAAAGGTACACAATATATCATGTCATCTAAGCTAGCATTTCTAAAGAGGTGTAGCAGTAATAAATGACAAGTTAGTAAGGTGCATCAAGTTTATAAAAAAGTAAAGAGCATCTACTCTACCATCATAGAAATGTACCTTAACTTATATGGATGTTCGTACAAACTTATAAGTTAATTTTTAAAGTAAGTAACTCATCATATAAAAGTGCCCACACATGACTCTATGTACACAGACTTTTAGTCCCCACTTTTTGGAGGTAACTAACCTCTCTGGTACCAACCGTCTTGGCTCACGGTGGCAGTGGAGCGGGCATCTCCACTACTAGGTGGGTATACACATTACCGAGCATAGACCTCCCATACGCCTATATACATGTCCTAGGTGCACTCTAGGGGTCTCTATATACTATTGTTGGGGGTATCCCAATATTTTGGGCTATGTTGGTCGGCTAGGCCACATTTGTAACATCCCAACTTTTATTGTGCCACCAGAGCCCTAGTGGGCCCAATAAAAGTGACCCGAACCTCTACCCGTGAACCACACCAAGGTAGGAAGTAACCCTAGACAGGGGATATCGAGCTAGAAAGCTCCGATTTGAGTTCTGTCAGTTCCTATGACTTCGGATAGCCAATACGGATGCATTGGAACTCGTTGTGTTACGATCCAAAGTCTAATAACGAATATACGCATTTTGACCGTTTTAGCACACCACGATGCGCAGTTTTTTGAATATTTAGCAAGCGAACTCCGATTCAACCCCTATCAGTGGCATTGGACTCGTATGGTCAGTATGAAGTCAACCAAGTTCACCCCGGTCAAATTCCGTCACAAGTAGTCAACCCATGGCCAAATCAAGCATATTCATGCACCGAAAAGCGTCCATTCACAAATTATGATGCAACACCCCGACTTTGGCCCGACTTCCGATGCCTTAGACCCACTTTGACTTTGACCAGCTTAGGGGACCCACCCTAGGGTTGACTTTGGTCAAACCATCCTAAAAGTCCAATTTTTTGGATTTTTTTTAAAAAGGTGTGCACCCCCCTCCTCATTAATTAATTAATTAGGGCCTTACCCCCTCACCCACTTTGGGCCCCCAACCAGCAAGCCCACTCTTGGAGGCAAGTGGAGGCCTACCAACTCAACCCCCACCCTCCCTCTCTTCCCCCACTTTGAAAGTCCCTCTCCATGAGGGTAAATCTTTTTCCCTACATGGGGGAAATCCTTTGAGCCTCCAGCTATCCTTGGACAGCTGGACAACTAGAGGGTGAGGATTAATCCCTCCATAAGAAGGGATTAATCCCATATTGGCTAAGGGGAGGAAAATCCCTCCCCTCACACCTATATAAAGGCCCCCCATTTCTATAACACAGCTCAGTCAGCATCTCCCCCACCCTTGCCCCTTCCCCCCCTCTGTCGGAGCTCAGGTCATCAGAAAGGGATCAACCTGAGCTCCACCACCCCGCTACCTTCATGGTCGACAAAGCCAACCCCTCCCAAGATCTTCCAGGCTAGGTGGATACTCTTCCCCTCCCTCTTCCTTATTCCCCTAACGTGCTGCATGCACCTCCCAGCGGCCAGAGCGCCGCCTGCGCCACCTGAGCCAAGTTCCAGGCCGGGTGGTAGCCATAAGCAAAGAATTATTCCCCAGTGCCGGTGATGGCACTGGGAGAGTGTTAGGCCACCAGGAATGGAGATTCCTGGCGGCAAAGGGTGGTGGTGCCATCGAAAAACGACGCTCCGACGGCACCCGAAAACAGAGTAAATCTCTGTATTTCTCATACGGCGGCGTCTGGCGGCACCAAGATACCGGGCCACCGCCGGAGAGGATCCCTACCCCCGGTACGTCGGTCGAGGGTGGTTGCTTAACCAGGATCAGTACCGGAGAGGCAAGGTGGCGCGGTGGATCTGGGAGCAGAGCCCTGCCACCTTGCTCTCGGGATCATAATTTCAAGCGATTGCCGGTGACGCCAGGCCGCCGGACCACCGCCCAGAAGTTCGTCGGCCCCTAGCGAGTCGATCGCGAGCGGCACCGATGGCTCGTAGCGCCCGACTGGTGGTGGTGGAGGCTGTCACCCTCAACACCACTGGGAGGCGCAACCACCGTCTGATCTCCATGATGAGATCGGATAGCCCAGGATTTCTTGATTCCCGCCCCGCCTCAGCATCAACGCCCCCCCCCCATAGCGGATCTGTGCCCGATTCGCTGTAGGGATAGAAGAATAATTAGCACGGTGTGACTAAATCTCAGTCGCGGGATCGGGTTTAACATGGCTATTTGCAGACCTCCTTTTTAAATAGAAACTTGAGAAATTTCTAGAAAAAATTCCAGGCCTCTGGGAGAAAAGTGGCCAACATAAAAAGTGCTCCTCTTGATGAGGGCTTCCTCCACATAAATTTTTGAATTTTTTTGAAAATATTTTTGTATTTTTAAAAGCCTCAACAAAACTTGTTTGGCCAAAATAAAGGTCCAAAGTGACTTGAAAAATTTCAAAAAAATTTCTAGGCTTAAATTATACCCCATTAGAGTTTATATTAAAATTTTGGGGCATGGTGGTAAGAATTGGTATTTTTCTCAAATTCTAAGAGTTTAGGGCCGTGCTTGGGATTTATTTCGCTCAATTCAATACTTTCAATTCAAGTATTGTACCGGTCAAGTTCATTTCAGTACTTTCAATTCCAGTCCCGTACTGGTCAAGTTCATTTCAGTACTTTCAATTCCAGTCGCATACTGGTCAAGTTCATTTCAGTACTTTCAATTCAACTCCAGTCTCGTACTGGTCAAGTTCATTTCAGTACTTTCAATTCCAGTCTCGTACTGGTCAAGTTCATTTCAGTACTTTCAATTCCATTCGCGTACTGGTTAAGTTCATTTCAGTACTTTCAATTCAACTCCAGTCTCATACTGGTCAAGCTCAGTTCAGTACTTTCAATTCAATTCCAGTCTTGTACTGGTCAAATTCAATTCGGTACTTTCAATTTAGTACTATTCCAGTTTCGTACTGGTCATTCAACCACTCAAATCATGCAGCTTTAATAATCAGTAGCTTTAATCACCGATTTTATTTCTGCAATTTACTATTTTAAGCCGGGTCCTGCTCTAACGAGCAGTTGCCTACTAAGGTCGAGCCTTAAATGAGGATAACCGGAGTTGAGGTATTCCTACAGGTTTAGCCTCAAATAAAGAGCTCCCACGCTCCTTGTCAAAATTTGAGCTGAGCACTGCCGCCCGAAGTTCAAAATATAGCAGGGCAGGCCGCCGCAGACCCAGTATGTGCTAATAAAATTATTGGTTCGATTGCTTGTAAATTTCTTGCGGTGAATTTGGATAGGTCGGTCCCTTCCACAGACCATTCATATCGGTGTAAGAAGGTTGACGACTTAAGGTAACAGAAGAGATGGTACCACGGGTGATCAGCCGTTATCTTTCACCATTAAGTTTTCCTCCACTAGTTAGCCAAAATGTCATATCGCCGGATGTCACTCACATCCAATAGTACACGAGGTTGTACATTACGGCATAGGACTGTGCAGTACGACTGCCCCCAGAAGTGGCAGGACTGGCCACTGTCACCGATGGCCACATCGGTGAGGTTCGCGGGGCTCGCTACCCTTCTTGAACAGAAGCGGTCCATACTATGTCGACATAGGATATGTGTGCACGGTTGTGAATGCCTACGATAGGATATAAAAGGGGTATATATGGTGTGGTTGTATACTAGTAGAGCCTTTATCATAACTGATGTTAACATTGCTGCCATTTCAGTTATGCTACCTTTCTTTTATTTCTTCTCCTAGATTAAATACTGTGCTAACCCTCTCATGCTTCGACTATCTTATACTGCTGGGTGCGTGTGTGCTCATCCCCAGGATATGGATCTGGGAAGGGGATTTGTTTCTACTTAGCCCTGTGACTAACGGTTATTTAAATGACCAATCACAGGAAACAGAGCACCGTAGCGACCCCCTGTCGCAGGAGAATGCGCTAGAGGTTAGGACTACCCGAGCAGAAGCACCACTGATATCTGAAGAGTTCCGAGACGTGAGTACCAGTGAGCGGGATAGAGAATGAGAGGGAGATGTTATAAGTAGAACTTGTACAGCCTACGGACTTATATAAGAACTTAGGCTACGACCCTAGTACTCTTGTAAATATATTTATTATATACATATTAGTGGTTTCCTGTTAATGCTTCCGCGTATCTCTGATGTATTGGGTATGTTATGATTCTAGCCCAGCAAGGAGGCCGCCTAGTGCTTAGTAGAGTGGGTTGCTACCCCTTAAAGGAGCACTAGGTGGATGCCTTAGGCACATAAGATCCCCTCCGGCCTGACCTGGTCTAAGGTTTGGGGGGGGGAGCTTACAAATGGATAAGAGCGATCATGATTCGTCCTTGTGGAGCAGTCTCAAGATCCCCCCGTCCCTCGCTTCATTCCTCGGTTTGGGACAAACCTTGCAACGGAAGCTTGATGGACTCTAGTGTAGAGGCTTAGGGATTCTAGACTATACGTTAGTATGCCCATACACCGTTGTTTCCACTTCATCAGTCATTTTTGCAAATTTTTTCCTACTTTTGCAAAGTACTGACACTCTTTCCTTTTACTTCTCCAGATAACAGAGTACAGTAATAGGGGGTCCTCTTCCAGAGGATATGTTCCCGCCACCCCACCTCTAGACTCGGTCTCCCCCGTGGCTGTACCGTTTGTCGGGACTGACTTGGGGCAGACATTGACAGCCATCCTGGCCACCTTCCGGACAGCCTTGGCACAGCCACCATGAGAGATTACTATACCTACCGATTTACTGACGACTTTTCGAGGACTAAGGCCTCCCTCTTTTAGAGGCACAAAGACTGTCATCCAAGTAGAGGACTGAGTGGAGTGAGTGGAGGAACTGCTTGTAGGCATGATGTGCCCAATAGTAGCTGTTGTCTCACTTGTAGTGACCTTGTTGGAGGGATACTCTAGGGATTGGTGGAGAGAGGCCAACCACTCGACTTTTAGAGGACGGCCGTTAAGCGTTATCCTATGGGGAGAGTTCTTAGAGGCCCTGTTGGAGTTCTTTATTACAGAGGCAGGCCGATCTGTTTTGCAGGAGAGGTTCCTGCACATCCGACAGGGTGACCGGACGGTGTCGGAGTACGAGAGAGAGTTAATACAACTGGAACGCTTTGCCGGGAATTTGGCTGCCACTAACAGGGATAGAGCATCTCGTTTCTACCGAGTTCTTTGAGATGACCCTAGGCAGGCCCTGATTATGATCTCTAAGTCTACCTTTCACACCAAAGCTAATCACGCAGCAGCGTTGGTATTAGACCAGCGGATGGTTGCCCCGTAGTGCAGAGGATGGCTCGAGGACCCTAAAGGTCAGAGACGAGACAAAGGAGCCGCTCCCCACCGACAGGATAGAGATCGCAGGAAGAGATACCGCAGACATCCTTATAGGTGCCCTCCAGCACCCCCAGCATAGTAGTAGGATGTCAGACCAGCTCCAGCACCGCAGCCTGTGCCAGTTGCCCGACGTGACGTTCCCTTCACAGGGAACTGCTTCTTGTGTTAGTAGCCAGGGCATATGAGGGCCTTTTGCCCAAAGGCAGCGGGAAGGCCAGGACTAGAAGTTGTACAGGGTGGGTAGCCAATACTGGGACATGGTCAGAGAGGTCGCTGAGGAAGAGCTGGAAGGAGAGGCCAATAGGGTCGAGCAACACCCCTGGAGGCCTATACTCTGGATCTACAGCACGGGTCGGCCCCCGATATAGTGATAAGTATATATATTAGGCAATAATGATATGTCAGATGCTGCTACTTATGCTATACTAGGATATATATATATACCTACACCTTGTATATTAAAATATGATATATCTATGCTCCCTACTCTGTTAGGAATTTTGTTGGTAGAAGGACATCCCGCCAAGACCCTCTTCAATACTGGAGCGATGCACTCCTTCATATCCCACGATTATACTATGACTAAGGAGAATGTTATCTGCTCGTCCGGATTGTCTATATGAATCCGTCTACTGGATGGATCAGACATGACGTCAACAGAGAGATGCTCGTTCCAAGCTATACTAGGGGACGCAGAATTTGAGGTCTATGCGATAATCTTGGTAATAACCGGATTTGATATTATACTGGGAATGTACTGGCTAGCCGAGCACAAGGCTCAAATAAATTGTTCAAAACGAGAAGTCCGACTACAGAACTTAAATGGTCAGGACATCACGTTGACAAGTGTACCCTCTGTCTCTCGTATTATTTTGACTTCTGCATAGATTATGAGATCGGTCCGGAAGAAGTATGAGGTGTACCTTATCTACTTCGAAATGGAGGGAAAAACTCAAGTGCTCGCCGAGGTCCCAGTAGTACATGATTTCCCAAACATTGTCCCTGAATCCCTCCCAAGATTGCCACCCCAGCAAAAAGTTGATTTTTCAGATAGAGCTCATGACCGGAGCTCGACCAGTGTCCCGAGCACCCTACCGGATGGCCCCAAGAGAACTAGTTGAGTTAAAAATTCAACTGCAGGATCTAATAGATGCTGGATTCATTCTCCTTTGCTCCTCGCCCTGGGGAGTACCAGTACTGTTCGCAAAGAAGAAGGACGGGACATTACGTCTGTGCATAGACTGCCGGAAACTAAATAAGCTTATGATACGAAACACATACCCCCTTCCTAGGATCGACAAACTGTTCGATTAGTTAAAAGGTGCATCCATTTTCTCCAAGATGGACCAGAGATCAGGCTACTACCAGCTTCGAATCCGGGAGGAAGATATTCCCAAGAGTGCCTTCAACTCCCGTTACGGTCTCTATGAGTTCCTGGTAATGCCCTTTGGGCTCACCAACGCACCCTCTGCCTTTATGTATTTAATGAATAAAGTCTTCGAGCCTTTCCTAGGTCACTTCGTGATCGTCTTCGTTGACGATATTTTGATCTATTCAAGAACCAAGGCAGATAATACTAGACACCTGCAGATGGTGCTATTGAAACTTCGAGAGCACTCCCTCGCCAAATTAATTAAGTGTGAGTTCTGGTTAGAAGAAGTCAGATTCTTGGGACACACTATAAACAAGAAAGGAGTAGCAGTGATTCAGGAAAAAATCCAAGCAGTACAAAACTGGCCACCACTCAGGATAGAGGAAGATATCTAAAGTTTCCTTGGTCTTGCCGGGTATTATCGGAAGTTCGTGGAAGGATTCTCCAAGATTGCTTTACCCCTCACCTCCCTTACCAGGAAGGATGTTACCTTCTGATGGACACCAGAATGCGAGATTACATTCGTCGAGTTAATGAAACGGTTGACCTCTGCACCGGTCCTTACAATTCCTGCAGGGAATGAGGGATTCTAGATCTACATGGATGCCTCCCTGAAGGGATTAGGAGCTGTTCTGAATCAACACGACAAGGTGGTGGCCTATACATCTCACCAGTTTAATCCGCATGAGTTGAACTACACAGCTCATGATCTAGAATTAGGCACGGTCGTCTTCGCCCTTAAAATTTGGAGGCATTACTTGTACGGGGTAAAATGCGAGATCTTCTCCGACCACAAAAGCCTCAAATACATATTCACCCAGAAAGAGCTAAACCTATGACAGAGCCGATGGTTAGAATTCCTGTGCAATTATGACTTCACTCTCCAATATCACTCTGGGAAGGCTAACAGAGTTACCGACGCTCTAATCCCCCAACTTTCAATAGATGGCAGTTGGATGGAGCAAATCCCAAAAATGTTGTTTCAGTCCTTAATAGACCTGGAAATTACCATAGTTACCCGAAGAGACTCGGAGGAATATCATGCCCAGTTGTATTGGATGGAGATCCAATGTGATATCCGGGATCGGATACGAGAAGCCCAAAGATTGATCCATAGGTAGTCCCGATCATCCGATCTCTGCAAGATGGGGCACAGGAGGATTATAATATGCACGATAGGATCTTGCAGTTCAGGAATCGTGTATTTATTCCCTCCACTGGGGGAATTCGTGAAGAGATTTTTCAAGAAGCGCACCAGTCAAGGTATTCCATCCACCCTGGTGTGGTAAAAATGTATGTGGATCTACGCAGGACCATCTACTGACCTTGAATGAAAAGATATGTCACCAACTTCGTAGCCCAATGTCAGACCTGTCAAAGGGTTAAAGCTTAATGTCGCAGCCCGGGGGGCCTAATGAAGCCCCTGCCTATACCTGAATGGAAATTTGAGGAAATTTCCAAGGACTTTGTCCACGGACTGCCTCAATCCCGTGCTGGAAGCGAATCCATATAGGTTGTTGTGGATCGACTTACCAAGGTAGCGCGGTTTATTCCAAATAGACAGGGAGACGGAGTTGATATACTGGCCAGGATATTCATAGAGCAAGTAGTCCGTTTCCACGGAGTTCCAAAGTCCATTGTGTCAGATCGTGATGGGTGATTCACATCCAAGGAATGGAGACGGATGCATACATACTTGGGGACCAAGTTGGCCTTTAGCACTGCCTTCCACCCACAGACAGATGGACAAATGGAAAGGGCAAATCAAACGATGGAGGATCTGCTTCACCTGTACACAGTGGAACACAATGAGCCTTGGGAGAAGTTGTTACCTCTAGTTGAGTTCTCTTACAATATCTACCAGGCTAGCATCAAGATGGCTTTGTATAAAGCATTGTATGGGAGGCGTTGCTGAACCCAATTGACATGGGCTCAGGAAGAGGAACCAGAAGCCATAAGAGTGACTTATATTGACGACACTACGACAGCAATACGACAAATCTAGGAATGGATGTTGGAGGCGCAGAGCCGGTAGTCCAAGTATTATGATGCGCGACACCGACCGGTGGAGTTCTGCATGGGGGAGATGGTGTTCCTAAAAATTAAGCCCATGCATGGTGTATCCCGATATAGAAAGCAGAAGAAGATAGATCCCCTCTATTTAGGCCCCTATCAGGTAATAGAATGTGCTGGCCCTATTACCTATCGATTAGACCTGCCTCCAGAACTAGGAAATTGTCATGATATGTTCCATGTTTCAGCCTTGAGACGAGTTCTACTGCATCCAAAGCAGAATCTACCTACACCACCAGTTCAACTATAGTCGGATAGATCCGTCCAGCTTGAACCGATCAGGGTCGTAGATCATAAAGTCAAGAATCTACATAACAAGGTCATCCCAGTGGTCAAGATATTGTGGTCGAATCACGGACGAGATGAGTATACTTGGGAACTGGAGGCACTCGTCCGCGAAAAACACTCATAGCTCTTTCCCCGGGTATGTTACTCCCTTTTCCCCCCTACCTCAAGCAAATTTTTGGGGATAAAAATCATTTTATTTTTATTGGATTGAAACATCCCGACTTTTATTGGGCCACCAGAGCCCTAGTGGGCCCAATAAAAGTGAACCGAACCTCTATCTATGACCCACACCAAGGTAGGAAGTAACCCTAGACAAGGAATATCAAGCTAGAAAGATCCGATTTGAGTTCTATCAGTTCCTATGGCTTCGGATAGCCGATACGAATGCATTGGAACTCGTTGCATTATGATCCAAAGTCTAATGATGAATATACGCATTTTGACTATTTTAGCGAACCATGACGCACAGATTTTTGAATATTTAGCAAAAGAACTCTGATTCGACCCTGGTCAGTGGAATTGGACTCGTATGGTCAAAACGAAGTCAACCAAGTTCGCCCCGGTCAAATTCCATCACAAGTAGTCAACCCATGGCCAAATCAAGCATATTCATGCACCGAAAAGCGTGCACGCACAAATTATAACGCAACACCCCGACTTTGGCCCGACTCGCGATGCCTTAGACCCACTTCGACTTTGACCAACATAGGGGACCCACCCTAGGGTTTACTTTGGTCAAACCCTCCTAAAAGTCCAATTTTTGGATTTTTTTAAGAGGTGTGCACCCCCTCCTCATTAATTAATTAAGGCCTTACCCCCTCACCCACTTTGGGCCCCCAACCAGCAAGCCCACTCTTGGAGGCAAGTGGAGTCCCACGAACTCAACCCCCACCCCTCCCTCTCTTCCCCCACTTTGAAAGACCCTCTCCATGAGGGTAAATCGTTTTCCCCACATGGGGGAAATCCTTTGAGCCTCTAGCTATACTTGGATAGCTAGAAGGTGAGGATTAATCCCTCCAAAAGGAGGGATTAATCCCGAATTGGCTAAGGGGAGGAAAATCCCTCCCCTCCAACCTATATAAATTCCCCCATTGCTATAATACAGCTCAGTCAACATCTCCCCCACCCTTGCCCTTCCCCCCCCCCCCCTCTACCGGAGCTCAGGTCGCCGGAAAGGGATCAACCCGAGCTCCACCACCCCACCACCTTCATGCCCGACCAAGCGAACCTCTCCCAAGCTCTACCAGGCCAGGTGGATACTCTTCCCCTCCCTCTTCCCTATTCCCCTAATGTGTTGCATGCACCTCCTGATGGCCAGAGCGCCGCCGGTGCCACCCGAGCCAAGTTCCAGGCCGGGTGGTAGCCATGAGTAGAAAATTGTTCCCCAGCACTGTTGATGGTGCTGGGAGAGTGTAAGGCCACCATGAATGGAGATTACTGATGGCAGAGGGCGGTGGTGCCATCGGAAAATGATGCTCCGGCAGCACTCGAAAATAGAGTAAATCTCTGTATTTCTCATACGATGGCGGCCGGCGGCGCCATGATGCCTGGCCACCGTCGGAGAGGAGCCCTACACTCGGCATGTTGGCCGGGGGTGGTTGCGTAACCAGGATCAGTACTGGAGAGTCAAGGTGGAGCAGTGGCGCTGGGAGTAAGGCCCCGCCACCTTGCTCTCGGGATCATAATTTCAGGCAGTTGACGGCAGCGGCAGGCCGCCGGACCACCGCCCAGAAGTTCGCCGCCCCCCCCCCCCCCCCCCCCGTCGAGTCAATCGAGGGGGCGGCGGTGGCTGGTAGCATCTTACCGGTGTTGGTGGAGTCCGCCACCCTCCACACCACCGTGAGGCATAGCCACCGTCCGATCTCCATTTTGAGATCGGACGGCCCAGGATTTCTGGATTCCCGCACCGCCTCAACATCAACGCCCCCCCCCCCCAACAACAGATCCATGATCGATCCGCTGTGGGGACAGAAGAATAATTGGCACGGTGTGGCTCAATCTCAGCCGCGGGATCGGGTTTTACATGGCTATTTGCAGACCTCCTTTTTAGATAGAAATTTGAAAAATTTCTAGAAAACTTTCTAGGCCTCTGGGAGAAAAATGGACAACATAAAAAGTGCTCCTCTTGAAGAGGGCTTCCTCCACAAAAATTTTGAAATTTTTTGAAAATGTTTTGTTATTTTTAAAAGCCTCAACAAAACTTGTTTGGCCAAAATAAAGGCCCTACGTGACTCGAAAAATTACAAAAAATTTTCTAGGCTTAAATTATACCCCATTAGAGGTCGTATTAAAATTTTTGGGCATGGTGGTAAGAATTGATATTTTTCTCAAATTCTAAGAGTTTAGGGCCGCGCTTGGGATTTATTTCGCTCACTTTCTCTGAAAATTAAAATTGGAACGCGCGACTATCCCACCTGATTTAAATATCAAGTTCATTTCAGTACTTTCAGTTACAATTCCAGTCTCGTACTGGTCAAGTTCAATTCAGTACTTTTAATTCCAGTCTCGTACTGGTCAAGCTCAATTCAGTACTTTCAATTCCAGTCTCGTGCTGGTCAAGTTCATTTCAGTACTTTCAATTCAAGTCTCGTACTGGTCAAGTTCATTTCAGTACTTTCAATACCAGTCTCGTACTAGTCATGTTCATTTCAGTACTTTCAATTCCAATCGTGTACTGGTCAAGTTCATTTCAGTACTTTCAATTCAATTCCAGTCTCGTACTGGTCAAGTTCAGTTCAGTACTTTCAATTCTAGTCTCATACTGGTCAAGTTCATTTCAGTACTTTCAATTCAAGTCACGTACTGGTCAAGTTCATTTCAGTACTTTCAATTCAACTCCAGTCTCATACTGGTCAATCTCAGTTCAGTACTTTTAATTCAATTCCAGTCTCATACTAGTCAAATTCAATTCAGTACTTTCAATTCAGTACTATTTCAGTTTCATACTGGTCATTCTAGCACTCAAATTATGCAACTTTCATAATCAGTAGCTTTAATCACCGCTTTTTATTTCTGCAATTTACTATTTTAAGTGGGGTCCTGCTCTAACGAGCAGTTGCCTACTAAGGCCGAGCCTTAGATGAGGATAACCGGAGTGTAGGTATTCCTCCAGGTTTAGCCTCAAATAAATAGCTCCCACGCTCCTTGTCGAAAGGTGAGCTGAGCACCGCCGCTCGAAGTTCAAAACATAGCAAGGCAGGCCGCTGCAAACCCGATATTTGCTAAAATATTTATCTATTCGATTGCTTGTAAATTGCTTGCGGTGAATTATGGAGGGTCGGTCCCTTCCGCAGATTGTTCGTAGTTGTGCGGGAAGGTTGATGACTCAAGGCGATAGAAGAGATGGGTAATATGGGTGATCGACCATTATCTTTCCCCATTGGGTTTTCCTCCACTAGTCAGCCAAAATGTCATATCTCCGGATGTCTCTCACATCTAATAGTACACGAGGTTGTACGTTGGGGCCTGGAGCTGTGCAATACGACTACCCCCAGAAGTGGCAGGACTGGCCACTATCAACGACGGCACCATCTGTAAGGCCCGCGGGGATCGCTACCCTGCTTGAACAGAAGCGGTCCATACTATGTCGACATAAGATGTGTGTGTGCGACTATGAATGCCTGCGATAGGATATAGAAGGGGTATATCTGGTGTGCTGGTATACTTGTAGAGCCCTTATCATAACTAATGTTAACATTGTTTCCATTTCAGTTATGCTACCTTTCTTTTATTGTTGCTCCTAAATTAAATACTATGCTAACCCTCTCATGCTTCAGATATCTTATACTATTGGGTGCGTGTGTGCTTGTCCCTAGGATATGGATCCAGGGAGGGGATTTGTTTCTACTTAGCCCTGTGACTAACTATTATTTAAATGACAAATCACAAGAAACAGAGCCTGCCGTAGGAGAATGCGTCAGTGGTTAGGACTACCCGAGTAGAAGCACCACTGATGTTTGAAGAGTTCCGAGACATGAGTACCAGTGATCAGGATAGAGAATGAGAGGGAGATGCTATAAGTAGAACTTATACAGCCTATGGGATTATATAAGAACTTAGGTTATGACCCTAGTACTCTTGTAAATATATTTATTATATACATATTAGTGGTTTCCAGTTAATGCTTCAGCGTATCTCTGATGTATTATGAATGTTATGATTCTAGCCCAGCAAGGTGGCTACCTAGTTCTTAGTAGAGTGGGCCGCTACCCCTTAAAGGAGAACTGGGTGGATGCCTTGGGCACGTAAGATCCCCTCCGCCCTGACCCGGTCTAAGGTTTGGGGGGGGGGGGTACTTACAGCATTTACTTTCAAAGTCGACATACTCCTATCGACGTGACGACCAAGATAGTGTTGAAGACCCGCCACACTCTATACATATGGAAGTGTATCATCTCAACATTTGATCTTACAGCTCGCAGGACTATCAAGTCCTCCACATGCATCAGTGTAACCACACCTTTTTATAATCAAGCCTCCAACTCCTAGGACTAACCAGTCCTTAACACAACACATCATCATATGTGATGATGTTTACAGATTATGTAGTTCTCCTATAATTACTAATCTTTTTAGTGATTAGTTATACTTAACGATTTAGGGTGAATCTTTGACTTCCCGATGTCTACCTGGTGAAGGACTTGTAGCGATGCTAGGAAGTTTGATGGGCTGAAGCTCAAACATCCCTTTCTCAAGATATTTATTCTTATAGGTGACTACCCTTATTTAAACCCCCTCTCAATATTACATTGTCATAATATGGTTTATGTTTCTTATAGAGGAGACAATCTATCGTCAGACTCCAAGTCTAGCTACTCACCTTAATATCCATAAACGCTCACACTCGGTACTTTATGGTTACTTATACTAAGATTTCAACAAAAGCCTATGACACACCAAATTCCACTAAACTAGTTAGGATTAACTCTTATGATCACATTTAATTTTTTATTCTGAGGTTTGACATGAACCTTAATTTATGATGAACTATAGTACAAATGTTCTTCAAAAAGTCTATAATTTTTAGGGGCAGATGTAAATGATGTCCTACTTATATGTTTCAAATTTCATGCAATTCTCATGTGATCTTGATGGTCTAATCTCTAAATCAATATTTTGCTAAATACGGTCCATCACACAATTTGAACTAGTTTTGATCTAAAGGATGAAACTATCATATTCTTTGGCAAAATTATCTAAAATTAATGCAAGAGGTTTATCATGACATAAATAAGGAATGATCAAAAATTCATGAATTTTCCATTTAATTTGGTCATAATTAAAAATTCTCTAATTATGAGACACACATCTTGCTTTGCACATGAAGTGTCATTTCTAGAAGTCAAATTACTCCAAATAAATTACCTGAGATACATATGGATAAAATAAAAAATTTCATAGAGTTTAATGATTTTTCATAAATATTGAACCCAAAATGTTTTCATATGAATATTAATCATAAAGTGTCACTTTTCATAGTAAGTACCCAAATTTATCAACAAAAAATTTTAGGAAATTTCCCAAAGGTTCCAAATGGTATATAAAGAGTTTATATAAAGATTTAGAATTTATATTGACTATTATTATTCCAAAAATACAAAAGTGTGATAATTAGAATTATTGAAATTTCATAAGTTAAATGAGTATTAAATTTTTAATAAAATTACTAGAGGTGTATATTGACCTAATATAACATGTTTCAGAAAATTAAAATTTTCCTATGTCATTTGGACATATTTATTTCATTAACTTACTTTTGTAACATATTTTAAATTAATTTATTATCTAGGAGCAAATACAAAATATCGTTGACATACAGCCAGCCAATTGGGAGAAATTCACAAAATACACCTTTTGTGTTATATGCACACCAAATCTCTTTACTACATCTTCTTACAAGTAGAATATCTACACATGAAGAGATAAAAATGGTCTAGAACTTTTACTATAGCCTTATGATACCCTAATCTACATTTCACCCAATATTTGGGTCAGTTTGACTTGGTCTAGTCACTTAAATTTTATGTATATGATATATCATTTTTTTGTCAAAACTATAGAAAAATATCGCCAAAAAATTTTGATTTGTGGGAAGGGGGTGTCTATGGTATATACATGTCTGGCCAAAATATCAGACCCATACAATGAACTATGTGAAATAAATTCACATTATGGTGATTGCCCCTCCATTAAGACACATCTTAGTAAAATGCTCTTTTAGTGGGTTGTAGGGCTCCAAATGATGTGTTTTAAGTTTCTGTGGAAAGTAGACACAAATCTCTACAAATGTTATCTCTGGTAACTTTTTCTAAAACGGCATTTAAGAGCCCTAATTGACAGTTTGAAGTTGGTTGTATACAGTATGATAGAAAATATAATTAATAAAATCTATACTATAGTATTTATATCATAATTTAGCACGAATATTAATACAAAATAGATAAAATCCGTTCATCTCCTTCCTCCAGCCAAGGGCTGAGATTTCCTGACCTGGAGCCACTTCCTCTTCCATTTCCCGACCATCCTTTAGCCTCCACGATCGGCCACCACCACCACCACCTCCATTGAGGTGGTGGCCATCGTTTGGCAGCGGTGTGGCCGTTGGAAAAACCCCTCTCTTGCGAACCTGATAGTGCTAAAAAAACTCTAGAATTACTCCCACATCTCACATGGATCTAAGCTCATTTGAGCCCAATTATCAACCTAAAGATCTAGGAAGCTAGCATTGAAGGAGTGGGGATGAAACACGCCTCGATCAGGCCTCGGCGGCGGGTATGGCTACGATTGGCAATGAAATTCTCTTCCTCTAGTGAGCTTGCCTGATCCCTTGATTCTCATCCAAATGTAGTAATTTAAGAGTCGATTCCAACAGATCTCCTCCTTCTAAAGGTGATGGAAGGGTCAATTTGAGGTAGGGGAGGTTTAATGGTGAAATGGAATTAATGGTCATTTCAGTTTCACTTGAGACCTCTTGAATTCTCCACCACTAGTAGGGGAAAGGCTGTAAAATAGCCTAGAATTCAATGGAGAGATGAATGTGTGCATTTCGAAGAGGAATTCTATGCCTATTGATATTCTATCCATGAATGCCCCCATTCCATTTCTCCCAAAAATTGGGGAAAACCCTAAATCCACCATGCCATGTAACCACCTTCATAAATTGGATGCCATGGGTGGTAAATATGGTCATGGGCTATAAGGTGGGTTGCCCCTGTAGGTCTTAACCCATAAAAATTAATCAAATTTCCATATTTTTCATTTTAGGCCTAATTTGACTAAGAGTTGACTTTAGTCAAATTGGATGAATTAGTTGACCCATTCATGAGATTTTTAATCCATTGGGTCCCTAATGATATTAAAAGGCTGGGGGTGATGTCAATTTGACCAATTGAAGACCAATTGGACATTGATTGGGTTGAATTAAGTTATATTGACCAACCGTTGACTTTGGTCAAATTGACCAATTTGGTTGACCAATTCATGGGGTGTATGTTCAATTGGGTCTTTTTCAGGGTTAGGGACATAGTGGTGAGGTCAATTTGTTCTTCTGAGTTCAATTTGGGAAAATTTGACCTAGGTTGACTTGTGCTCCATGAGACCTAGGGTCATCTCCTTTCTCTAACTCACATGAGTCACCACATGCCCTACCCTAACACACATTATGGGTCTAGTAGGAATAGGGATGTTAGAAATCCCAATAAACAAAAAAAAAATTCATCCCCAAAATTTAAGTTTAGGTTTACGGGGTTCTACGCAGAATGAAATAAAGTAATGCTTGTCGGGTTAGGTTGTAGCTATAGTGAAGAGTTCTGGGTTGCATTGTTGCATGAGGTTCATGGGCTCCTAGTTGTACTCCACCTGACCATGGTTGAACCACAACACTTTGACTAAATGAACCTTCTTCCGCCGAAGGACTCAGACATCTATATCTACGATCCTGACTGACTATAAACGAACTGATCGATCGGACACCGCGGGGACTGAAGTGGAAGTAATATGCTGCTCAGGTCAAAAAGGGCCCTTTAAAGTGAAGTGATGTGGAAGACGTCGTGCAGTTTTGCCAGCACTAGCGGTAGCTCTAGCCTATATGCTAAGGGACCAATCCGCTCCAAGATCGTATAGAGCCCCATAAACCAAGGGTTAGGCTTTTTGTGTCTCCGCCCGCAAGACCCCATGCATCAGATTCATATTTAGGAAAACTGTCTCGTACCTGGAATTCCACCTTTTGATGACTCACATTATAGTACTTTGCCTGCTTGCTCTGGGCGTCTAGCATCCGGTCTCTGATTAGTCAAATTTGTGCGTCTGTGTACTCAATATAATCTGGTCCCAAAGACTTTGAGTCCTCATCCTGAACCCAAGATAATGGCGTCCAATACTTCCTTCCATACAAATCTTCATAAGGCATCATGCTTATGCTAGCCTTGTGACTGTTGTTATAAGAAAACTCTATGAGCGGCACCAATCTCTCCTAAGGCTCCCCAGTGTCCAATATGCAAAGTCATAAAAGATCCTCCATGGTCTGGTTGGTGGGCTCTGTCTGGCTGTCGGTCTGAGGGTAGAAGGTGGTGCTGAAATTCAACTGTGATCCCAAGGATGCCTAAACCGCCCTCCATTCCTTAGAAGTGAATTGACCATCTCGGTCGGACACTATAGTCTTGGGTACCCCGTGATACCTCACATGCTGCTCCACAAATAATTGGACCAAGTTGCTGACCAGAGCATCCTTTTGGACTGGGATATACCTAGCCACCTTTGTTAGTTTATCGACTATCACCCATATAGAATCATGCCCGGAGTGGGGGTGAGGTAAGCCATGTATAAATTCCATTGATATATCCTCGAATTTTCACTTTGGCACTGGCAATGGCCACATCTATCCTCCCGGGCCCTTGCACTCTGCCTAAACGTATTGACAGGCCTCGCAATTAGTCATAAAATAAAAGATATCCTTCTTCATGTTGGGACAGAACATGACCTTCTGCAGGTATACCGCTATCTTGGAGATCCCCTGGTGTACTAAATACTTGGATCAATGTGCCTCTCTAAGAATATCCTCTCGGATCTCCCCTCCGGCTAGTTTCTAAACTTGGCCCCAGTGATGAATAAGATCATCCTTCATCGTGTAGTCCCCAGAAGCACCATCCACAAAAAATCTGATCACTGACTCTAGCACTACATCCTATTGCTGCTCCTCCCTAATTGAAAGACTTAATTCAAGAGCCTAAACACCTAGAGGGGGGTGAATAGGTTCTAATTTTTCCTTTAATATTTTAGGAAATTAAACAGATCTTACTTTGCAAAAACAAAATAAAACACAACACAGAGAACACCAGATTTATAGTGGTTCGCCAAGATATGGGTACGTCCACTTTCCCCCTTCGCCTATCCAGTAGAGTACTGGATTCAGCCTAACTTCTTTCCTCTTTCTCAAATCCAAAGATCCTATAACTCAGAACTAAAATGGTTCCTACACCTCAGACTTTTGCAAGTCCTACCTCAGATCCTTCCAAGAATCCTACCTCCGGCCTCAGCCCTACCTCAGCCCTTATCTCTAGGCTTACAACTCAGATTTTTTAAAGTCCTAGCACTCAGGCTCACTGCCCTACCTCAGCCTTTATAAATATAGGCTTACAGCTCAGATCTACAACATATCCTACAAGTAATTGTGTAATAAAAGATATACAAAAGATTTCACCAGATAGATTCCTCTATTGATGTTCTTCTTGATCAGTTCTTGATCTTCAGTCCCAACCAGACTTAGCTGTTTCAAAGCTTCTTGATATAACAAAATAAGGTTGGACTGTTCTTGATGTAGAAGTTGATCCACTGTCAGCTCCTTCCATGAATTCAAAATGAGATCTGAATCTTCTCTGCTGACTGTTCTAGATTTGACTCCTTAAAGGGTTTCCCCTTTTCTTGTTGTGAATCTTCTCTCTCATAGTTGATGGCTTTTCTGGCCTTTACTGAGTTTTTGTTTTTTGGTTGTTAAGGATCAGCCCTTTATATAGAGATTCCTCATGGTTACCAGCTGATTTGGTTTGTAACAACCGTCTGTTAGTTCTGACAAAGGTGTCAGACCTGTTGGTAATGACAGTTGTCGACCCACCAGTCATGACAGTTGATTCCTTAGAGATTCTACAACACAGCATGATCCACTCTGCAATGTGCTTCTCATGTGTCGACACAAGTAGACAAAGTGTCGACACAAGTCTTGATGATGTCGACACAATACTCCAAGTGTCGACACAGTCATTCTTCTGCTTCTCAACACATCTTCTATTTGTATGTGTCGACACAAGTCCAGTGTATCGACATAACTGCTCTTGGTCTCAACATAACTGCTAGGTGTTGACACAACCTCTGATTTAGGTGTCGACAGAATCCATGCCTCAAGTGTCGACATAAGTCCTACTTTAAGTGTCGACACAATTCCAGCTTTTGGTGTCGATATAAGTCTTGCTTTAAGTGTCGACATAATTCCTGCCTTTGGTGTCGACATGGCTTCTGGGTGTCGACACAATTCCTGGGTGTCGACATAATTTCTTGGTGTCGACACAAATCTAGCTTCTGGTGTCGACACAACTTCTGGTTCTGGTGTCGACACAATTCTTAGGTGTCGACACAATGCTTTGCTGCTGGTGTCGACACAAGTCCCGTGTGTCGACACAATTCTTCACAATTGTCGACACTTATACTTAGAATATTTTTCTTCCAATCCTTAACCCTGCACAAGGAAACTTAAACATACATCAAATACATATTGATGTATATCATTGACTAGGATGAATCTTCTCCAAATCTGGTGCATACTTCTACTGTACCCAACAATCTCCCCCTATTTGGAGAAGTCATAACCCTTAGTCAAAGATATACACCAGTCAAGATAAAACACATAAGACATAGATGTACATTCATTCCAGTGCAAGTAAACATTCAAACAATGTAAACAATCTAAAATAAACAGTAAAACTGATTTTAATAAGAAGAAAATATTTGTTTTACATGTTTTCTCTTAGAGCAAAAATCAAAAAGTAACATTGTTTCTTATCATAAGCCTAACTATCCTAAGATTTGCTAGGCTCCCTTATGATAATGCCTTGACCAAACTTTATCTTTGCCTTCACAACTGGTTTTGTATCTTCAGCAGGCTTCTTTCCTTTAAGATCCTTTTTATTTAGTTCTTCAACTTTTATTTTTTGCCTTTCAAAGTAGTGAAAGGGCTTAGGAAAATACTTGCAGGGCTCTATAGCATTTGCAGGTAGCTTCCTAGCTTTTGCACTCCTCCTGTGCTGAAGAATGGCTTCCTGTTTAGCTTGATATTTATTCCACTCCTGCTCTGAGTACCACTTACCCCTATCATAGGTCTTGTCCTTAACAGCCTTCCATGCAGTCAGAATGATGTTCCTTGATATAGGGCTCCATTGTTCAAAGTCTGGCTTTAACTCAGCCTGTTCCCTGAATCTCTTCTTAGATAACAATTCTTCCCTTTGAGCTTTTTTGGCAGCCTCTGACATTTCAACTTTCTCAAAGACCACATTTTGTGCCTCTTGTGGAGGGTTGTACATTTTCTTCACTTGGTCATGAACCATATCAAAATTAGCAGGAGGATATAAAACCTGAGCAACTTCTAGTTGATCTCCCTCTATATATGCAGGTTGTATTCCAGATTCAGCCATATTATCATCATCACATAAAGGAGGGAAGCCAAGAGTAGCTTTGATGGTATTGGAAACCCATTTGGTATGCTCAGAACTAGCTTGGACTAACACTCTCTCCCCCTTTAGGACTTCTCTTTCAATGTGATCTCTGAGATCATTCTTGTGAAATCTGACTTGACCTTCCAGATGATCAATCCCTTCTCTGTAGTAGACCCCAAATTTATGAATTTGAGTTGTAATAGTTGTTTGGGCAGCTGCTATCGCCGTTTTGACCGCAGCTAGATCAGTCTCAATTAGTTTTGTAACTTCTGTTTTGACAGCAACAGATAGTGCTGCAATCTTTGTGAGAATTTCCTTATGAGAATCCGTGAGATTCTCATATGTTCTAAATTGATTTTCTAAGATATAGACCTGTTTCTCTTCCAAATCAGCTGCTTGAGTTTTCAGCTCCTGCTGCTGAGTGGCCAGATACACAACTGTATGGCCTCCTTTCTCAAAGCAGTCTGTCATTTCTTTCTTGTGCAGACTCACTTCAAATCTGATTGACTTGATTTCCTGAGCTAGCTGGTTTTGTAGCTCTTTATGAGTTTCATCCACATACTTTTCAAGAGCAGTCCTTTGTGCATCCAGTTTTAGTTGCAATTGGACCATTAAGGAATTTAAGTCCATACTTGGAGCTGGAGGTGGTGTGGATGTTTGTAAGGCCCTCTTATAGCCAGAGCTTCTCTTCTTCATTACAGCAAGTTTCCTTTTCTTAGCCAAGTTGGCTTCTTCATCATCAGAAGATGAACTTTCTATGTCAACAGTCTCTTCGTTTATAGTATTCTACAGTAATTCCCCCCCCCCCCTCAGTCTCTGGAAGTTCTTTGTCCTGTGGTTGTTGCTCCCCCTCAGTCCTTACTGTTGGTGAGTCAGGGAACAACTCCTCCAAGGTTACTTCCTACAACATTTGAACAGGAGGAATAAGATTAGTTGGTAAAATACATGGTTTTCCCTGGACTTCCATGTCCTTCTCCAGTGACCTTTCTAGGAAGGAGATACTTACTTGCCCAATCTGAGCAGTATCCTTCATATGCACCTCAGGTGCCTCTTCCTCTACATGCAGTAGTGCTTCCTTATTTATATCAGAAACTATATCCATCACAGTATCAGCTGCTAATTCACTGTCTAGTGTAGAAGCATCATTTACTCCCCCTTGATCAAGAAGATCAGTAAGTATAGTGTCTTATACAGCTGGTGCAGGGTCTTCTCCTCCTGGAGTAGAGATTCTTTGTTGCTTTGGGAGCATACTACTGTCCACTTGTCCTTGTGCATCTTGATGTTGTTGCCTGTCTTCATCAGAACTGAAGACCACTTCTTCTTCTGAATCACTAGATGATTCTTCCTGTGGAACAACTTTCTTCTTCTTCTGTATTGTTTTGGTCTGTTTTTGAGGAGTAGTAACCTCCTTAGTCAACACCCTATCCCATCTTGACAGAATCCTGGTGTCCATTCTTCTCATATGATTGATTATTGTACCAGGAAGTTGGCTCATTACTTCTGGTATTACAGATGATAGGCATAGACTCAGAATTCTCCCCAGGTTCAGTTTCTTGATACCTTCACGTAACTTATCAAATACTATGGTTGTCCAATCAGTCTTGAGCTTGAAAATGATCCTGGTCATCAGGTGGAACATGGTGGCTGAGATTCTGTCATGTCCACCTATTTTACACAGTATGACCTTCCCTACAATCTCAGAAAGCAACTTCCCTTGTGAATTCATCTCTTTTTGGTTGATAGATGATCATATCTTAGTTTTTGGTTTTAACCCACACCATTGTAAGTCCTCCTTGATCATAGATGGCTGTACGTCATCTTATTCCTTAACCTTTGGGAGTTGGAGTGCGTTTTAGATTGTTTTCAAGGTAATCTTCACTCGGGTATCTTGAACAGTAGCTTTCATCTTCTTCCCATCTGCGTCTGTAGTTGTAGAAGAATAAAATTCCAGAACTTCTTTCTTCCATATCTTGGTTGGTTCAAATACCAAGAATTCCAAACCGATGTCTGAGATTAGGGCAATTACTCCCTTAATCTCCGGTGATGTTGTTGTGAACCCACCACGGACCAGCTCATATCCTTCGTTCACCTTTTCTTCTAGATGAGGCGCCATTACCGGAAGAGAGAGATGGAGGTGAAAAGGAATGATGATTCTCGTCGATAGAGGGTGCAGAACCAGGAAATCAGAAAGCGTAGTCGACCATATTTTGGCTTCACCTATTTATAGTCTAAGTGTAAAGGGGAGTTCAAAAGACCCGCCTTAGCACTAGGATTAGTCGACAAAATCTTATATGTATCGACGGAATAGGTCTAGGTATCGACAATACTGAGGTTTAGTCGACACATGTATATGTCGACATACTTATGTCAGTGTCGACATAGATGTCGACATGTCTCGACACAGAGTGTCGACTTTGATTTTTGTGTGTCGATACAAAAATCAGCTAACTGAAAGTCTCGACACTGTTGTGTCGACACCAACTCTTGTGTGTCGACACAAAAGTCCTCTAGTTATATGGTCTCGACATAGTTGTGTCGACACCTGTTCTTCAGTCGACACATATATTATTTCTGTGTCGACACATCCATTTTCTTTGTCGACACAACATACTGAGAGTGTCGACACAAGGTTTGCTTGTGTTGACACAAACTTGGTACTTAGCCAAATTTCCTATGAAAACTTCATCTTACATTTTCTATTAAAGGTAGCTTGTGCTAACCTAATCTAGATTCAACATACCTAATTCAATTTTAAAATAATTGAATTTCGTTTCATCCAGAAGTTTTGTAAAAATATCAGCAATTTAATTATTTGTATTCACAAACTCTAGACTAATAATTTCTTTTTCTACATGTTCTCTGATGAAATGGAATTTAATTTCTATATGCTTTGCTCTACTGTATGATACATGATTCTTAGCAATAAGAATAGCACTAGTAGAATCACAGAACAGTGGAATTCTACTAACCTTGATGTCATAATCTTCTAGTTGGTACTTTATCAACAATAGTTGTGCACAGTAGCTGCCTGCAGCTACATATTCTGACTCAGCTGTTGATATAGCTACACTTGTCTACTCTTGCTGCACCAATACACCAGTCTTCCTCCAAGGAATTGACAGGTTCCTGTAGTACTTTTTCTGTCTTCTTTGCATCCTGCAAAATAAGCATCTTAGAAACCAGTTAGTGTGAAATCTCTATTCTTAGGGTACCAAAGACCTAGATTAGGTATGCCCTTGAGATATCTCAAAATCCTTTTAACTGCAGTATAATGAGATTCCTTAGGGCATGCTTGGTACCTGGCACAGACACATGTTGCATACATGATGTCAGGTCTACTAGCAGTCAAGTAAAGTAGGGAGCCAATTATCCCTCTATACAAAGACTCATCAACAGGTTTCCCTGCCTCATATTTGCCTATAGGCATACTTGTTCTCATTGGAATTTTCATGGTGGAAGCTGAGTCCATTCCATACTTTGTAATCAACTCCTTAGTGAACTTAAACTGAGATATGGATAGTCCATTATCAGTCTATCTGACTTGAATTCCCAAAAAGAACTTAAGTTCACCCATACTGCTCATTTCAAACTTCCCTTGCATAAGTTTGGCAAACTTCCTGCAAAGGTTGTTCTCAGTAGATACAAAGATAATGTCATTAACATTTATCTGGACTAAGATTATCTTGCCTTTGGATTCCCTATAGAATAGAGTTTGATCTATCTTTCCCCTTGAGAATTTATTCTCAATAAGGAAAGCAGACAAGGTTTCATACCAAGCCCTGGGGGCTTGTTTCAAACTATATAGGGTTTCCCTAAGCCTATATACATAATTAGGATAGTGAGGATCTAAAAAACCTGAGGGTTGTTCAACATAGACTTCCTCTTTCAGGTCACCATTTAGAAATGCTGACTTCACATCTGTTGGGATTTGTCTCCACAATACCTCAGATTTGTGGGAAGTCAGACCCGGAACTAAGATGAATTAAGTTGTATTTGATATTGTGTTTAAGTTACTTGTGCGCAGGACTCTATTGCCAAGTGTAGACCAATGTCAGTCTATAGTGGGTCATCAAACACAGGACCATACAATGTAATCCCTCATTGTGTGATCCAAGGTGTTGACTCACATATAGTCTCTCTATTGGGATACACTTCATCTAGATGCACTTGGACACATGGACAAAGAAGGATAGAAGACCTAATTCCAAGAATTTTACTAAGTCCACATACTCGAGTAATATACTCCATATACTCGAGTAGGTGACTTAGTACTCGAGTAGTTGACTTAAGCATACTCGAGAAAAATCCCTCTTACTCAAGTATATAAGTGTATACTCGAGTAGATCTTCATATACTCGAGTGAGTAAATTTATATATACTCGAGTAAATGGTTTGTTACTCGAGTAGGTCTAACTTATATACTCGAGTAAAGGATTCTATTTTTTTCTGGAAAATATCCTAAGTATACATACTCGAGTACTCCTTTGGTATACTCGAGTAGGTTACTTGATACTCGAGTAGGTTAACTCTCTTACTCGAGTAGTCCTCGAGTTACTCGAGTAGATGCTTTATTTACACTCGAGTAAGCCTGGACTAGAAATATAAAGGAATTTCTCTAAGTCTATATACTCGAGTAGACTCTCTACACTCGAGTAATGGCTCAGATACTCGAGTAGTTGACTCCCTCTGTTATACTCGAGTAAACTGTCTTCCAAGTTCTCGAGTACCTCATTTCTATATACTCGAGTAACACCATCCTTTTATCCTGAGAATTCCTCTAAGTAGATATACTCGAGTAACCAACTTCTTTATACTCGAGTAGATCTTTTCTGTCACTCGAGTAGTTGAACCCAGATACTCGAGTATGTTGAAACTCATTCACTCGAGTATGCTTCACTTCTAGTTACTCGAGTAGCAGATAGACATATACTCGAGTATATCATTTCCTCTCGTGTATATGACTCTGATTTTTTCTGAAAATCGCTAAGACCAAAATTCCAAAGTAATTTTTGAATTCCTCTTTTCTGATTGGTCCACGTATCATCGTTAATTACGATTATGACCGTTATCAGTCTCCTATAAAAGGGATACGTGATTAGACCTAACCTAATAAGGAAAAGAAAAGGAATTATCAGAGAATATAAGTTTTTCGAGATCTACAAGCCGCCGCCGTCGTCATTGTTACCTCTCGGAAAAGTCTGAATCACTGAAGCCGCCGCCGCCGCCGTTGATCATCATCGTGCTCGTGCTGAGTTTCTGATTCCTGATTCAGATCTAAGTTTTCTTCTTCTGATCGTGATCAAAGTTTTGCTTCTCATCATCTTCTATATCCGATCGGGAGAAGTCAAAGAAGTTTTCAGATCTAGGGTTGCCGTGTTCTTCTTCGTTCTTTCTGAAAAAGCCACAACAAACAAAGAGGAAGATCAAGGCCGATCTATTCAGATCTGAGAATTCACTGTTTGTATTATTTGAGTTATATTTCAAACATCTTTATTATAGGAGAAATTCTCTCCGAGATTTGTAGGAAGTTTTAATCTTCCGAGTGTAGATCCATTTTGGGATCGAGTTTTGTAGGAACGTTGTTCCGAGGTGTAGGATCATTTTGATCCGAGATAGTGGAGTAGCCAAGTCTAGTGGTTTACTAGATTGGTGAGGAAAGTGGACATACCCAAGGTTGGGGAACCACTATAAATCTTTTGTCGTCTGTGATTGCTTGGTATTGTGCTGTGCTAGTTCCTTAATTTTTTATTTCGCAAATAGGCGCACATCTCACCTATTCACCCCCCTCTAGGTGATTTAGGTAGACAACTTCATCTCTCAATTAGTATCAGAGGGGGAGGTTGATCATTAAGAGGTTAACACCTTGATCTGATCCCACCCGAGTTGTCTTTTGAGAAATATCAAGCATGAGTAAGACTAAAGATTTTGCCAAGCTTCCCATTTGCACCAAGAATAATTTTCCTATGTGGAAGGAAAGAGTTAGGTTCTTCATGGAAGCTGTGGATCCTCGGATCTTCATGATTGTTGAAGAAGGTCCGCATGTTCCTATGGTTGCCTCTACTATAGACTCATCCAAACAAGTTCCTAAGAAGCTGATGGACTTGGATAAAGACGAGATTGCACTTGTCTCCCTCGATAGGAAAGCCAAAAATATAATAGCAAGTGCAGTCGATGACTCAATGCTGCAGAATCTCATCCATTGCAAATCTGCCAAGGAGATGTGGCAATCCCTGGTGACTCTGATGGAAGGTACTGAAGAAGTGAGGGATGATCGGAGATCCCTTCTGAATCAAAAGTATGAAGCCTTCCGGCAAGGTCACAAGGAAGCCATAGCTGACACGTTCGAGAACTTTTTCAAGATAGTGAACGGCCTAAGAGTTTATGGCCGAGTCTTCACCAACGGAGAACTGAATGACAAATTCCTAAGATCCCTAACCAAGGAATGGGATAACAAGGTATGCGCCATTCGGGAGTTCGGAAGGTTAGCCGAGACGGACCCGCAAAATCTGTTCGGAAAGCTAATATCCTATGAGCTTCAAATCAATTCTAGAAAAGCTGAAGAAGAGATGAGCAGGTCCGGATCCAAAGAGAAGTCTGTTGCTCTGAAGGCAGACAGCTCAAGGAAGATTAAGGCTAGCTCTCCTGCCCCAGATCCTGAAGCTGATGATGAAGATTCGTCTGAACCAAGCTCTTCTGGCTCGGAGCTATCTGATGGAGAGTTCTCTCTACTCTCAAGGCAGTTCAAGAAATTCTTGAACAAAAAGAAGCAATGGAAAGGCAAGGATGCCTCATATAGAAGATCACGCAATGATGGTGATCGTCATAAAAAGAGCTCAAGAAGCCACGACAGGTATGGCTCGAAACCGAATAAACATTATTCCACTGATATTGTTTGTTAATGCTGTAACAAGCCAGGTCACGTCATTGCGGATTGCCCCCATAAGAAGAAAGAGGGTGGCAAGAAAGAAGACAAGAAGTCCTACAATAGGAAGAGGACAGAAAAGAGTTTGTTAGCTAAGAAGAGCAAAACTCTCAGTGACTCTGACTCATCCGAGTCGAGTGCCGGAGAGGAAGAAGCTTACTTTGGGCTAATGGCTCCAACGGACGATGAACAAGTCCCCCAGTTCACTGGGGAGGTAAAATCTCACACCCCTCTTTCTGACTCTGATGATGACAATGAACAAGAGGGCTATCCCTCTGAGGATGAATCAGAACTCATGATGCAATATCAGGAGTTACTCAAGGCTTACGACAAATGTCGCCAAGTCGTGAAAACTCAAGCTAAGGAGATAAAATCTCTAAAAGCTTCAGAGAGCAACCTTAGAGAAGAAGTCTCTAAGACTGACTCTCTCAAGGAAGACTTCGATAAATCTATCGAAGAATACAACAAGGCTCTCGGGCACCTTGACCTTAAAGAGAAAATCATCAAGGAATTGGAAGAACAACTCTTGGCTGAGAAGAAGCTTGTAGAAAGCTTCTCGAAGCCTAAGACTGTGCATCCTATGATTGCTGAATTCTCAGCTAAGGCAAATGGTGCCGGTCTAGGCCACAAATGAGCTCCTAGTAAATCTTCTAGGAGAAACAAGGCCAAGAGGAGAAATAAGGCGGCCAAGAAGGCCTCTGCCGAAGTGAAAGGGAAAGCTCCCTTGGAGCCAGTCGCGTTCAAGAAAGTCATCTTTCCTACGAACGATCTTGACTACGAATCCACCTATGGTCACTTTAATAGGCCTATCCCTGAGAAGCCTAAGACAAGATACCAAGGTTGGACTCGCCTTCGCAACTTTGGTGAGAGCGTTTTCAAGGAACCTTATGAGGAGATTCAACTTTAGAGCTATGGACCTTATGTTCATGGTCATAATATTAAGAAGGCACCCAAAGTGAAAATTGTTGTAGAAAAGCCGAAGATGGAGAAGACTCCATGCACGTGCCATCATCATGAAGCTTCTACATCTAAAAATGCTGCCCCTGTTGGACATCCTCTCAAGGTAGTCAAGCAGGAGAAGATGAGGCAAAGATACAACAAATTTGACTGTTGGTGCTGTGGTAGAGTTGGTCACTTTGCCATCGATTGCTGGTTCAATCCCAAATATGCTGCAACTCCTCAAGTTAGCAACATGAGAATGACCACTCATGAGGCTAATCCTCGTAGGGGGAGTATTCTAACTCGATACCAAGGACCCAAACTCGTTTGGGTTCCTAAGGCTAAGTGATTATGATTGCAGGTATGTCCAAAGACCGCTAAAATGCCAATCTGGTACTTGGACAGTGGATGCTCTCGATATATGACCGGGACTAGAAGCCTACTTCAAAACTACTCACCAGTATTGAACGGACCAAAGGTCATCTTTGGAGGTTCAGACCGTGGAATCACTAAAGGCTACGGTATGATTACTAACGGTAATGTATCCTTCTCGGATGTAGCTTATGTTGAAGGATTGGAACACAATCTCATAAGCATAAGCCAACTATGCGACAAAGGATACATAGTAGAATTCCATGCTGATAAGTGCCTGATAAAATCCGTTACCAATATGGAAACGATTTTATCAGGTACTCGAAGCAGAAACATATTTTGCTTAAATTTCATTTGTATCGATTCATCTACACCAGTATGCTTTTTGGCAAAAGATAGTGCATCTCTTGGTGACCAATGGCACAAGAGATTAGCACATATTAATTTCAAAACTATCAATAAATTATTCTCTAAAAACCTAGTACGTGATGCCCCGAATGTCAAGTGCGTTAAGGAAAGACCTTGTCCTGCATGCGTAAAAGGCAAGCAAACAAGGAGTAATTTTAAAAGCATTATAGGCAAAGATTCTAACAGATGTTTAAATCTACTGCACATGGACTTGTTCGGTCCACTGCAAGTTAGAAGTTTGGGAGGTAAGGATTATACGTTGGTTATTGTTGATGATTACTCACGATTTGCATGGGTATTCTTTCTGAAACACAAGTCAGATACCTTCGATATCTTTACTAATTTTGTTAGGCAAATCCAGAATGAATATAACTGTTCAGTATTCAAAATCAGAAGTGACAATGGAACAGAATTCAAATCTGGGGCCATGACAGAATTTTGTGAAAGCTTAGGTATCTTTCATGAGTTTTCCTCTCCTCGCACTCCACAGCAAAATGGAGTGGCTGAGAGAAGGAACAGAACCCTCATAGAGGCCTGCAGAACCATGTTAAGTGATGCCTCACTTCCGGAATACTTCTGGGCTGAAGCCGTCAACACTGCATGCCACGTGCAGAATAGAGCGCTCATAAACAAAGACCACGATAAGACACCGTACGAACTTTTAAAAGGCAGGAAACCAACCATTTCCTATTTTAGAATCTTTAGCTGTAAGTGCTTCGTACTTAACAACGGCAAGTATCACACTACCAAGTTCAGTGAGAAAAACTTTGAAGGTATTTTTGTAGGGTATAGTAGCCATAGTAAGGCATATAGAATATTTAATAGAAAAACTCTGGTTGTAGAAGAATCTATACATGTTGTATTTGATGAGACGAGCTTGCTGCAAAGCAACTCCTCTAGTGTGTTCATTGAAGCTGCAGGTACAAAGTTAAAAGAGACAAGCTTGGATGAACCTATTGAAGATGGAGGTGATAAATTCATAAATATCACCACCCCAATCCCTATTGGAGAGGTAGATGATCCAGATGATGAAATCACTCCAAATGGTGAAATCACTCCAGTGATTGAAGACAATCCAGATGCAAGAACTCTAGAGCTCAGACATCTGAAGGATCACCCCGTGGACCAAATCATAGGAGATCCCCGGGATGGTGTCAGAACTCGGAGAGGTACAACTAATGAGAATTTATACTTGAGCTTTCTCTCACTTGTTGAACCAAAGAAGTTCGAGGAAGCCAACTCGGATGCATCCTGGATTCTAGCCATGGAAGAAGAACTAAATCAGTTCAAACGCTGCAATGTTTGGACACTTGTTCCTAGACCCAAGAGCAAAAATGTCATTGGGACAAAATGGGTCTATCGGAACAAGATGGATGAAGATGGAACAATCATAAAGAACAAAGCCAGACTCGTTGCAAAGGGCTACCGTCAAGAAGAGGGAATCGACTTCGATCAGACATATGCTCCAGTAGCAAGACTGGAGGCTCTCAGGTTATTCCTTCCGTATGCTGCACTTAAGGGCTTTACCGTCTATCAGATGGACGTAAAGTCCGCCTTCCTGAATGGTGACATAAAGGAAGAAGTGTACGTAGAGCAACCACCAGGTTTTGTTGATTCAACCCATCCTAATTATGTATACTTATTACAAAAAGCACTATATGGTCTTAAACAAGCTCCTCGAGCTTGGTATGAGACACTGTCTAGCTTCCTTCTTGAGAATAAGTTCACAAGAGGAAAGATAGACAAGACATTATTTCTTAGGGAAATAAAAGGCAAGATTTTGCTAGTGCAGATCTATGTCGACGACATTATTTTTGGCTCTACGGATAACAACCTCTGCAAGAAGTTTTCTAAACTTATGCAAGGGAAGTTTGAAATGAGCAGTATGGGAGAGCTGAAGTATTTCTTAGGGCTTCAGGTGAAACAATCTGAAGATGGGATTTTCATCTCACAGACGAAGTTCACCAAAGAGCTACTTAAGAAATTCGGAATGGAGAATGCAACCTCTATGAGGACTCCAATGGCCTCAGCTATGTCTCTGGACAAGGATGAGAAAGGGAAACCTTTTGATGAAACCAAGTACAGAAGCATAATTGGGTCCTTGCTTTACCTAACCGCCAGTAGACCGGATATAATGTTCTCAACATGCGTATGCGCTAGATTTCAAGTGAACTCTAAAGAATCTCATTACGCTGCTGCAAAGCGGATTTTAAGATACCTTAAGGGTACACCAAATCTTGGTTTATGGTACCCAAGAAGTAATGATAGTGAACTAATTGGTTTTTCATATGCTGATTTTGCAGGTAGCAAAGACGACAGGAAAAGCACTTCCGGGACATGCCAATTCCTCGGAAGGAGACTTATCTCCTAGAGTAGCAAGAAGCAGAACTGTGTAGCCATCTCAATGGCTGAATCAGAGTATATCTCTGCAGGCAGCTGTTGTGCACAGCTTCTATGGATCAAGCATCAGTTTGACGATTACAACATAAAGTTCCAGAACATTCCCTTGTTTTGCGACTCGTCCAGTGCAATCGCGATCGCCAACAACCCGGTCTCCCACAGCCGGACAAAGCACATCGAGCTTCGATATCACTTCATCCGAGAGCATGTGGAGAATGGGGACATAGATCTACAATATGTCTCCACAGACAGACAAGTTGCAGACATTTTCACAAAACCGCTGGACGAGACCAAGTTCTCGTTCTTCAAAACGGAACTTGGGATGCTCAACAATGACGAATAGTGATGATGGACTCATCCATAGGCTCAAAAGTGAAGAACTCGGTGGAGGTAAAAAATTTTTTAAGAAAAATATTTTTTTTCAAAGGACATATACTCGAGTACATCACTTGACATACTCGAGTACTTCGCAATATACTCGAGTACTTCAAGTACATACTCGAGTACTTAAGATCATCTACACGAGTACTTGGACACTCACTCAAGTATATTACCACTTACTCGTGTATGTCCAAATCCACTCGAGTATGTTTTTACCTCACTCGAGTAGGTCGATAGTCGCTCGTGTATGTCCAATTTCCACTTACTCGTGTATGCCGACATATAATCGTGTATATGGATTTCCTGCACTTTGAAAATTCTATTTTTCTCTTTTCGCACACCGAGACTGTTGGCACCCCTTCAGGTATGATTTAAATTTCTTTCTAATCTCTCTCTAAACCTAATTAGGGTTATATATAAATAGAAAGAAAACCGAAAATCTTTTTCCACATTTCAATCTCTCGGTGGAGCCGACGTTTCGAATTCCAGAGCAGATGAACTCCTTCTTCCAAATCATCGCTGCTCGCCTCCTCTGGACGATGGCTCCTCCATCAAAGATTGGAATCGGCTCCGAACTCGTGACAGATGGTATTGCAGATCTTTCGGATGACTTCAAAAATTTACTGATTCTCTTGGACACCGCCGGATTGTCCTTCATTCTTCAAGAACCCTGCGGTCTCCTGTTTCCTGATGTTGAAGAATTTTACAGAAATCTGAAGGTTAGACGTAATGGCACAATTCTGAAATCAAAGGTAAAAGGACTTGAGATTCGGTTGGATAAAACTTCGGTCGCCACTCTGCTTCGGATGCCCGTGGTTGACGAAGAAGACGACCTAGAAAAGGAAGATGCCGACCGTACTTCCCTATTCTGTGGTCGAGATCCTGAAGGTGGAGGTGAAACCTTGAATCGGTCATTGTTCAATTCAGAAGGCAAGTTCCTAGTTGATGTCATCGCCAAAGTCCTGTGGTGCAAGACATATTCCATAAGAGATATATCCCAAAATTTATTCGACGTTATGCAAGCCATAGTCTGCAGGAAGAAGTTTCAGTTCGGCATGATGATATTGGATAAAATTCGGGAAAACATCAAAAGTCCAAATTATGCAAGGATCATCTCCCTCATTCTCCGGGAGATCGACTCCGAGATGTTCAGCTTTGGTAAAGGAACTCCTCTCCACCATATGAAGAAACTGTCCATCTCATCAATTCATCGTTGGGAGCTTAAGCTGCAGAATACTGCTCAAGCATCCAAGGCCTCTGCCAAGCAAATAGGCCTCAATGCCCCGGCTGACAGGACCCCATCTCCTCCTCTCCGTCAAACTGCTGACACCTCGGGTGCAGTAGTTGAGGGGGAGCCTGCCTCAGCTAGCCCTCAGCCACAACATGCAGATTCACCAGTCCAGTCCCTTCAGCTCAGAGATCCAATCCCCTCTCCTGCAGTTCAGTCTCCTCCACCAGCAGAGATCAACTCAGATGTTCAGATTCAAGAGGACCTCCTGTCCACTGAAGAAGATATAGCTAAGTTGATTGAGGAACTGAGATCAGATGAAACTTTCATCCAAGAAGATCACGTACCTCTATCTCCAGTAAGAGTTCCCTCTCAATCCCCTGCTCACTCCCCAGTTGAAGATGAAGAGCTGCATGAAGAAATCCAAGTCTCGGGTGACGAGGACATGTCTCCGGAACATGTAGAACCACCTCTGAGGAACCTGGACTTCTCTCTCCCCTCCTTCATTGATGCAGAAGACTCAGTAGATTTCTCCCCAACAAAGAGAGTTGTAAGCTCTGTCGTCATTAAAGAGATTCCTCCATGGATTGCTCCTGCTCCTGCTGTTGTAATACCCTCTGCTCCCTCCTCTTCCTCCTCTTCTGACATTCTCAGCAAGATTGAGCTTATGCTCACAGAACAGAGAAGGTATTTTGATGACTCTCTGAAAATTGTCCAGGACAAGGTCTCTACTCTGGAAACAGAGATGAGTAGAGGCTTTGCCGAGATTCAAGCAAATACAGATGAGCTCCGTAAACTATTTCGGATTGGTGGAAAAGCTTTAGACCATACTATCACCAGTATCGGTGAACTCAGAGATCAGGCTGTAACAGTTGCTAATAATCAGATCCAAGCCGACAAGAATGCAGAAACCAATGTAATCAAGGTATGCAATGAAGTTGGAACCTTCAGAGACGAGGCTATTGCTTAGTTAAATATAGATATCAGCAAGGGGGAGAAAATAGTAAAAGAACAAGTTGAAAAACTCTCCGCCCAGTTTGCTGAAAAGTCTGATGCTGCCCTGGATGTCAAGTTAAAAGAAATGAAAGCTGACACTCTGGCTCAGTTTCAGTCGGTAAAGTTTTATATATATGATACAGCAGTATGGGTACATAATCAGAACTTCCCAGATTTCCAATTGGACCCTACTGTGATCCCCCAAGGCCCGAACCCTCTTGCAGAAGCTCCTCCATCAGATGCTCAGATCTATCCTCCAGAGACGGTGCCTACATTCTCTCCCAGACCTGTTGGGGACATGTCAGACCCTCCTCTCTCCTATGCTGATGTTTGGACAGATGATATGCCAGGTAGCTCTAAAGGACACACTGATCATGGTGCCTCCTCCTCCAGAAAACCATCTGATCAGGGTGGTCCTAGTAAGAAAAGAAAGTATGGTGACGGCGCTTCTGCTAGCCGGTCAGCCCGAGAAGAGAGCCTGCTCCCGTTCCTGAAGCTAGACCTGGAGCCAGACCAGATGTAGTTCATGCAGAAATTTGGAGCCCATTCTCCAAATCTCTTATTTTTGATACTCTGAGGTTGGTTGTTGACCATGGAGAACACAAAGATCAGTACTACGGTTACTCAGAATGGAAAGCCTATGAGAATTCACAGATAAAGATCAGACTCCATGACAAGCAATGGGGATTCAACAACCCGAAGGCTCCTCCTAGGCCAAAGACATACTTTCCAAAACCTTTCTCATACTTTGAGAGGCAGCATCAAGTGAGAGAAAGACAGAACAGGGATGCCCATCCCTGAAAGATGATATTGTGGAAATTGATATTCTGTTTCAAAAACATTTCTAGATTATATATAATTCTGATTATGGCTATCTTAGTTTATTTGTTTTCATGCTCAGTATTTTTCAATGCTTTATACTTTGTCATTTATGCTATCCTTGTTCTAATTTACTTTAAGTAATTCACCTTAGTGAAGAGAGTGCTAACTTCTACAAATAGGGGGAGATTGTTGGGATTTGTCTCCATAATACCTCAGATTTGTGGGAAGTCAGACCCGGAACTAAGATGAATTAAGTTGTATTTGATATTGTGTTTAAGTTACTTGTGCGCAGGACTCTATTGCCAAGTGTAGACCAATTTCAGTCTATAGTGGGTCATCAAACACAGGACCATACAATGTAATCCCTCATTGTGTGATCCAAGGTGTTGACTCACGTATAGTCTCTCTATTGGGATACACTTCATCTAGATGCACTTGGACTCATGGACAAAGAAGGATAGAAGACCTAATTCCAAGAATTCTACTAAGTCCACATACTCGAGTAATATACTCCATATACTCGAGTAGGTGACTTAGTACTCGAGTAGTTGACTTAAGCATACTCGAGAAAAATCCCTCTTACTCAAGTATATAAGTGTATACTCGAGTAGATCTTCATATACTCGAGTGAGTAAATTTATATATACTCGAGTAAATGGTTTGTTACTCGAGTAGGTCTAAGTTATATACTCGAGTAAAGGATTCTATTTTTTTCTGGAAAATATCCTAAGTATACATACTCGAGTACTCCTTTGGTATACTCGAGTAGGTTACTTGATACTCGAGTAGGTTAACTCTCTTACTCGAGTAGTCCTCGAGTTACTCGAGTAGATGCTTTATTTACACTCGAGTAAGCCTGGACTGGAAATATAAAGGAATTTCTCTAAGTCTATATACTCGAGTAGACTCTCTACACTCGAGTAATGGCTCAGATACTCGAGTAGTTGACTCCCTCTGTTATACTCGAGTAAACTGTCTTCCAAGTACTCGAGTACCTCATTTCTATATACTCGAGTAACACCATCCTTTTATCCTGAGAATTCCTCTAAGTAGATATACTCGAGTAACCAACTTCTTTATACTCGAGTAGATCTTTTCTGTCACTCGAGTAGTTGAACCCAGATACTCGAGTATGTTGAAACTCATTCACTCGAGTATGCTTCACTTCTAGTTACTCGAGTAGCAGATAGACATATACTCGAGTATATCATTTCCTCTCGTGTATATGACTCTGATTTTTTCTGAAAATCGCTAAGACCAGAATTCCAAAGTAATTTTTGAATTCCTCTTTTCTGATTGGTCCACGTATCATCGTTAATTACGATTATGACCGTTATCAGTCTCCTATAAAAGGGATACGTGATTAGACCTAACCTAATAAGGAAAAGAAAAGGAATTATCAGAGAATATAAGTTTTTCGAGATCTACAAGCCGCTGCCGTCGTCATTGTTACCTCTCGGAAAAGTCTGAATCACTGAAGCCGCTGCCGCCGCCGTTGATCATCATCGTGCTCGTGCTGAGTTTCTGATTCTTGATTCAGATCTAAGTTTTCTTCTTCTGATCGTGATCAAAGTTTTGCTTCTCATCATCTTCTACATCCGATCGGGAGAAGTCAAAGAAGTTTTCAGATCTAGGGTTGTCGTGTTCTTCTTCGTTCTTTCTGAAAAAGCCACAACAAACAAAGAGGAAGATCAAGGCCGATCTATTCAGATCTGAGAATTCACTGTTTGTATTATTTGAGTTATATTTCAAACATCTTTATTGTAGGAGAAATTCTCTCCGAGATTTGTAGGAAGTTTTAATCTTCCGAGTGTAGATCCATTTTGGGATCGAGTTTTGTAGGAACGTTGTTCCGAGGTGTAGGATCGTTTTGATCCGAGATAGTGGAGTAGCCAAGTCTAGTGGTTTACTAGATTGGTGAGGAAAGTGGACGTACCCAAGGTTGGGGAACCACTATAAATCTTTTGTCGTCTGTGATTGCTTGGTATTGTGCTGTGCTAGTTCCTTAATTTTTTATTCCGCAAATAGGCGCACATCTCACCTATTCACCCCCTCTAGGTGATTTAGGTAGATAACTTCATCTCTCAACATCCATCTGAAATACATTGAACCCTTGATAGGCTGCATAGGCCAGGAACATCCTTATAGCCTCCAGTCTTGCTACTGGGGAAAAGGTTTGATCAAATTCTATTCCTTCCTCTTGTCTGTAGCCTTTTGCTACCAGCCTGGCCTTGTTCTTGATGATTGTTCCATTTTCATCAAGTTTTTTCTATAGATCCACTTGGTTCCTATGATATTGTGATCCTTAGGTTTAGGAACCAGTTTCCAGACTTTGCATCTCCTGAATTGATTTAGCTCTTCTTGCATTGCATCAACCCAGTTAGCATCTAACATTGCTTCTTCAAACTTTTTGGGTTCTATTTGAGACAAAAAGCTAGAACACAAAACTTTGTTCATGCTCTTGCTCCTTGTTAGAACACCTTGACTTGCATCTCCAATTATCTTGTGAGCTGGATGATCTTTTAGGTGTCTTCTTGCTGGAGGAAACCTGTCTACCACATGACCTTATTCATTTTCCTCTACCTAATGCTCCTCATTCTCTTCTGCTTCCAGTGTATTTTGTTCTCCCCCTGGATAATATGCATCATTCATCCTAGTAGGAGCTTCATTATTGATGGTCATCTTGTCCAGCCTATCTGTTAGACCTGTAGAACTAATTGAAAAACTAGACAATTCATTGTTAATCAATCTAGACTCATCAAAGACAACATTAACTGACTCTTCTACAACTTGGGTAGTCAAGTTGTAGATCCTGTATGCCCTACTGTTGTTGTACCTAACAAATATCCCGTCTAGGGATTTGGCAACAAACTTTGTTTGGTAGTGCTTACCATTCACTAGGACATAACACTTGCTACCAATGATTCTGAAATAATAAATGTTTGGTTTTCTGTCTTTCAAAATCTGATAGGAAGTCAACTTAAGTTTCTTATTGATGGATGCTCTATTGAGAACATGACAAGCAGTATTTACTGCCTCAGCCCAAAAATATTAAGGGAGAGTAGTGTCACTGAGTAGAGTTCTACCAGCCTCAATGAGAGTTCTATTCTTTCTTTCAGCAATCTTATTTTGCTGAGGTGTTCTAGGTGAGGAGAACTCCTGATGAATCCCAAGTTCTTCACATAATTTTGTTATACATTCAGACTGAAATTCAGTTCCATGGTCACTTCTGATTTTGACCACAGAATTGTTAAATTCATTCTGAACTTGTCTAACAAAAGTTCTGAAAATACTTGGGGTTTCAGATTTCTGCCTTAAGAAGAACACCCATGTGTATCGAGAATAGTCATCCACAACAACTAATGTGTATGCTTTCCTACCAAGACTTTGAACTGGCATAGGACCAAACAAATCCAAATGTAAGAGATATAGACATCTCACTGAATCTTTGGTATTTAGTGCTGGAAAAGAGGAATTGGTCTGTTTACCCTTTTGGCAAGCTGAACACACTCCCTCTTTCATGCACTTGACATGAGGACCATTCCTCACCATACCCACGTTGAACAGCAGTCCTATAGACTTATAGTTCAGATGAGCTAGCCTCTTGTGCCATTTGTCACATAGTGAGTGTAACATGGGGTGCTACAGTGAGGCTGTCTCATCTACAACTAAGCAAATAGGTGAGTTGTTTAACTCACAATCTAGGTTAAGACAATAAACATTTCCTTTCCTAGTGCCAGTTAAAATGATCTCTTGATCACTTGACCTTTTAATTTGGCACTCCCTTTTGTGAAAGGAGATGTCATAACCTAGATCACTAAGCTGACTTATGCTTATCAAGTTGTGTTTTAGACCCTTCACATAAGCCACTTTAGTGATAGTAATTGAGTCACTAGAGATGTTACCAAATCCTTTGATGACTCCTTTTTCTGATCCACCAAAGATGACTTTGGGACCATTCTCTATGGGTACAAAGTCCCTCAACATTCTTCTTGTTCTAGTCATATATCTGGAACAACCACTATCCAAGTATCATATAGGGGTATGGTCACTTGGATTCACCTGCAACAAATAAAAGATTACTTATCCTTAGAACCCAAGTTATTTTTGGGTTCTAGGTTCTTGTTAGTCTTGGAAACAAAAGGTTTACCTACAGATTTTCTGATAGGTAAACTACTCTTGGTTTTAACACTTGTGTTAAACCAACAGTCCAAGGCAAAGTGTCCTACCTTTCCACAACACCAACACTCAAATCTGTTATACCTTTTCTTAGGTACAGACTTCACAGTCATGTTGCCAACAGTCTTTTTTAGTGTGGGTGCTGGAGCAATAACCTCCATGAATTCCTTTTGAATCTGATGGGTTTGCCTATAGAGTGGTCACTTGACATTTGCACACTTGCCAAGGTGAACTCCATACTCACAGTGACCATGAGTAGTTTCATGATCATACCTGTTTGTAGGATTCATCACCTTCCTAAAGAAGATATGGGATTTTGCATCTAGAGGCTGAACTGGGGCCTTACCTTTTCTTTGTGAATTGGTGGTCCTAGTTCTTCCCTTAAAATCTAGAACATTCTTCCCTTTTTGTGAGATAAAATTGTCAATTAAGGGTAAGACAGATTTTGGTTTGGAGAATTTATCCACTATCTCTCTTTCATGCTGAAGTTTTGCCCCCAGTTTCTTGATATGATTCTCCTTGAAAGAGATTGTGCCCATCTGAATAACAGTAATGTTTTTCAGTTTGGTAACCTCATTCAATTTTAGATCCAACAGCTTTGTTGAATCTACTGCAGCCAGCTTAAGAGACTCAATCTCCTTGGTCTTCTCTTTGACAAGAAGTTTGCTTCTCTTTAGAGCTTGCAACAATCCAATATACTCATCAATGAGTTGGTGTACATCCCCTTCAGACTCAGAACCATCCCCATCTCTTGATGTTGATGCTTCTGATTCTGATCCAGTAAAATAATTAGATGTTGTAGGAGAGTTATATACCTTACTAGGACCATCTTGATCCAGGCACTGATCATTTTCTGTTAGGGCCAACAGCCCTCTGCAACAGTATTCTTCCACTCCATTTATGGAGTCCAGCATTTGTAGAAATTATATCTCCTTAGAATCCTCTTCAGTTGAGAATAACCCAACATATGCTTCAGCCTCTTCTTCTTCTCCTGATTCAGATAATGAAGAATCTGTCCAGATTTTCTGCTTTTGGGCAACAAAAGATTTTTCTTTCTTGCCCTTCATTTGTTTCTTCTTCTTATCTTTTGATTCAGTCCTCTTGTCTGGATAGTCTACTATAATATGTCCTTGCCTGTTGCAACAATAGCACACAATCTTAGAATTAGATTGTTTACTAGGTTTAGAAGCATACCTGTCTTCCTTAGGAGTTTTCTTTTTCTTGTAGTACTCATCCTTTGAAAAGAATGAAGAAGGTCTGGTTCTCCACTTCTTCTTCTTCATGAATCTTTGGAACTGCCTTGTGAAGGCTGCAAAGTCCTCATCTGAGGTGTGGCTATCTAATGAAGTGTTGTCAGGAATCCCTTCTTCTGCCTCAGGACTCCTTCTAGGAGGAGAAGGAGATTTTCTCCTGCCCTTTCTTGTGCCTTCAGCTTTGAAGGCAACTAACTTTTCCTTGTATTCAGATCTGTTGCTCTTCTCTTCCTCCTTCCTGGTTGTAAGCTGCATTTCATATGAAAGCAGCTTCCCAAATAGTGTGGGAGGAGGTGTGTCTGCCAGCTTGGACACTTCTCTGATGACACAAATCTTGGTGTCCCAATCCTTTGTCAGAGATCTCAGAAATTTGTCATTCAGTTCATAAGTGCTGAAGACTCTTCCATAAGTCATCAGCTCATTTACAATCCTGAAGAATTTCTTATAGCATTCAGCTATGTTGTCATTCTTGGCTTACATAAATCTTTCATACTCCTGATTCAGCATAGATTTTCTGTCTTCTCTGACTTCTTCTGTTCCATCCATGTAGACAATAAGAGTGTCCCACATTTCTTTGGAGGTTTTGTAATGCACCAGATTCTGAAAGGTGGCATCATCTATGACACTTACAATGATATTATGTGCCCTTTTGTCTAGAGTTGCCAGGATGATTTCATCCTTTGTCATTTCTTAATAACTCTTAGGAGTCTTTATATTTGCATCCAATGCTGATACCTTCATTGGAATGAAGGGTCCTTCCTATACAGTGATGTAAATTCTTGGATCAGAAGCTTCCATAAACAATCTGACCCTCTCCTTCCATATGCCAAAACATTCCTTCTTGCAGATAGGTAGTTTCGTTGATCCAAACTCTTTTTGGTTCTCACTTGAACCCATTCTTGAATTCTGAAAATTTCCTAGGATAATTACTCAGACTGTTAAGTCAATCCTTGAGTAACCTCCCTCTGATACCACTTGAAATACTTAATTTAAGAGCCTAAACACCTAGAGGGGGGGGGGGTGAATAGGTTCTAATTTTTTCCTTTAATATTTTAGGCAATTAAACAGATCTTACTTTGCACAAACAAAATAAAACACAGCACAGAACATTCACAGCATAGTGAACACCAGATTTATAGTGGTTCCCCAAGATATGGATACGTCAACTTTCCCCCTTCGCCTATCCAGTAGAGTACTGGATTCAGCCTAACTTCTTTCCACTTTCTCAGATCCAAAGATCCTACAACTCAGAACCAAAATGGTTCCTACACCTCAGACTTTTGCAAGTCCTACCTCAGATCCTTCCCAGAATCCTACCTCAGGCCTCAACCCTACCTCAGCCCTTATCTCTAGGCTTACAACTCAGACTTTTGCAAGTCCTACCACTCAGGCTCACAGCCCTACCTCAGCCTTTATAAATATAGGCTTACAGCTCAGATCTACAACAGATCCTACAAGTAACTGTGTAATAAAAGATATCACCAGATAGATCCCTCTATTGATGTTCTTCTTGATAAGTTCTTAATCTTCAGTCCCAACTAGACTTAGCTGTTTCAAAGCTTCTTGATAGAACAAAATAAGGTTGGATTGTTCTTGATGTATAAGGTGATCCATTATTAGCTCCTTCCTTGAATTCAAAATGAGATCTGAATCTTCTCTGTTGATTGTTCTAGATCTACCTCCTTAAAGGGTTTCCCCTTTTCTTATTGTGAATCTTCTCTCTCTTAGTTGATGGCTTTTCTGGCCTTCACTGAGTTGTTTTGTTGTTGTTAAGGATCAACCCTTTATATAGAGATTCCTCATGATTACCAGCTGATCTGGTTTGTAACAACCTTCTGTTAGTTCTGACAAATGTGTCAGACCTGTTGGCAATGACAGCTGTCGACCCACCAGTCATGACAGTTGATTCCTTATAGATTCTACAACACAGCATGATCCACTCAGCAATCTGCTTCTCATGTGTCGACACAAGTAGACAAAGTGTCGACACAAGTCTTGATTATATTGACACAATACTCCAAGTGTCGACATAGTCATTCTTCTGCTTCTCGACACATCTTCTATTTGTATGTGTCGACACAAGTCCAGTGTGTCGACATAACTTCTCTTTGTCTCAACATAACTGCTGGGTGTCAACACAGCCTCTGCTTTAGGTGTCGACACAATCCTTGCCTCAGGTGTCGACATAAGTCCTGCTTTAAGTGTCGACACAATTCCTGCTTTTGGTGTCGACATAAGTCCTATTTTAAGTGTCGACAAAATTTCTTCCTTTGGTGTCAACATAGCTTCTGGGTGTCGACACAATTCCTGGGTGTCGACACAATTTCTGGGTGTCGACACAAATCTGGCTTCTGGTGTCGACACAACTTCTGGTTCTGGTGTCGACACAATTCTTAGGTGTCGACACAATGCTTTACTGCTGGTGTCAACACAAGTCTCGTGTGTCGACACAATTCTTCACAAGTGTCGACACTTGTACTTAGAATATTTTTCTTCCAATCCTTAACCCTGCACAAAGAAACTTAAACATACATCAAATACATATTGATATATATCATTGACTAGGATGAATCTTCTCCAAATCTGGTACATACTTTTGGTGTACCCAACACTAATGCGGTCTCATATATCGCAGATAATACTCATGGAAGCCAGGTACTCCGCATACACCTCAGGGTCAGCCTTGGACACAAATGTAATCCGCATGTCCGCCAAGGTCTGGACCATCTCCATAGCTATGAGTCAGATCTCTGGATCGGATATACAAAATCACCTGCTAAGAGCATCTGCCACTATATTTTCCTTGCCCATATGATAATGCATAATATAGTTATAGTCGGATAAGAACTCAATCCATCTATACCGCTTGAGATTAAGATCCTTCTGAGTATCCATATACTTCAAATTCTTATGATTGGAGAAGATCTCGCAGTGAACTCAATATAATTTGTGTCACCATATCTTGAGTGCAAAGACCACAGCTCCCAGCTCGAGGTCATGCACTGGTAGTTATGTCCATGCTTCTTTACTGCCTAGAAGTGTATGTTATGACATGGTAGTGCTTCATCAACACGACTCCCATACCCTGATATGAGGCGTCAGTGTATATTTGGAATCCCTCCTTCCCAGATAGAAGGGCAAGGATAAAAGCTGAGGTATGCCTAGTCTTTAGATCCTAGAATGTTGCCTTGCACTACGGTGACCAAACAAATGGCACAGCCTTCTTTGTCAATGATGTGAGGGGGAGGGCTATCCTGGAGAATCCTTCCACAAACTTGTGGTAGTAGCCCGCCAAGCCGAGGAAGCTGCGTATATCCGATGATGTCTTTAGTGGAGGACACTCCCAGGCCGCTTACACCTTGGCCAGATCCACAACCAATCCAGCTCCACTAATGAAGTGTCCAAGGAAATCCACCTCCTGTAGACAAAACTAGCACTTGCTTAATTTTGCGTATAATTGATGCTCTCTCAGCTTTCCTAAGACCAGTGCCAAATGTTTGGTGTATTCCTCCATCCTAAAGTTGATCAGAATGTCATCAATGATACAATCACGAAGACGTCCTAATATGGCTCAAATACACGATTCATCAGGCTCATGAATATGGAGGGGGCATTTGTGATGCTGAATGACATCACTGTGAACTCATACAGGCTATATCGTGAACTGAAAGCCAACTTCGGGACATCCTCCTCCTGAATCCGCAATTGATAGTACCTAGACTGCAAATCTAGATTTAAAAACCAAAAGGCTCCCTCCAGGTGGTTGAACAACTCATCAATCCTTGGTAGGGGGTAGGTGTTTCGCACCGTTAATCAGTTTAGCTACCCGTAGTTGATGCACAAGCGGAGAGAATCATATTTCTTCTTTATAAACAAGACCGGAGCTCCCCATGGTGATGAGCTCGGCTTGACGAAGCCTGACTCCACTAACTCCTATAGTTGTGTACGAAACTTGGTAACTCCTTCGGGGCCATTCGATATAGTGCCCTAGCCACGGGCCAAGCTCCAGGTACCAACTGGATATTGAAGTCAACATCGCGGTGCGGGGGTAATCCGGGCAACTTTTCTGGGAATACATCAGAAAAGTCCCAAGCTATCGGAATATTCGCTATTGAGGCCTCCACCCCCACCATCCCAAAGCAAACCATGTATACCTCTTCTCCCTGATGGTATGCCTTAATGACTTGGATAGAAGAAAGTAAAGTCTTAGGGACTGGTATAATACATTTATATATCACCTACGAGTCTCCATGCTTCAAGTAAATCTTTTTGTTCAGACAATCAATTTTGTCATAGTTCCAGTCCAGCCATGCCATCCCCAATATCAGTTCAAAATCCGATATCCTTAGAATCATTGTCGGGGTATCAAAATCTTTCCTCCGATCCTTATGAACCTATTGACCTTGGATATAGATTGCAGCTCCGATCTGTCAGGCAGTCGCACCCTCCTGTTGATGCCCGGGAAGCACTGAACAACATCTAAGTCCTCCACAAAGTCCTCGAGGACAAATGAATGAGATGACCTCATGAAAAATAGGGTGTGGGCAGCTTTTCCTCACACATAAACTAAGCCTGTGGTTGTTCTTGGTATAAGGTTTGTTAAAGGTATAACATATATTAAAATTTATCTATGAGTTGAAATAAGTGTAGACGGGTTACCATCAATGAACCCTTCGGGTTTCCTGTGTTGTGCTATATCCAAATGATAGACTTGAGTGTGTGCAGGTCATTGGTCTCCTCGACCACAACCCCATCCTCGACCATGCCCTATACAATGTTGAATCTACAGGGCAGGGGGAGAAGGAAGAGGAGGAAACCTCTAAGGACAATAGGATTTGAGGTTTCCTGGCTGATGGCAATGGAAATAGATCACTGGAGGGCGTACTCCCTCCTCTTGCCTCTGCGGCTCATGGATGCGAAGCGGTTGTGGAGCTAGTACTGTTAGTGGGGACCTCTGCTCTTGTCTGTAGTTCATACGAGGGCATCCTCTGCCCCTCTGATGTGCCACAAATCTGCCCCTCTGGGGGCTTCTTCCTTTACTTCCTTCTCCATTTACATCTGTTGGTCTCTTTCCTCTCCCTTGAACCATCAAATGGACTGCCTCTAACTTATTCGCCGTCTCCATAATATTCATCAAGTTTGCCTCAAAAACGAATAATAAGGCATGCTTGAGTGGGTCCCTAAGCCCCTTGTAGAACTTCTTTGCATAGTACCTATCGCTCCAATGGAGTGAGTCTATGAACATAACGAGATGAGATAACTCCCGTTGATATTCCAAGACAGATCGTCTCCCCTGCTTTAGTTGTAGGAACCGCTCCTCGAGCTCATCTCTAACGGTCGGTAACACGAAGTGCCCCAGCAGTGCCTTACTGAACTGCTCCCAAGTGATCTCGGTGAAATCACGACCAACATAGGTGGTGTCCAAGAGGAACTTCCACCACCTCTTGGCATGGGATTCCAATGCAAATATAGCTATATGAATGGCATTGTCGGGCGGGCAACGGATTCCCACAGTATCTCCTAGATAGTATCCAGTCACTCCTCAGTCTTGACGGATGTCTCCATCCCATGGTACGTAGGAGGGGCAAGGCCCTAAAAGGTACTCAACAAGTTTGTGTCTGGGTTTGGCTGCTATAACACCCCAAAGAATTAGAAAACAGAGCTCAAGAGTAGCTATCGCCAGGAGATAGTGACTATCGCTGGCAATACCACTCGACGAACTCAACGCTCTCAATGCACTCGACACACTCAACGCACTCGACGAATCGTTGAGTAGACTATTACGTGGTGATAGTGGGATATCGCTCGGTGATAGCGGGACACATGTCGGATGGCCGGAAAGTGACCGAAGAGCGGTGTTGATTGGGGTCAAAGCGGCTACCGATGATATAGCCCAGGCGATAGCTAATATCGCCCAATGATAGCGATAATTTTGACTTATCAGCTGAAATCGTGGCCATTCAATCCTATTGAATAGAGGATCCTATGGCTGGGATTATTCCCGAAGTCACTTAAGTAGAGAAGAAGTGAAGAGAAGAGTAATTTATCTTCTCTCACTCTCTCTCCTTCCTTTTCATCAAGTTCTTGGAAGAAAGAACAAGGGCTGAAGGCTGAAGCTATGCAAGCTTGGATAAGGAGATTCCGTGGTTGGAATCAAGTGTTGAAGCTTGATCCGTGAAGAGGAAAGCAAGGCGATCCTTTCCATCTTGATATAAGAATTGTTCATGGCTCCAAAACTTCTATGAGGGTAACAATCTTCCTTCTTACACAAGTGAAGTACTACTTTTGGATATGCATGGAATCGCCCACCAAAAGGTGGATAGAGGAGGGAATTCTGATTGGTTGATATGTGATATCCCAGGGTAGTTTTGCATATAGAATCCGAAAATCATAGTACAGAATAGGCATGTTGTGTGAAGCCCATCTAGACGGGTTGGTCTGGATTGGTGATGTTTTAATTTGCGTGTTGGAGAAGACTCCAAGTATAAACGGGTAGTTTATGGAGTCTGAGGGTTGTGCCTGTGAATTGAGTAGCAGGAAGTACTGGGGATGCACTCTAGGAAAATACCCAGAAAATACCACAGTTTTGGATAAACTGTTGGATATCGCCGGGCGACAGTGGATATCGCTGGCAATAGCTCTTGGTGAACTATATTTTGTGAAAGTATAGTTTCTGGCACTGTAGGCACTGTAGGAAACTATATTTTGGAACGATATTTTGTGAAAGTATATCTCCGGCCGACGTTTGTGATATGTGACTGTGCGGGCGTGCACGTCTTGCTTGAATTGTTATATATCATGTTGGATGATTGCTATGCAGGGATGGAATTCCGCTGCCCCGTGCCAGGGGCAGGGTCGTTATAATTGGTCAGTTGAATGCTGACCGTTGCCCTGTTTGCCACCGCTTGGTGGATTGGTTCTTACAGGTACTGGAGGTGCTGGCCCGAGCGGGACTTAGCGGGCTGAAGCCCAAAGCTGCATTGCTGCCCTCGAAGGCATTGTTTTATTTCTTTTGTTCATGTGTGGCCGGCCTGCGTGCCGATGTCTGTAAACCACACTCTTGTTAAGAGAAACTGTTGTAAGGCCTTAAGGCCAGACTCTTTTGATGTATATATACATTCCTATGTTAGTGGACAATGTTCTTTATCTTGAGTTCATTAATTCAACCGTGAAGCTTCCACTAGAATGCTCTGTGTTAGGACGCGTTGGTTATGATATTATTTCGTAGCGTCTCCGCCTGTTTGTGGAATATGGTGTGGGGCCCCGGCCGGACCCTCTATTATATTCTTCTTGACGGGTAGAGGTGTTACACGGTGTATGGTGGAGTGTATGAGTCTCCCCCACAATTAGACGGATATTATATTCGCAAGAGTGTGTCTAGATTAGTGACCACCTCGCCCGTATTTTGGGTAGAGCGACCACCTGTGGCTAATAAAGTTATGTATTTCTTCCTTATGATTTACTCATGTTTGTCACCTTATAGCCTTGTGCATATGGTGTATTTATGATGTACGTGACGATTCACGTAAGTGTTATTTTCCTGTTTGACGCTTACTTTTGGTACTTTACTTCAGTACTTTTGGTCTTGGGTTGTTCTTTTGACCTTTATTTTATGTTGGCCTATTTTTCTGCCACCAATTGTACATTCTTACTGAGGTGTTCTGTCTTTGGAATACCTCAGGTTCAGAGCAATAGCAGATAGTGGAGCTGGTTTTGGCATTTCTGGGCAACAGTGTTGGCTGTGGTTTTTGTATCGCCGTAGCGAGGTAGCTGTCATTTTAGTTTTGTTTACTTAGTTCGGACATACTTTTGTACTGTGGGTTTGTGGCAGATTGTTGGCGCCCACAGAGTTGTTGATTCTTTTGGGACACTTGCTAGATGTTGTTGTTCTCCTTATGATTGATTTGGATTACTTGCTCTCTGGGATGTTTTATTGCTAGGATTGCATGTTAGATATTTTTAACTTATAAAACCTTATAATTAGTATATCATGCATGCCATCTCTTCCAAAACTAAGTCTCCACTTTCTGTTTAGCGTAAAGACTTTTTCCTATACTTATTATAAATCTAGAATTTGCATAGCATGAGTTATTCCTCGAGGACATTTATACTAATGTAAGGTGTTGAAGTCAACCTAAACAAGTATCTTCCGCAGCGTATAATTATATTTTGTAATCGTGGACCTGTTGATCCACTAAGCCGAGGGATACGGCTAACTTCTTAACTTAAACTGGCTTTTCCTCTAAATAACCTAAAGATCTTTATTTATGTAAGAGTTTTGCCTGAGCGCCCGTAGTTATCTCCTACTGGCGTGGCATCATGACGCGCATTTTCCCTTACTCTGATATATTATTTAATGCGGTGAAAATACGGGTTGTGACAGTTGGTATCAGAGGGAGGCTGCTTGACAATTGGTCGGGCAACCTTCCCTTACTTGTATTAGTTGCTTCGTGACATTTCATACACACACCGATGTGTCATCATTACGTCTTAGCTGAAGCATAGTCACTACACTCATAGCATGATAAGAAGTATACGGGGCATATTATGTAGTATGGGATGCATAATATGTGTTTGTATATGGGTCCACCATAGGTGGCAATATGTGACGGTTATGTAGTATGGGATGCATAAACACCATCACATGGGTGCCCATTAGCATGTTTTCTTTTCTCGTTGCATGTGATGTTATGTAGTATGGGATACATAACATTTCATGTGTACATCGCTCATAACATGCATTAAGGCCTTTTTATGATGCATAGCACTGCATACATAGCATATCACCGCATAAACACGCGTGCTAAGTTAAGGTTTACATGATGACACATATACACACATGATTTTAAATAAGAGTAAAGAACTCATGCATTCATATCATAGGCACAAGAGTCAATCGGATGAGAGGATATCATCCTAAGTAGGACATAGCATCATTATAAAATCCCAGAGCAAGTTGCAGTATAAGCAAGTGACTTTTAAGTATGGTTTGAACTAGTCGTGTGGCCTAGTTTTAATCTAGGATTTTGATGAGTTGTTCGTTTGCTTTTAAAAATGTTGTCAAAGAGTAGTGCGACGAGGTCGACTCCCCAGTCAGAGGTTGAGTCGTCAGGAGCGCAAAGTGATGCGATTATCGAGAGTCTGCGTCAGAGCAATGAGGCTCTGTCGAGACAATTAGTTGCGATGCAATCACAAATTCAGTCTTTGTTGTCTGTCGCTCCCGTGCAGCAACCCTTAGTACAAGTGCCTACCTTGGGCCAAGTCATACCCGATACTCCTGCTCCTCTGGTTCCCCCAGTAATGCTACCACTGGAGATGAATTTTATCTCTCATTTTTCAACGTTTAGGACCTCCCACCTATGGCGGGAGTGCCGACTTTATGGTTTTTGATGATTGGATCATCGCTATTGAGGTGATGTTTTCGTATTCGAGGATTATAGAATCCTAGAAGGTAATGATTGCAGCCTATCAGCTAAAAGGCTTGGCAAAGAGTTGGTGGATTCGGGAAAGGGAGAGTTTGAAGGAAGGCTGTTCTTGGGAGTCTTTTAAGAAGATGCTGCTGAAAAGTTTCTACCCTCAGTCGAGCAGGACCGCCTAATGAATAACTTCTGTCATCTGAAGCAGAGACAACTCTCGGTGAGCGAGTACGAGATTGAGTTTAGTAAACTGAGTAGGTTTGCTCCTGATTTGATAGCTTTGGAGGAGGGTAGAGTGAAACGTTTCCTGGGAGGACTAAGATGCGATGTACAGCAGTGGGCATGCACTTATAGAGCTGACAGTTATGTTATGGCAGTGGAAGCCGCACTAAAAGTGGAGGCGATTGAAAACGCTAAGAATTGAGGTGCTGCAGCGAGAAAAGAGAAGAGGAAAGGTGTTGAAGATGGAAGCTCTAGGGCATCTGGACCTTCTTCAAAGAAGAAAAGTGGGGAAATATGTAGCTTCTGTGGTCGACCTGGCCACCCTTATGAAAGGTGTTTCAAGAGGACTGCTACTCAGAAGCAGCAGTGGGTGCTTGCCATCCAAGGCGCACCCAAGGGAGATCTTATGTGCACGTTCTGTACAAGGAAGGGTCATGACGTGAGTCATTGCTGGTTGAAGGAAAAGACTTGCTTCCAGTGTGGGCAGAAGGGACACCTGAGGACTTCGTGCCCCTAGGTTGTGTCCCTGCTGCAGCCTGCCCTGCTTCGAGCTCCGCTGCCACCACCAAACCAGGACAAAGGAAAAGGAAATCTAAATGCGGTGACTAGAGGGATGCTCAGACCTCTACTCAAGTGATATCAGGTTAGACTATAGTTTAACTTTTTCTTTCCATTATTGGTTGTAGCTTTCGTTCGTTTAGTTATGTATGTTACAGTTTTAAGGGAGTTTAAGGTGAAGAATAGGTGGGCGCGCGTTCTTTTTTATTTGGGTGTCACCCATTCCTTCGTGGCACGGAGTTTTGTATATAAGCATCGTTTGAGCGTGGATCAATTAGGAGTTTTCTTCAACGTCATGCTTCCCTCCGGAGACCTGGTGATATCAAGTCAAGGAATTCAGAGATGCCCTATTTTCCTAGGCAATTTCCTTGCTTTTGCGGATATGATGGTATTGGATCTGGCAGATTTTGACGTGATTCTGGGCATGGACTGGTTGTCCAAGTATGATGCGGTCATCCAGTGCAAGGCAAAGCGATTGGACTTCAAGATGGACAATGACCAACCTATGAGTGTCTATGGTTTTCAAGGCAATGGTTCCCTCCTTATTTCTGTGGTACGTGCGGTCGAGCTATAGAGTCTGGTTGCGAGGCGTATCTTGTTTCTATGTCGGCTTTGGAAACATCTTTTGTTACACCACGTCTTGAGGATATCTCGGTGGTGCGAGAGTTTCTAGATGTCTTTCCTGATAGTCTTCCAGGACTTCCTCCTAAAAGAGAGGTGGAGTTTGTGATATACCTCGAGCCAGGTACTCGCCCTATTGCTAAGGCACCATACCGTATGGCTCCGCGTGAGTTAGAAGAGTTGCACACTCAATTGGATGAATTGCTGCAGTGCAGTTTTATTAGGCCAAGTTCTTCTCCATGGGGTGCCCCTGTTCTGTTCGTTAAGAAGAAAGATGCTTCTATGAGACTCTGCATAGATTATCGGGAGTTAAATAAGGTAACCATCAAGAAATGATATCCATTACCACGGATAGATGATCTATTTGATCAGTTATGGGGATGCGCTGTGTTTTCGAAGATTGACCTTCGTTCAGACTAACACTAGTTAAGGGTCCGTGAGGCTGATGCACCACGGACGGCTTTTCATTCCCGGCACTGGCATTTTGAGTTCTTAGTGATGTATTTTTGTTTGACAAATGCACCCTCTGCGTTCATGGATTTAATGAATAGAGTGTTCAAAGATTTCTTGGACCATTTTGTAATTGTGTTCATAGATGACGTCCAAGTGTATTCCCGCAGTGTTGAGGAGCATACTCAACACTTGCGTTTAGTTTTGTCAACCCTGAGGGATCACAAGCTCTATGCCAAGCTGAGTAAGTGCGAATTCTGGTTACCACAGGTGTCCTTTTTGGGCCATGTTGAGAGCAAGGATGGTATTTCCGTAAACCTGACCAAAATTTCTACTGTGAAGGAATTGAAGAGACCTTTTACCCCTAAGAAGATTAAGAGCTTTTTAGGTCTGGCTGGTTATTATAGAAGATTCATGGAAGGGTTCTCTGTGTTGTCTGCTCCTCTAACTAGACTTACACGGGGATTGTGTACTGCTCTAGTTTTAACCTTGCCTACTGAAGGACTTGAGTGCACTGTATATGTGGATGCATAACACATTAGACTTGGTTGTGTTTTGATGAAAGAAGGAAAGGTGATCGCGTACGGATCAAGGCAATTAAAAATTCATGAAAAAAAACTATCCTACACATGATTTAGAGCTTGCTGTTGTAATTTATGCGCTGAAGCTTTGGAGACATTTACTGTATGGCGCGCTGTGCAAGATCTACACTGACCATAAGAGTTTGAAGTACGTCTTCACTCAAAAGGAGCTAAATCTGCGCCAGCGTAGGTGTTTAAAGTATGTGGCCGATTATGAAGTAGAGATCCTCTATCACCCGGGAAAGGCTAATGTAGTAGCCGATGCTTTGAGTAGGAAGACCGCCGATATCTTCAATCTATTTGTGCAATCCCTGGTGGAAGAATTTGTGTTGATGGACATTGAAGTTGGGAGTACTACTGTGCCTGCTAGTTTGGAAGTAGAAGATCCCTCTTGGATTTCCCTTACCAGAATGCACCAGAGAGATGACCCTGATTTGTTGCATCTCTGGAATAGAACTTAGAAGGGAGAGCTACCTGATTTCTCTTTGGACAAGTTAGATACTATGAAATATAAAGGGTAGATTTTGTGTCCCTGTTTTTGGTGATATTCGGGCAAAGATTTGTAATGAAGCTCATGGTTCCAGTGTTGTCTATCATCTTGGTTCGACCAAAATGTATAAAGATATGAAGAAAATTGTTTGGTGGTCAGGAATGAAGAATGATATAGCAAAGTTTGTATCAAAATATTATACGTGTCAGCGTGTTAAGGTAGTTTATAGAAGGCCTTGTGGTAAACTGACACCGCTTGATATTCCAAGTTGGAAATGAGAGAGTATTTCAATGGATTTCATCACCGGTCTACCGAAAACTCCCCGTGGGCACGATTCTGTTTGGGTAATTGTCGATAGATTGACAAAGTGTGCTCACTTTGTACCCTTTAAGATTGGGTATTCTATGAAGAAGATAACTGAGCTGTATCTTGAAGAGGTTATCAGATTACATGGAATGCCTGCTAGCATTATATAAGATCGAGACTCCAGATTTAAGTCTCGCTTTTGGAAGAGTTTACAAGAGGGGTTGGGTACCGATTTAAGGTATTCCACCGCCTATCATCCGCATACAAATGGTCAGACGGAAATGGTGAATAAAATCGTGGAAGATATGATCAGGTGTTACATATTAGATCACAGTGGCGCTTGGGATGAGCATCTCAGACTCATGGAATTTGCTTACAATAATAGTTATCAAGAGAGTCTATAGATGGCCCCGTTTGAGGCCTTGTACGGGAGGCATTGTAGGACTTCTTTGTTTTGGAATGAGGTTGGTGAGAGACCATTGCTAGGTCCGAAAGCCCTTGAATAGATGGATTGTGTTGTAACTCATATTCGAGAGAAGCTCTGTGTAGCACAAGAGCGTTATGAGAAGTATGCTAATCGATGAAGGGTCGATATGGAGGACTTGGTTTTTCTGAAAGTCTCTCCGATGCCAAGTGTAAAAAGGTTTGGAAGGAACCACAAGTTAGACCCCCGGTATGTGGGACCTTTCCAGATTCTTAAGCGTATTGGAGTGTCAGCTTATAGGCTGGAATTGCTTGCTACCTTCCCTGGTGTCCATGATGTGTTCCTTATGAGCCAGTTGCGGAAGTATGTTCGTAATGGTCGTCAAGTCCTTGACTCGGTGCCTCAGATTAGGGCCAATCTTTCGTACATGGAAGAGCCTGTCCGTGTCTTGGAATCTCAAGAGCGTGTGTTGCGGAGAAAGACCATCCCCATGGTCAGCATTCTTTGGAGAAATCAAGACGTCGAGAGTGCGACATAGGAATTAGAATCGGCGATGAGGGAATCTCATCCACACCTCTTCTTTTAGTTTCTGGTATGTCTCTATGTTTTGGTTATGTTTGATTTTCTCATTTTGGTTTGGTTTTGGAGTTGTGTTAAGTTTCGGGACGAAACTACTTTTTAGGGGGAGTGACTATAATGCCCCTGATTTTTTCGATGATTTTTATTTAATTTGGTATCGTCATATTTATGACGTCTTGACGTTACTTTTAACATTGACTTGACGGCGCAACGCCGTTTAGGCATTTTCGCGTCCGTTCGGTCGGGTCGGCCATATTCTTGAATTCTTGTTATAATTGGAAAATTTTGCATTTGGAAATTTAGTTAAATAATTTTGGACTTGCTCGTCAAGTTTAGTCGCGATCCGAGCGATATTCGGGCTTCGACGATTTTTCTGAAGTTTTGTAGAATTTATGTTCGCCGTAGACTTTGAAAATTAATATCTCGGGAATGGCTTGTCGGATTTTGGTTTTGACTTCACCGTTGGGTTCATAGCGTCAGTGTTCGCCTTCGGTGCGAGTTTCGTTTAATTCGGCGCACGTTTGGGCCTCCGTTTTGAACTCGTGCTTCCTTGTTCAAAATATATAAATATGGTTATTTTAATATTATAGAACTATTCAAAAATGTCTTTTAATATTCATCTCTATAGTTTGATTTTGGATATTTTTTGCAAAAACCACTATTCACCATGACAAAAAAAGTACTATTCTGCAATTTTGTTCTGCCTAGTTCTCGAGTAACTTGGCCTTCTTCTCGAGTACTACGTTCTTCCTTCTCGAGTAATCACTATTCACCTCTCGAGTACTGCTGCTTGGTGTCGAGTATTACCTTCCTTGTTCTTGAGTACTAAATTTTAGTACTCGAGTAGCCTATTTTCTACTTCTCGAGTACCTGTAATCTTGTTCTCGAGTGCTGTAGATTCATCTCAAGAATTTCGTTCCAGTCTGCGTTCGGACATCATTTTTTGGGTCAAAACGGTGTCATATTGAAAAATAGTTAACATAAAATTTGTTTGTCTCGACGAGATCTACAACTTTTATGTTGAGTACTTTTTGATTTGAAGCCATCCTAAATCTCTATTTTTATTTTTCGTGCACCCGCTCATAAATAGCCCGTTTTTTCCCTATTTAGACAAAACTTTTTATAAATACGTATATATATATATATATATATATATATATATATATATATATATATATATATTCTGATACTTAAGATAATTAGAAAAAAAATTCGTCTTCTTCCTCACGATTTAGACCGAACCGAAACCACCTGTGCGGCGACACCCTCCCGTTCATGAATCTTCCGGTGGCCATCGTCGGTGCTCGAAATCTTCAACCGATCATAGATCCAAAAAGCTCTCATCGAGAGCTACGCCATCGTAGTAAAATTTTCCCCATCTCTTGAGTTTTCTCGTTAGGGTTTTTTGGCCCTAACCTCTATTTCGGCCATTTTTGTTCAGATTTCGACTCCTCCTGTCTTCTTTTACCCCAATCTGTGACGTGGAGTGATTCGGAACATTTTTCCGGTAAAACCAAGGCTAGTGGTGGTTTACCCTCGTTTCTTATTGTCCTGTTTGATGGTAACGGTTAAGTTTTTATGTTCTTTAAAACTTTCTGCACTTTTATCTTCCAAGTTATTGCTATGATTAACCTTTCTTGATGATCACTTGATGTTGTAAGATTTTGTCATGGTGAACTCAATCTTGTCAGGTTATTTTTAATCATTCTTGAAGTGTCTTATTGATGGCTTTAATCGCCTTATCTATCGTTGTTGAACGCGTTAGAGTTTATCTAGGATTATAAATCATTTCTAATGGTTGATCAACCGCATCTTGAATCTAGAAACATCTAGTAGAATTCGATGTGCCAAGTCTCGAGATATATGTGTTGTTTTTTTGGGTTTTCTTGATTGCGGGAGTTAGTGGATGCAACCACCTCCGCAATGTTTGTTTCCCTTATTAGTACCTTATAGAAGTCTACCGGGTTTATTTTTAGTCGTCTACGGTGTATGGAGTGTATGAGTCTCCCCCGCAGTTAGACGGATATTATATTCATGAGGGTGTGTCCATATGAGTGACCACCTTGCCCGTGTTTTTGGTAGAGCAACCACCTGTGGCTAATAAAGTTATGTATTTCTTCCTTATGATTTACTCATGTTTGTCACCTTATAGCCTTGTGCATATGGTGTATTATGATATACGTGACGATTCACGTAAGTGTTCTTTTCCTGTTTGACGCTTACTTGTGGTACTTTACTTCAGTACTTTTGGTCTTGGGTTAGTACCCCTTTTGACCTTTTTTATGTTGGCCTATTTTTTTTGCCATAATTTGTACATTCTTGCTGAGGTATTCTATCTTTTGAATGCCTCCGGTTCAGAGCAGTAGCAGATAGTGGAGCAAGTTTTGGCGTTTCTGGGCAGCAGTATTGGCTGTGGTTTTCACCTCGCCATAGCGAGGTAGTTATCATTTTAGTTTTGTTTACATAGTTCGGACATACTTTTGTATTGTGGGTTCGTGTCAGATTGTTGGTGCCCACAGGGTTGTTGATTCTTTTGGGACACTTGCTAGCTGTTATTGTTCTCCTTATGATTGATTTGGATTACTTGCTCTCTGGGATGTAATATTGCTAGGATTGCATGTTAGATATTTTTAACTTATAAAACCTTATAATTAGTATATCATGCATGTCATCTCTTCCAAAACTAAGTCACTAATTTCTGGTTAGCGTAGAGACTTTTTCCTATACTTATTATAAATCTAGAGTTTGCATAGCATGAGTTATTCCTCGGGGACATTTATACTCATGTAGGGTGTTGAAGTTAACCTAAAAAAGTATCTTCCGCAGCATATAATTATATTTTTTAATTGTGGACTAGTTGATCCACTAAGCCGATGGATACGACTAACTTCTTAACTTAAACTGGATTTTCCTCTAAATAACCTAAAGATCTTTATTTATGTATTAAGTAGGAGTTTTGTCTGAGCGCCCGTAATTATCCCCTACTATCGTGGCATCATGATGTGTATTTTCCCTTACTCTAATATATTATTTAATGCGGTGAAAATGCGGGTTATGACAAAGCCCTCTTTCAGATTAATAACCAACATAAATTTAAAATATTAAGTTCATTTTCACCTTATTATAACAAATTTTAAAGTTGTTGCAACAACTTTAATTTCCTAGGCAATCAAATTAGCTTAGCTTCACTTCTTCATATTGAATTCTTCAACATTTCTACACTTAAAATATAGGAAAATGACGATAATGTCCAACTTAGAACAAATATAAATTTAATCATATTTTACTTATTTAAATATATATTTATTAATTATATTTTACATAAGGTAATACTAATAAGTTTAAATAACTTTTTAAGAAGTTATCATACCCTTGCACTTAGAGTTTTGTTTGTCCTTAGCAAAGATAATCCATATTACTAAATTGAATAAAGAGGTAACATCGAGATGCAAATTTAAATGACCAGTTTTCTTGAAAATAATTAATTAGAGCTTACTTAAGAGATTCACATTAATTAACTGATAATCTTATCAATAATGACGAGTTCAAATATTTAGAAATCCATTAGTTTGATAAAAGATTAAGCTCAATTAAGATTTATAGTGTTGTGTGTGCTTTTTCTTAAAATTATTTACTCTCACGCAACTTTTCTTATTAGACTTCCGCATTAATAGATAATGATAAAAATAAGCTAAGCCTTTTATTTATCCTACACAAGTGTTTGTTAGGTCTATTGATAAAAAATTATAAGGAGTTGAATTAGGATTGGCTTTGTCTTTGTTAGGAATTCATGGTTAAGTTTTAATAGTAGGTTGATATTTCCCTAATTAATAATCTTAATAACTCTCCATATTATGGGATTTAATTCTCAAATCACACATATTTTTAACTTTTTATTTTATGATCATAGTTTGTATTATTCCAAACACATGTACATATACTTAGGTTATATATTACTATGACATTTATGAATTTTTAGTCTTTTTTAATATTTCATAGTTGGAATCATTCCAAGTATATGTATATGTAAATGAGTCATATATCACTATGATATATATATTCTCTTTTTTCTACAAAACACTCTTAAATATAAAGTATACTAAGATAAAACTAGTAAGAATATATAGAAATTATTCATGGAAAAATGTGTATAAAAATGAATAGGTTCAAGCTCAAAGGTTCTAGTGGATGCTCAAAATAAATGAAGGCTTTATGGTGTGAAGTAATCCAAAGATGTCTTTAATCATTTTTACCAATTAACTATCTAATCTCAACATCTTAGCGTACATCATTGACTTAGTTCTTGCTCACCCTTCCACCATTATTTTTAGAAGTCAATAAAAATACATTGTTAGGAAGCAAACTCTTGGATTATTTAAAGAAATACTTAAGAAAGCTTTAACAAATATTACTAACTTCAAATTCATAATGTGAACTCTTAGGATTGTTTAGCCTTCCAATCAGATAAAATTGAATAACTTTAAAGTTAATACTCTAATTAATTATAATAATTGGCTAAATAATATTGTGCATAAAAGAAATACTAAAGAAAGCTTTAAAAAATATTACTAACTTAAAATTTATAATATGAACTCTTAGGATTATTTAGCCTACCAATCAGATAAAATTATATAACTTGAATAACTTTCTAATTAATTATAACAAGAATAAAGATCATCAAACTAATATTCAATCAAGCCAATCTTCACCCAATTAGTAGAGGTAAAGAATATTATGCATAAAAGAAATACTAATGAAAGCTTTTACAAATATTACTAACTTCAAATTCATAATCTAAACCCTTAGGAATTTTTAGCCTACCAATCAGATAAAATTAAATAACTTGAATAACTTTCTAATTATAATAGGAATAAAGATCTTCAAATTAATATTCAATCCATCCAATCTTTACTAAATTAGTAGAGGTAATACCTCCCCCATAGTTATGCATTTTCTAGTCCCTAGTAAAGATACCATTCTATAATATAACAAAATTGAATAAAGGATGGGTTGATTGTGCACAAGTAAATAATTATAAGTAAAAACTCCCTTGAAGTTGAAACTCTAGATTTTCTACCCATCTCTTCTCTTTACACCCTTTGTTGGACAAGTTACTTCTATGCTTGAGAAATCTTTATAAGTTTTTTGCGAATTAGTAATCTGCATCTTAAATTAATGGACATAATGTAGAGCCAATACTATATTTCCAAATTTTAAGGGTATCGCCACTTCCCACAAAACTTAGCACTAACACAGAATCATAATATAAATGAAATCAGAAGATAGAAAACTTCATAGAATAATGGCAAAACCTAAATAAGTCATATCACTATAACATCACAGAATAATGTCTAAAATCTAAATAGTTTCACAAACCAAAAGATATTCAAACTTAGAAGAAATAAAATTAAGTAGATCATTCTTTTTATTCCACTTCACTCTCACTTCTTTCACGGATCGCCCTCTTCCACCGATCGAGTCCCAGTGTCGCTCCCTCCTTTTACCGCTCTTGTCGATTGCCGCTTAGTTAAAACTAGATCTCTAAACAAACAAAAATGGATTTTTGATCTGGGTTTAGTCTTGGAGAACTACTCCTAGTTGTGGTTCAACGTTGAACCATTGTTTTTTTTACTTAAACAGGTATCATTTAATGTTGTAGGCAATAAAATGTCTTCAAATTAAATTGGTTCAACACATAGGCATGTTGGTTCAGTTGAACTAGCTTTTTTGAATTTCCCAGTGTGATTCTTCTATATAAGACAACAAAAAATATATAGTAATAACTTTTCAACTTGTTGTAAAAACCAAATTTACACTCAAAATTTCAATCATCATGTGTTTTTAACTTTTAATATTTTTTACATTGGGTCACCTCTAAATTATTGACTAATTTATTACCCCAGCAAGACTTTATGAGTGACTAAATAAAAATAAGAAAGAAGCAAACAGGAAAATTAAATATAATTATGAAGAAAAGAAAGATAACTACTGAGTTTATTGTCTCCCTAGCATGACTTATAAAGAAATTAGATGGTTCTAGCTAATAGACATATGAAAATAAAAGTGCACAAGTAACTGCTTAAATATTCATGTTGGTGGCAAAAATGGATACATCGATAAAGTAGTTACTCCTTTACCTTAATAATAATACATAAATTTCACACATAAAGGAAATAGGATGTAAGAAGAGGAGGAGGGATGCTCCTCGCTAATCTCACTAAAATCTATATCCTTGCCCAGCAACGTGTCATCATCCTCAAGGTAGATATAGGAGAGGAAGTCCATGAATGGAGCTTCCTCTATGGAGGTGGGATCAACCTCCTCATATAAGGGGATGCTCTTCTCATTGTCTTGAGCAGAATGCTCCATGTTCTCCTGGACTACCTTTGATAAATGAACATGTACAAGCTCAGATAATGAAGGTGGGTTTAGAAATAAAATAGAGGAAATGCATATATAATTCATAATCGGGGGAGTGATCCCGGTCTCACTTACAACAGGTTCCACCAACTGATCACTATCAATATCACAAGAATCATAGCGAGGGGATTTGAGAGTTCAAGTGCCTAGGTCATGAGTTGGGCCACCTAGTCCAATAAAGAAGTGCAAAACTCCTCATTGGAGATCTCCTCCTCATCCCACTTTGGCACATCATCATGCTCCCCATCAGGGAGAACAACATCATCATCATACTTTGGCACAACCTAGGGCTCTAAATCATCACCCTGTATAATATCTTTGCAAGGATTAATAGAAGTAAGTGAAAAAACTCATGCAAAGTGAATGGAGAAATGGTGGTGATAACATCATCATAGAATATATAAGATGGTTCCTCTAGGGGTGAATCCAAAAGAGATGATGAATGAATATGGAGAGGAAACTCCACCATGTCATCGTATGAATCATCAAAGAATTTGATGTGAATATCTACAATACTCCCCCATGGACAAGGTGGTACTGCATATATATTATTATAGTCTAAATGAACACTATAATGAGAAGAGGATGGGATGGTTTGAATGCTAGCTCATCATCCCTCTCCTTTTGGCATTGAAATGTCATGCGATCTTTGAATGCAAGGTCAACGCTATGAAAAATATGCATTATTTCCCATTTATGCCCGACCTTTGAGGGGTCGGGATAAAATTAGGGGATGATGCTTGTTGGTGGGGAGAATATTTATAAGAAGTTGGTGCACTGTATAAAGTACCATAGACTATTGGTTCTCCATAGGGTGAGCCATATGACGTAAAACTACGGTCTTCTGTATAATAAGCATAACTATTATGGTCATATTCCCCGTACCACTGACATTGAGAATATAAATATAAATACATGTTGTTGCGTGGGAGAGTTCATCAAATGGACATTAATCTTTACAAGGGTCAAATTCCCCCCAAAAATTTTAAATGATAAACCAACTTTGTAAAAAATTTAAATAGATTAGGAATAAAAAAATTTAAAAGAGCAGGAAGTAACTAAATTAAATAAACTTGAGCTCTAAATAATCATGTTACTAATATTATAAGATGAAACTAAATTAGTTAGCACTTCTCCGACAATTATGTCAAAAACTTGATATGCCAAAAATAAATATAGATATGTGATATACGCAAGTGCATGTGTCAGATAAAGAAATATAATGAAAGCTAAGATTATTGATAAGTCAATATTTATAGTTATTTTATTATAGATTTTATTAAATAATTAATTAATTTTTATTTAGTTTTTATTAATATTGTTATTAAAATACTTTATTTTCTTATTTCAGGTCAATCTGGGCTGCCAATAGTAATTTGGAGCTTGCAGGACTGATCAGGAGAAGAAACTGAGGAAATCTGGAAAAATCACATTTTACACGCCCAAGTCATGGGCATGGCCAACCTGTGATGGGCGTGACCCATGGGCATGACCAGTGATTGAGCTCTAGATTGCAATTCCACAACGAATTAAAGTTATATGCCTTGGACACGGGCGTGACCAGCAGGCATGACTTTCTTCAACTACTAGATTTAACTCCCGCCGTTTCTCCTTCCCATAATTTCTAGTAATAGTATAGACACGCCCTAGGTCACGGGCGTGACCTAGGGATGCGACCCGTAGAATGACAAATTTTTGTGATTTTCTCCTAACATTCCCGAGCTTTCAAGAGGATAGTTCCGCACCTTACACACCCCCTAGTCACGGGCGTGACCGAGGGGCGTGACTCTCCAGAAAAATTCTATAAATTCCAGACAGTGCTAAGAGCTCAGGGAGAAGATTTTGGAGGAAGATTTCTGTAGTGTAGAGTTAGATTTTAGCATTTCTTTCTTGTACTTTTTAATTTTATAAAGTAGTGTTAGCTTTTTTATTTTCAATTCAATTACTTCCTTTCATCTTCTGTCATGTCTTTCTCTTTATGTAGTTTTTTATATCATGTTAAGTAGCTAATCTTAAATTAGCACTTGATCATGATAATCTTTAGAGTAAAATAGATTTCTTCTTTCTTTCCAAACTCTATTATTCCGGCTTCAATTTATCTTTGATTTTGATTTTTGATCTGTATCCTAGATTTACCGAGATGTTGTGGGTATGAGTAGATCACTCAAAGGTAGAAGGATTTGCATGCACTTCTCGAGAGAGGATGGCATGAATATTCTGGATTGGAGTAAAATCCAATAGTGGGGTTCGCCGCATAAAGCAAGCTTATGGGTTTCGACTGGCCGAGAGGTCTTAATCGATCAACCTAAGTTTAGTCGAGAGTGTACTCTTGAGAGAGGCGCTCTTGTAAATTGGGAACCTCCACGGTCGAAGTAGGTAATTTAGTAGTTTGCATTTTATGGAAGTTTATTTTATTTTTAAAGGGAGTCTAGATCAAGTGCTATCCTTTAGTCCTTTGTTTTCTTTTAGTTTTAATTAACCATTTTATTTATCGATAAATAATATTAATTTGTATGAATAGGAGTAGTCAACAGACCCCAAGTCTAATACAACACTTGATCTTATACTCTAAAATGATATGTACACTTGTCTTATCAATTTAGAATCGTGCGCTAGTGTGAATCTTATTTATCAAGTTTTTGGCGCCGTTGCCGGGGACTATTTTTGTTGATATTTAGAAAGCTCAAATTTTATTAATTTTATCATACTTTTTCTCCACCCCAATTCTCTTTTTATTTATTTTTAAAAATTCAATTTCATTAGCAAAAAAAATTGTTTATTTTTCTTTCAAAAAATGTATTCTCAATTGGCCGCCACGCTTGCCAAGCTTGAAAATTATTTAAATAATTTGGAAGCTGGGCGAAAATTTTCTTGTTATTATTGTTGTGCTCCTCATCAAAATGAGGAATGTTACCTTCATAATTATTATCATAATTTTTTGTATGAAAATAATTTTTATAATATTTATGAAATTTTTTTTTTCATTTTAATGATTATTCTTATTCAAATTTTCATGAAAATAATTTTTCCAATTTTTCTAATTTTCAAGAAAATACTTTTTCAAACTTTAACGAGAATACTTTTTCTGATTTAAATAATTTTTCTTCCACCTCGGATGTTGGTTTTTCTTGTTCGCAAGATCAACCGGAAGGATTCCCGAGCAATGAGAATAATTATTTACATCCGAATTTTGTTCTTCTTTTTCCGCACCACAAGTTTCTTTTTCTAATTTTGGGGAAACTTCATAATTTCAATTTGATCCCCCTTCCCAAAATTTAGAAAATATTATCACTTCTTCTAATCATTTTGCTTCTAATTTTGGGGACTTTTCACAATTTCAGTTTGATCCTCCTCCCCAAAATTTAGAAGAAATTAATTCTTATTCTAATAATTCTCCCCCCTCTTCGAATATTTCATCTATGGCAGACCATGAATTTTCATGTGCCCCCTTAGTGTCTTATTCCAAATAGGAATAAAAACTATTATATCAAAAAATTATTAATATTATGGGCACACCATGTGAATTAGAAGAAGAATATGTTTCTTCTCCTACTACACCCGATTCTTATTTTCATGAATTTTCAAGATCCTCTTATAATAACTTAGGAATTCAAATTCATGAAAATGAGGTGTCCGATAATGTTACTTTAAAAGAATTTTTAGTTGATAATTTTATTTTAGAAAATAACCAACCGAAGTCTAATCATATATCTTCGCAAGTGCCTCCTCCTTGCGAAGATTTTTCTAAAGCGCTTCTTTTTTATTTTTATTTTACTAACGATTTTCAAGAATGAGAGGAGCTGTTGCAATTAAACGTCTTCCACGATCCATTTGCTGCTCCTCTACAAAAATTTAAATCACATCAGGTATGGATAGGTGATTTGAATTTACATTTTCAAGTCAACCGCAAGAAGGAAAATCAAGAAGCAAGTGGAGGAGTAGTCGGGCGAGCGACTTTGGCTTATTTGCCAAAGCATGAATTAAGGGAGTTGCTCGTTCACCTTTACTTTTATTTTTCCTTCTCCTAACAAAAAAACATTTAGCTTAAAGAAGGAAAAAAGAAAAGCGCTCTTGGGAGACACCCCTTGCTTATCATTTACTTTCTTGAATTTTTCCTTTTTAAAAAAAAAATTAGCTAATCTATTTTTTCCCTCCTAATTGACTTATAAACATTGGGGACAATATTTATTTTTAAGTATGGGGGTGGAATGTTGTTGATTGTTTTTATTTTAAAAAAAAAATTCAAAAAAAATTTAAAAATCTTAAAAAATATTTTAAAAAAAATTTGTTTTATTTTTTTATTTTTTTATTTTAACCAAAAAAATTTAAAAAAATTTAGAAAATTGAAAATTAAATTCTTGGAAACAAATGGATTATAATTTATATTTTTAGTATTTTTATGTTTAAAAAAATTAAAAATATATAATAACTCCTACTTAATTTTTTGTGATTTTTAGAAATTTATTTTGAGTTTATTTATAAGAATTTTTATAATTTTTTATTTTCTAATCTTTTATTTCATCATTGTTAGTTAAATTTAATATTTAGGTGATTTAATTTTAAGGAATGTCTTTATGAATTAAATTTGCTTATAGTAACTTATTTAGCTCTTTTTCTCTCTTATTCTAATTAGTGTCAATTTTGTAGTACTTAGCTCAATAATTTCTAGATTTCAATTATAATCACTTGTGCTTTAAAATTCTTAGAAAATTATAATTTATTATAATTGCTCTCTAATTATTTTAATTTAATCTAGAAATTTTTTTAGCATTTCCCTTTGTTCTTTTTATTTTCTTATTAGATCATATGTCATGGGGATAAGAGGATAAAATTCATTATCCCCTGGTACACATATGCAAATTTTTTTTTGGTTAGATCATATGTCATGGGAATCAAGCATTCTTTGGTACACATATGTAACCCCAAAAATAAAAAATGGAGTAAGAGGATAAAATTCATTACTCCTAATTATTTTGTTTTTATTTGAAGAGAAAAAAATATTTGTTCATATATCATGGAAAATGAGAGAATAAAATTCATCATTTTCTTGGTAAACATACGCAAATATAAAAAAAATGTGTGGGGTGAGAGGATAAAATTCATCACCCCCAATCCAAAATCTCTTCAATTTTCTTGCTTTCCTAAAACCCAATAGCCAATTTAATTGCTTTAGAATTAAATTAAAATACTTAAAGAGCATAAGTATTAGTTTGAATTTTCCTTTAAGTTTATTTTTTATTTAAAAGTGTTAATAATTTTTAATCTTATCTTTTTTGCTATATACTTAATTTTGAAGTCTAATTAATTTATTTTAGAAAATTTTGTTAAATATCTTTGCTCTTCACATTTTAATTTCATATTTTAGTACTTAAATTTTGAATCCCTAAAATTTATTTTTAACTTTCTTTGGATTTAATAAATTTTTAGTTTAATTAAAAAAAATTATATTAATTTCTTATAAGTACTTCTCATAGTTTTGCTCTGAAATAGCAAAAGCTTAAGTATTGGGGTATTTGATAAGTCAATATTTATAGTTATTTTATTATAGATTTTATTCAATAAATAATTAATTTTTTTTAGTTTTTATTAATATTGTTATTAAAATACTTTATTTTCTTATTTCAGGTCAATCTGGGCTGCCAATAGCAATTTGGAGCTTGCAGGACTGATTTGGAGAAGAAACTGAAGAAATCTAGAAAATCCACATTTTACACACCCAAGTCACGGGCGTGACCCGTGGGCATGACCAGTGATGGAGCTCCAGATTACAATTCCATGGCGAATTAAAGTTACATGCCTTGGATACATGCTTGAGCCTTAAGTCACGAGCGTGATCAGCAAGCGTGACTTCCAGGCATGCCGCGCATTATGGAGCCAGTTTCAGATCTAGCCAGTTTCAAGCTTACACGCCCTTGGTCACGGGCATGACCTAGGAGCGTAACTTCCCATAACTGCTAGATTTAACTCCCGCCATTTCTCCTTCCTGCCATTTCCAGTAAATGTATAGACACGCCCTAGGTCACTGGCATGACCTAGGGGCGTGACCCGTAGAACGGCGAATTTTGACAGTTTTCTCCTAACGTTCCTGAACTTTCAAGTAGACGATTATGCACCTTACATGCCCCCTAGTCATGGGTGTGATGTAGGGGTGTGACTCTCCAGAAAAATTCTATAAATTCCAGACAGTGCCAAGAGCTCAGGGAGAATATTTTGGAGGAAGATTTCTATAGTTTAGAGTTAGATTTTAGCATTTCTTTCTTGTACTTTTTAATTTCATAGAGTAGTGTTGGCTTTGATATTTTCAATTCAAGTACTTCCTTTCATCTTCTATCATGTCTTTCTCTTTATGTAGTTTTTTATATCATGTTAAGTAGCTAATCTTAAATTAGCACTTGATCATGACAATCTTGAATAAAATAGATTTCTTCTTTCTTGCCAAACTATCTATTATTCTCGCTTCAATTTATCTTTGATTTCGATTTTTGATCTGTATCCTAGATTTATCGAGAGGTTGTGAGTACGAGTAGATTACTCAAATGTAGAAGGATTCGCATGCACTTCTCGAGACAGGATGATATGATTCTTCCGGATTGGAATCAAATCCAATAGTGGGGTTCACCGCATAAAACAAGCTTAGGGGTTTCGACTGGTCGAGTGGTCTTAATCGATCAACCTAAATTTAGTCGAGAGTGTATTCTCGAGAGAGGTGCTCTTGTAAATTGGGAACCACAACGGTCGAAGTAGGTAATTTAGTAGTATGCATTTTATGAAAGTTTATTTTATTTTAAAGGGAGTCTAGATCAAGTGCTATCATTCAGTCCTTTGTTTTCATTTAGTTTTAATTAACCTTTTTATTTACCGATAAAATAATATTAATTTAAGTGAGTAGGAGTATTCAATAGGCCCCGAGTATAATACGACACTTGATCCTATACTCTAGAACGATAGGTACATTTGCCTTATCGATTTAGAATCGCGTGCTAGTGTGAATCTTATTCATCAATTATTTCCATAGAGAAGTGACTAATCTAACCCTTATAAATACAAGTTTAATCTTTTCTTTAAATCCATGTAGATTAAATAGCGTGATTTTTAGAATAGATAAAAACACTAATAAAATTATATAATGATTTTCTAAAAATATATTTTTATCAATTTGGAAACCAGACATATATTCTAATTTCTTATGTTAATTGTGATGAATATTTAGAATGATGTTTTACGAGAATGTTCAATAAACTTATCTTGCAATGATTTTAAAATAGAAATATTTATCTCTAAATATCAAAAATCTTTATATTCTTTATTCCCCTTGTGATCTCTAACTTAGGGAGAATAGAGAATATCATGACGAATAAAAATCAAGGTTGCTAGCAAGAAGATGAAATCTCTTTCTCCCATCTATGTTATATTGAATTTATGAAGTACTTACGCATCTCCTCTCACAAATATCAAAGCACAGTAAAAATATAGAAACTTTGATTAAAAACATTTCACTCTTCTCTCGAATCTCGCAACGTAGTAAGAAAACCTTCATTATATACTTACGCAACTCATCTCTTAAATATTGCAGCGTAGTAGAGGATGAAAACTTAATCCGAAAGTTTCACTATCAAATTCATAAACTCAATAAAGATAAATTGTCAAACATATATAAAAAACTTAAGAGAAATTCATCATCACAACAAGCATAGTACTTTCATCATACAAGACTTTGAGATTTAGTTAATGATTGAAGGAGCACAACACATAATTAAAAAGATCTTACTAAACTTGATGATTGATGTTCAAATGCTATAAGAAATCCTCTCAGATTTTTGCCCAAAAGTCTTCTTCTTCGATCCAGTGCTTCTCCTCCTTTTTGCCCAACATGGAATTCCAATCTTCACCAAGTAACTGACCCCCTTTATATAGTATTTTGTCCCTTTTTGAAGCCTCTCTCCCCTTAATTTGAAGCCTCTTTCTGATTTGTAACCGGTGCAAATTTAAAAATTTAAAATTGGAACTTTATTAGATTCTGCATTATTGTAACAACTTTTAAAGTTGTTGCAACAACTTTTAAAGTTGTTGCAACAAATTTCCTTGGAAACCAAATTGATTTAGCTTCACTTCTTCAAGACAAAATCTTCAGCATTTATATAATAAAAACATGAGAAATGATGATAATACCAAACTTATATCAAATATAAACTTAATCATATTTTACTTATTTAAATATATTTATCAATTATAATTAACATAAGGTAAAACTAATGAGTTTAAATAACATCTTTTAAAAAACTTATCACAGTACAAAACAAAGTGCACTAAGGTGGGAATTTGTGTTGATTGTGAGGACGTGGTCTAGATATGGAAGAAAATAGAGGCTGGGTAGCATAGTGAGATGGTCTTCCAATGGGGAAATGTGTGTTGTAAAACCCCATATTTGTCGAGTGGGCCCAGCTTGCCCAAAGGTAGGGAGCAAGGGCATAGTTTTATCAAGCACTCACTGCTTGTATAGTATAGTAACAAGCGACTTGAGCCTGCGAGCTGATGTCTCGTCCGTAGGCGAGAGGCAGGATGGCAAGTACCCATCTTCACCGGGAACTTGCCTGCAAGGTAAGTGGCGTGTGCTTAGTCTCATTGGGCACTCACCGTATAGGCGAGTGGGCCGAGGTGCGCCGACTCTTCATTAGTGGATATTCATTTCCATTTTCCATTTTCTAATAATTTGATTCTGTCATGCCATTAGCCCCTCCAAATAGCGAAGTTTCACTGTTGGCAGACCACTTTGGGCTGCATTTAACATTAATCAAAAGGCGAGATCTCGCTATTGGCGGACCATCCCCAGAAAATTATAAATAGACCCCCAAGGGCACCTTTAGAGAGGACCACTTTCTAAGTTCTCCTCTCCCTTAGCTAGCTTTGGTTGGTAGGAGCTTCAGCTCATCATTCACCGTGGTTTCTGGGTGGGTGGTCGGAAGTTCCCTTGGCTCTCTAAAGGTGCTTGGTCCAGCATTAGTTTGGGAGGGGAAGGAATGCAAGATCTTCTGGGTGTGTGGAGATACCTCCACGTTGTGGCTCGGGGGTCTGTTTGAGGTCGTTCTGGTGGGAAGGTTTCCGAACTCTAAGTCCACAGCTGGGGCATAAATTCGAGAGAAGTAAAGGCGAGCTTCACCCCCGGTATGAACTTTTTGTTAAACCGTAGTTTTTGGGTTCAACATGTATGTTGACGATATATATAGGTAATGTGGTGGTGAAGAAAAAGTGAGGTTTTGAGATGGAGGAACTTAGCAATATTGAGAAAAGAACAGAAAGTTGTCTTGAACTGGGAGGGGGTAGTAGAATTATGTAGATTAGTACGGATAGTGATGAGGGATAGAAGAGAGAGTGGAAGGACATCCGAGATTTGTCCCTTCATTTGGGGATCAAATTGCGTGTGTAGGTGAATGGGGTGTTAGAAGTCACAATAGGTTGGATTTGAGTGAGATTTTTAATCTGAAAGGAGATGAGAAGCTTATATTAAAAACATTGCCGATGGAGGCTATTTGATGAAGCTCGTCTCTCTTAATTCTAACTTCATGAGATTGAAGAGAGCCCATCAGTTCAATGATAGAAAGATTCTCTAAATCCTTAGATTCCTCCACTATTGTGATAATGTGACTGAATGATTTGGTTAAACATCTAAGGATTTTTAGGACAACTTATGAATCAACAATAGTTGTGCCTAGGTATTTTATTTGATTGACAATATTTATTGTATGAGCAAAATATTATTGTATGCATAGGGAGTGCCCTTTCACCCTATGCGGATGTTGCACGCCTGAGATCCTTATGCACGCATAGTGTGCACACATGCCTTGCGTGCGGGGTGCATCTGCGCTCCATGTGCAGGGTGGGTTTTTGTGCTTTGTGCATGTGAGGGCTCTTGTGTGTCTTGCGTACGTGTGCTCTTGCCTGCATGTTTGTGCATGGAGTGGTGATGTTCTTAAGTTTTTTGTTATATAAATACTTATGCATATTTTTTCTTTTTAGGTACTGAGGCATTGCTCGCAAGGAAGGTCGATGTAGCTGTGATCTTTTCTCACTACTGAGAAGATTGACGTCTGGAGTAAGTGATATGGAAAACCTTCCAGGATGGAGGTAAATAATCTACGAATTAATGAGCGAGCGCAAAATACTCCTATTGAAGCTAAGGAAATCCCGACATCAAAAATTCAGATCTAAATGCAACCCAAGGCTACAGATCATGCAATTCAGCTGACCGATTCTGAATACTAGTGCAAAGAAGAGAGAGAAAAGACATAAGGACCTTAGGTGCTACAACAGGGAGTTCCCACAATATACCCGAAAGTTTTACAAAAAACTTCCCCTCTGTAACCAAGATGACTGAGGTAGGTTTAAGTAAGACCCACTCAGAGAGTTGTGATCTAAAAAGGGGGATCAAGATTTCATGGTTTTGTTCCTAGTACCCTTGGGGTCCTATTAATTAAGGGTGTGCAAAAATAACTAAAGAACCGAGAACCGGACCGGAACTAAACCGACCCGAGCGGTTTAGGTTAGTTATTATATCTCTCGGTTCGGTTCTGAGTCCAAAATTTTCAGAACTGACCACTTGGTTCGGTTCTCGGTTATTACACTCGAGTACCAAAAACTGACCTGAGAACCGAGTTATTGAATTGAGGTATCAAAAATATATTTGTGATGAGCAATAGGCTTTTGAAATAGATTGATGAATAATTAACTTGATGGAGGTATTTCATGTGTAATTCTATAAATTATTTGCTCATATTTTGACAATGTTGAACTTTTGCTTAATTGTTAGAATCTTTGAACATGAAATATTGTATGATGAGATTATTAAATGTTTTTATTAATCTAAGAAACTTTAATGATTTTGGAGCCATACAAGCTTAAGGTCTCCTAGTTTCTTTGATTTATAATCATTGATTTTGCATTTATTTTTCTAGTGCAAATGGCCATAACTTCCAATCCAAGAAGAGTTACGGAATGGTCCACACTATTCTGAAATGAGGATGAAGTCACCTAGAATCTACAAAAGGTTCAGATGGCAAAAATTAAGAGGATATATCACTTGTGATAGCCACTATCGTCAGGCAATAGCGAAAATGACATCAAACAGATGGCATTTATGTCTTACACGATCCAGCTACGGCACACATGATTTTGATATCTACAGGAGATAATTGTTATGGACATGCGATAGCTCTATGACCCAAACATGATTGTTTTTCAACTAACACATCCATCACGCCATGGGAAACATGGCATCTTGAGGAGATATCGCCTGCGATAGCTAACTATCGCCTGGCAATAAAAAAATTTCTACAAAAGGCTAAAACTTCATGCATTCAAGACAGCTCCTAGAGACTTTATTTCTATATCTTTTAAGTGCTTTTCTATCCGAAATTGAGATAACTCCCTTGTGCAAACTCGAAGATTGAAAGAGGATTTTGAAAAATAAGGTCTACAACGCATATTCTATACGAAGGTCAAACACATCAAGAATACCAACCTCTACATCACCTTCATCTTCACCTTCAAAATTCTTAGGGGAGTTTTCTCTTAAATTTTTCATTATCTTGTAATCTTTTTTTGCTTTGCCTTTTTGTAAGCAGAGTGGAGAAATCATTCGGGGAGAACGTCTAATTCCGAGGAAGGATTCCAAAGGAAAATCTCTTTGTTTGGGGGGAAAGGTCCTTATGCAGCTTAGTGGAATTTACTGCCTTATGTGAAGCGATTAGGTCGCAGTTAGATCTAGGGAGAGGCTAGAGGTTATATCTAGGCTAAGATTGGCTATAGCCAGCCGGCCCTTGGGAGAAGGACCACTAAATCATCAAAAATGGATTTTTCTATTCGCCTTGATTTTTAGCGTTATAAAAATCAAACATTTTTATATTCAATTTCTAATGAAATAAATCATGTTTCTTTTGCCTCATTATTTTGATTTTATTTCCATGTCATAAAATGTTTTGAATTATATTTTTTAAAATCTTTAACACAAACTATATTGAAAGGCTCACCTTTGCAAGATAGAAACTCTTAAATTAAATATCTATAAGCTAATGCCCAACAGAAACTCATAATGTTGGTGGTAGTCAAGAAATAGTAAATTCTGACTATTTCTAAAAGTAATCTTCAATATAATATTTTTTGATATATTAAAATATAATTTTATATAAAATATTCTAAAACTTTATTAATTAACTCTGATATTTTTATTTAAGAATTAAATTCCATAAAACACTTGTTCACCCACCTCTAAGGGCATCGTAAGATCCAACACGTGGTATTAGAGCAAGGTTATTCTAAAATGGCTTCACAATTGGAAATAATGACGTTTTATGATCTGACAACCACTAGAGGGGATGAAATTTTATTAAATAAAAAATCTTTAGCACCACCATTATTTATGGGTGAAAACTATAAAGGGTGGAAAATTCTAATGGAAACTTTTCTTTAATTTTTAGATGTAAAAGTTTTGAATATTACTATTGAAAATCCCACAAGTATAACAACAACAACTAGCCTATGTCAGTTCCAAGCCCGGATGAAAAATGGTGAGGGTTGTGTTAGGTAGATGGCCAGTGTAAAATTTAGTCACCCTTATGATTATGGATCATTTGAGAAAAGCCTCCAAGTATGTTAAATAAAAATAAAATGGTTTTAAATGCTAAATCTATAAATAGTTTATTTTATGCACTACATCAACATATGTTTGAACTTATATATGTGTTTCCTACTGCTTATGAAATTTCAAAATTTCTTAAAGAAACTTATGATTCTCTATCTATAGGAACAAAATAAGTACAAGACATGGAGAATATGAATGATTACTTGAGTATTTAAGAAGATCCTTCATTGAAGGATCTGTTGAGTACATGTCAAATGAAATGGAAGAAGAGAATACATGATGCAAAAGAGAAGATAGAAACTCCACTATAATAGAGGAATGCCAAGAAGTTCTCAAAGGAACCTTGTGTTCAAATCTTGCCTCATCTGATAGCACTATAAGTAAATTAAAATCTTTTTTTCGCATAACAAAATCTATTTCTACATTTCGTATGCTTGAAATAGCTAAACATAAAATTTTAAAGTTGAAAAATGCTAATTCCAAATTACATTTAGAAAATTAAATTGTAAAAGCAAATGCTAAAGTAGAATCTCATATTGATGTGCCTTGTTCTTCTTCTTGCTCTTTATTTGAAAATGCAACATTTTTTTTTATTGTAATTCTTTTAAAAAAAACTCAAGATTTATGAAAAAGAGATTTAATTTCAAAAGAACATAATAAAAAATTGATAAATGAAAATAATATTATATCGCATAAACTAGAATCTTTAAAAACACTTGTGCAAAATTTTTAAAATAATTTTAAATCTCTTATTTCTAACTTATCTTCAAAATTATATAAGAATTCTACTAGTGTTTCAAATCTTATACAACATACACCTAGTAGAATGTTAAATCATAAAAACATATTGAATTCTAATAATGAGAGTGAAACTCATCAAATGCTAGTGAATGTAATTCTAAAACATAATTATCATACTCATTTACAAACTCAATCCAATCTCAATATAAAATTGAATGCTCACACATTTACTAAAAATCAATTCTTCAAAATTCACAATTATTCTAAGGCTAAATTTAATGACTATGGAAATTTGATACATAACAATAATTTTAAACCAAAGTATAAGTAGAGGACCAAAATTAAAAATAAAACATTAACACCACTTGAAATGGTTCATTCATTACTTTCTCCTCATAAGCCAACATGATGTATTTGTGTACCCAAAGGAATCGTCACACTTTTTCCTCTTTGGATAAATAAATCACTTGTCTAGTAGTATCCAATCAAATGCATGAAGTGGAAACGAATAAAAATGAAAGATACAAAACTCTACTTTACGATGTACTTAATATTTATTTTTTTTTTGTTTATTTTGGAATTTCCTTTAAGCCAACAAGTATTATGGTCACTTTATATATTTTGTGATGAATTACATACATTAAGCCAAAATTCTCTAATAAATCAAATTGAATGAATAACAAGTCATATTATTTTCAAGTGACCTTTCTAGCTTCCGTACTTATTAAATCTATTATCTATAATTGTCTTGAAATTTCATTATGAATTAAATATTGAATTTCTCATGTGATATTATCAAGACTAATGAAATTATTTTTAAAAAATAGATTTAAATGGGGTATTAAGGGGTCTTAAGCTAAAATATTAAATGCACAAGATTTTGATAATTTTTCTAAATTCATTGCTACATATGATAGCTCGTAAAATGAAAAATCATTATTAAGAAAAATTAGAATTGAAAAAAAATCACAAAATCCATGTTTTTTGCATGAAATTTCAAGTCTCTATTTGATATCATCGGGTGATAACCCTACCGATGGTGGTAGCTGTATTTTTTTGAAAACTTCAATTTTTTGTAAGTGATAATGTCTGGAAAATTATTTTACTAGGTTAAGTATTATTATCTCTTATTATCAGATATTTTATATATGTTTGGATAATTTATAAAATAAAAAAGAAAATTTACAAAACAATTTTAATGACACCAAAACATATTTCTATTAAAAAATTTATGATCTTCATATACACCACAATGATCTATTACAATTAAACTGATATCATATTCTTAAACTCACTTTAATCATATATCACAATTCATGATTTATTAAGAATTAATCCTAAATTGACTATTTCTACCACACTTGGTAATTATGAATCATAAGATTGGATATTGGTATTATGTTTGGTGTATGGATATGCTCCACAATTATTTGCATGCATCTCACTTTTATCTAGACCTTAAAATCAATCATATTAAAAAAATTAAAAAAGTTTAATGATTTAATTCAGGTCTATGTCAAATCAAATCACTATATTGAATACATGCAAAACAAATTATATATATTGAATTTTATCATATTGTGGTATTTATATGTTTGTGATGATGCAAAAGATTATTTATTTAAATTGTAGTTATATTTTCAAAAAGATCATATAATATTATATTGAAAAATCGATGATTTATAAATTTACTTGAAATAAATATTATTGATTTTAAAAATCATTTTGTGAATGCATTGTGTTTTTATGATTGCATGTATCTCATTTTTTTGTAGACCCTAGAATAAAATTAAAAGCTTAGTCACTTAATTCTAGGTCTATTAGTTTGAAACTCAATTCTTGAATACATGCAATATAATCTTCAAATCAAATTTTTATATTAAATTTTATCATAATTAGCATTACATTTCATTCAAAACACATCATTTTAGGATCACCTCTTAGTATATGCTTAATTTAGTGTATACACAAGGAATAATATTTAGAATATCATGTTAAAGTAAAAGTGAAAAATTGAAAATCATGAATACTTAAAATCTATATGATGAATTAAAAGATCATTTATGATTATCATACAAAATGAAAGGATCTATTTATTCAAACATTAAACATAATTAAAAAAATCATACTGATTTCAAAATATAAGTTTTGTGTTCATGATCATTATATGAATGATATATGTATTGTGTTTGCATGTATCTCAATGTATTTAGACCTTAGAATCAACTTGGTACCAATAAGAACAAATTAAATAGAATTATCACTTAATTCTAGGTTTTATATTGAATTTTATCTTTGAATACATGCAACATTATGTCTTTTTAATTCTATGGCATAACATTGAATTTAAACTCATCATTCTAGCATTATCATCTAATTAATATTATTATCCATATTTGTTATCTTGTATTGTCGTGATGAATTATATTAAGAGAAAAATTTGAGATTTGAAATTCATGATAACTATATGACGTTTAAATCTACTATAATTCTAAACATCAAATAAACACATAGTTTTTGAATTCTTCCTTAGACTTAAATGCTTAATATATCCATGACTACTTACACCTAGTTTGTGTCTTATATTAGTGAGGGGCGTAGGATTGTGTGCATTAGATACCTAATCTCTAAGTCATGTCTTGTTTTTAACCGAGGCGGGTTCTAATGTGGACTTGCGAGGCATTGGGGGAAAAAGTGCTAGGTTGAGCATCATCTTTTGTATACATATGGGATTAAAACCCTAACCTATGGCATGCGTGTAGCTCCTCATGCCCATTTGTCACTTAGTATGGTGTAGGGTGTAACATACAACTTGGGTAATTTAATCTAGGGAATACTCATATCATATTCATTGTATGAATTTTATTTTACACTTTATGATTATTTGTCATGCATATTGGTTCGAACATACATATCTTGTGTTTTTCATATTATATTTATTTGGGCATTCATGATTTAAAAAACATACATATTTGAAAAATAACTTTCTTGACACCTTATGGCAAAAATCTTTTATCCACAACTTTTTCATAATTTTAAAAAAAACTCTTTGTGCTACTTAGTGTCACTTATCTTAGAAAACTTGAATCAAGATAAATAAGAACAAAAAATTATCAAAAGCCATTTTATAGAAAAATATCAAATTTCTATTGCTAGCACCGAGCATTAGTACTATCGTTAGTGGTAGCAAAAATCAAAATTTTCCTTTTTTGGCATAGAAAATCATATTATCGATAGGCTCGTTAAAGAGTTTTTTGTTTTCCAGAAAAAATTAATTATTTTTAAAAAATCAAATACATAATTACAAAACATTTTTCAAAGAACAAATATATGTTTTCTTATTATTTCCTTATGTGTGTTTATTATTTTGCATCTTTATAAAAATTAAAAATTTATAAAAACTGTGTATTATTCATTGCCAATATAAAGGATGATTAATTATATCAAATAAAGATTAAATACAATGTTCAATTTAATTTTCAATCTAAAAACATTGTCTTGTTTATCATGTCTTGAATATTATCTTGTTATGTGCAATGAAACTGAATGTAAAAAACATGTGTAGGATTGTTTAACAAGCCTTTAAGTATAAGTAATGATTTATGTTTGGTAATAATTTATTCACTCACTTATTTTGATAATCTACATGTGTTTTTAATCTTATATTTGCATGATTGTGTAGTGTAATAATATAATAATTAAAATGCAAAATAGATTACCTACACTATATTGAATTATTTATTTCAAATTTTTTTTCATGCACTTATTCATTAGAGAAAAGTAGTTTAAAAAAATTAAATGATGATATTTGCAAAACAAGTGAATTCGAAGTCCTTGGTCACAAGCCTAAAAAACATATAATAAATGATAAGGAAAACTCCACCAAGCACTACTCACCCTCCTGATAAGTCTTAATGAGCATTGCGAGATTGAGCACCTTGGAGATGAATATAAAGTGTCTTATAGCAAGCAAAATATTCACCACTTCTTTTTGTACACGGGATTACAAAATAAGATAAAAAAGTAAAAAAAGTGATCCACCAAGCATTACTTTGCTCCCAAATAAGACTTAATGAGCATTGTGTATGCAAAGCACCCTGGTAGTTGTACTTTGTTTGTATGTACATTGAAATATTGTGGAAGTAATTTTATTTATGTATTTTAATGTTGTGTTATTGCATTATATATTATCATGTATTTTGATTAATTCATTTATATATTTTGTCATAACACTATTTTGTACACATCATTATCCTTCATAAAACTTTTACTCATGACAATTAGATCCTAATGCATATATATACAATTCTCTACAAACTTAAGTAAATACACTAGATGACTAAGCATGACAACTATAATGTTTATTTTTACTTAAAATGCAAATTAGTTTATATTTTTGTCCATATCTCTTTTTGATATTTTGAAATCATACTTGCAAAGTTTAAATGTAATCGCATCTCTTGGATTTTTATTAAAAACATCTTCATATCATGCTAAAACTATTTATCCTTTATATGAACTTATTTTTAAACTGATGTTTATTTTAAGAGTGCTAATTATTTTCTCAACATATGGTATCTTAAAAGAATAATGTTTACTTTAAAGTTTTCGTTGTAATTACTACAGGCGCTCTTTCATGACTACTTTTTCAACAAGTGGTATCTAAAAATAAGAATGCTTACTTTATCATTTCAATTTTGTTGCTTACTACTTTTTGCTCCTTCATGCTAATATTTTTCTCAATAAGTGGTATTTTGGCAAGCTTTTCATAGCATCCTATTTTTCTTCTTTATATAGAACAAATTAATGCTTATTGCATACACTCTTCTCTACTCTCTTTTAACACTTTTAAAAGGGGAGAATATCTTGCACAAATCTAAAATTTTAGGGGGAGTACATTAAATTTTTCATAGAAAGCATCTTTGTAAGGGGAGTATTTATATAGGTATATACTTTATTTGTTGCTCGATCATGATTATTCTTCAAATAAGTTGTCCTTAATCAATCTTAAAATTTATACACTCATCCCTACCCACTTTTGCTAATAACCAAGCGGGAGAATAAATTAATAAATCTAGTGGAATAGATATTTAGGGGGAGTAAAATATATAGGGAGCACTTAATTAGGGGAGCCTTCATTTAGGAAGAGTATACATTTATACTTTAAATCTATCATGCTATAAAAATGTTTTACCACACTTACCTATAAACACAAATGCTCTTAAACTCACTAATTTCTCATGTAGGTATTTGTTATTATCAAAAGGGAGAGATTATTAGAGCATGCATTTCGCATCTCTTGGTTTGAGAATAACAAATATCGTGATGTATTTGATCTAGTCTTTTGTGTTCTTATATTGTGCAGGTTGTACATGTTGAATGAGAAGACAAGCCTATGGTCATTGGCGTGATCCAAGGCTATGTACATTTTAGAAACAACAAAAAGACTATTATTGATAGTTAAACTTCAAATGGCCATAACTTTCAATCCAGGAAGAGTTACAGAATGGTCCATGCCATTTCGGAATGAGGATAAAGTAATATACAATATGGAAAAGTTTCGGATGGCAAAAGTTAAGTGGAGATATCCCTAACAATAGCCAATATCGTCTGGAAATAACGAAAATGATGTTAAACAGATGGCAGCCAAGTACCGCACAATCCAGCCACGGCGTGCATGATTTTAATATCACCAGGAGATAATTTTCATTGCTCCGTGATATCTTCATGACCCAAACACGGACATTTTTTAACCGGCATGACCATTATGCCATGGGACACATGGCATCTTGAGGATATATTGCTTGTGATAGCTACCTGTTGTCCGACAATAGCGATTTTTCTTTAAAAGATTGAAACTTCATGCATTTAAGACAATATCTCGAGACTTCTTTTTTACATCTTCTTCGAGCTTTTATATCCGAAATTAAGATAACTCCCTTGTGCAAACATGAAGATTGAAAGAGGGTGATAGTTTAACTTCCAAGGCAGCCTAAACACCTAGAGGGGGGGGGGGTGAATAGGTTCTGCTTTTCTTATAAAAACTTCTAGGCAGAATTCAATTCAATAGCTAACACAATTGGCACAGCAATCACAGAAAATAAAACATCACAGATTGCACAATGTTTTATAGTGGTTCCCCAAGGTCTGGGTACATCCACTTTCCCCCTTCACCTATCTAGCAGTATGCTAGATTCGGCCAAACTTCCACTTATCTCAGATCAACAGATCCTACAACTCAGAACCCAACTGGTTCCTACAACTTAGGCACAACTGCCCTACCTCAGCCTTGCCCCAAGGCCTACAACTCAGAGAATATCCTTCTCCTACACTCAGGCAAACAGCCCTACCACTCAGATTTCAACACTCCTACACTCAACCTTTATAACATAGGCTTACAACTCAGATCTGTGTAAACAGATCCTACAGAAATATAGAAAAGATTATTAAACTGTCTTGCCAAAGTTGAGAGAGAAAGGCCAGGACAATTCTTGATCAGCTGATGCAATCAACTGTATCTGAGCCTTCTTCAATGCTTCTTGAAAATGAACTTAGCTGAGTTGATTCCAAACAGCTTCTTGAGAATATACTGGTGGTTTCTTTCTTCTTCTTCTAATTCTGGCTTGATCTCTCTCTATCCAGCACTTTGAAAGATTCTTCTGAATTCTGATTAGAACTCTTCTTAGATCTATCCTTAGATAGTCTTCTTAGATCTCCCGGAGAAGATCTTCTTAAGTGACTAGCACTTTCTTGAAATGAATTGGATTGTGATCCTTCTCTTCCTTTTTGATTCAAAGTTATTCAAAAGGACTATCTGTTGTGGTTGTTGTTCTCCTTCTGAATCTGTCTATTTATAGACATTCTTCATGGTAACCGGCTGATCCGGTTTCTAACCATTTTCTGACAAGTCTGACAGCTTCAGTTAACCGGTGGTAACCCACAGCTGTCAAGTCTTCAAACAAGTCCTGTGCCTTAGTCTGGAACCACAAGTTGTTGAAACAGTCTGTCAGAAAGTGTCGAGACCATCTGTCTATCTGTGTCGACACAATTGACTTTGGTGTCGACACAGTCTTCAGTGATATCGACTAAGTTGCCTTTGAGTCAACACAGCTTCTTCTGAAAATAACTTGGTCTTGACTCTTCAGTGTGTCGACACAAGTCCTGTGTGTCGACACAGTTGTTGTAGAATCATAACTTAGTAAGTGTCGACTTAGCCTTCAGGTGTCGACACATTCATTTCTTAAATCTGCTTTAATGTGTCGACTTAATCACAATGTGTCGACACATTCTGCTGGTGTCGACAAACTTGAGGTCGACTATTTTCTTCTGTGTCGACACATTCAGCTGATGTTGACAATCTTGAGATCGACTATACTCTTCTGTGTCGACACATTCTCCCAATGTTGAGGTCGACGCTTTTCTTCTGTGTCGACACCAATTCCCAGAGTTGTGTCGACTCTTTTCTTCTGTGTCGACATAAATTCCCAGTGATGTGTCGACTTACTTCTTCTGTGTCGACACTTTTTCCCAGTGTAGTTGTAGACTAACTGCTATGTGTCGACACTGCTTCCCAGTGTTGTGTCGACTATTTTCTTCTATGTGTCGACACTGCTTCCTCTGTGTCGACACTTGGACTTAGAATTTTTCTGCATACTTTATCAATTCTTCACCTGCACATGTCAACTTAAAACAACATCAAATATACCTTGATGTATATCATTGAGCTAGGTTGGGCTACTTCAAATCAGGTACACATTTTCCAATGTACCCAATAATCTCCCCCTATTTGGAGAAGTCATAACCCCTATAGCCAATGATATACACCATTTATAAACAGTACTAAATGATGATTAATGACATAATAGGAATACTTTAATATAAACAAAACATAAAAACAATTCATCACAGAATGCACATTATAATATGCCAAACAACATTTTGTTTATAACTGGGTAATGTTTGATTACAATGTTTTACATTTAATGATTACATCACAACATTACAAAACACCAAAAAAAAACTTAAAACATAATCAGGATTGATCAGGCTCTCTAATTATAATCCCTTTGCCAGATTGAATTGTAGCTGTCACAGGAGCTTCTGATTCATCAGCTATCTTCTTTCCTTTAAGATCAGCTTTCTTCTGAGCTTCTTCCTTGATCCTTTGCCTTTCAAAATAATGAAAAGGCTTTGGGAAGTATTTGCTTGGCTCCTTAGCATCTGATGGCAGTCTTCCCAGCTTAGCTTTCCTTCTGAATTGTACTATTGCTTCTTGTCTTGCCTCATACTTCTGCCATTCTATTTCATTGTACCACTTGCCTCTCTCATGAACTTTATCTTGTACAGCTTTCCATGCAGTGAGTATTATGTTCCTTGAAGTAGGACTCCACTGCTCATAATCTGGCTTAAGTACAGCCTGCTCTCTGAATTTCTTCTTTGCTAATAGAGCATCTTGCTGTTCTTTCAGAGTAGCCTCAGGCTTATCAACCTTTCCAAAGACAATATTAGTAACCTCCTTTGGAGGACTATACATTCCTTGAACTTTCTGATCAATCATGTCAAAATCTGGAGGGGGGTAAATGACTTGGGCAACCTCAGGTTGATTGCCTTCAAGTAGATTTGATTGTATTCCTGATTCAGCCACCATAGCATCGTCACACAATGGGGGATATCCCAAAGTGGCTCGGATACTAATGGTCACCCATTTGGAGTGCTCTGAGCCTGCATGAATTAGCATCCTCTCCCCCTTTATGGCTTCTATAGATACATGATCTCTTAGATCTTCCTTTTGAAATCGGATTTGGCCATCCAAATAATTCACACCCTCTTTGAAAAATGGTTTTAACTTTTGAAGCTTTTCAGATATTTCTTTTTGAGAGGTTGTGATGGCAGTCTTAACAGATGCAATTGCAGCTTGAAAATTCTTATCAAATTCTTCCCTTTCTTTGGCTCTATCTGCAGGCAGACCTGGAACAATCTTCTTTACCTCCTCAACGATCTCATTATGAGATTCAGTTAAATTCTCATTCATTCTGATCTGATTTTCCAAAACATAACTTTGCTTCAAAGCAATGCCATCCACCTTTGTAGTAATAGCCTCCTGTTGTTTAGCTAGATAAACCACAGCATTGCCACCCTTGTGGAAGCAATCTGTCATTTCCTTTTTATGCATGTTTACCTGAAACTGGATGGACTTTATATCCTGAGCTAAGTCAAACTGAAGTGACTTGCTATTTTCATCAACATACTTTTCCATAGCCATCCTTTGTTCATCCAATTTTACTTGTAGATCTATCATAAATTTGTTGTAATCAAAGGCTGGAGATACTTGTAGGGGTGTGGTCTGTAAAGCCTGCTTATAATGCTTGCTTCTTCTCTTAAATACAACAAGTTTTCTTTTCTTTGCCACCCTGGCTTCTTCAGTTTCTGTTTCAGATGAAGTATCTACATGAATTCTTTCTTGAGAATGATGAATTGTATCAGTTCCAGGGACCTGTTGCTCAGCTTCAACATCCACTGGCTCACCCTCAACCTGTGGCTCAACTTCAGTTTCCTGATCAATGTCCATACCTATGGACTTCTCAATATCTGGTCCACCTCCTACTTTATCAGCAGTAGTATCAATATCTGGGAACAACTCCTCCATAGTAAATTCCAGTTGAGCTGTAACTTCTGCAGCAGTTAAATCTTGAGACAAGTTTAACTGTGCTTCCTCTTGTACTTGCACTTCAGTATTTGTAGTATCTGGAGTAGGAGTGGACACTAGCTCCCCCTGAACCTGTGCAGTAATAAGAATATGAGCAATGTCTTTTATAGTAAAATACATTAGCTCCCCCTATACCTGAGTAGGAGTAGATACCTTTGGAGCAGGAGTGGAAATTGGCTCCCCCTGCATCTATGCAGGTGTTGACACTTCCTGAACTATAGTTGAGTCAACCTGTTTTTCAACCTGTGTCCTCAGTGGGTCTTCTTGTAATTGTTCAGATTCTTGATTTTGTGTAGGGGATTTCACAGGGGTGTCTGGCCTGCTCTCTTCAGGCACATCCTTGGACATCACCCTATCCCACCTAGAGAACAGTCTCATATCCATCCTTCTCATATGATTAATCTTACTCCCTTGCAGTTGCTGCATCACTTCAGGAATCACTCCAGTGAAGTACAGGCTCATGATCCTAGCCATGTTAGGCTTCTTGATTCCTTCTTTGATCTTGTCAAAGATCACTCCTGACCAATCAGTAGGAATAGTAAAAACAATCCTGGTCATCAGGCTGAACATATAGGCAGAAATCCTATCATGTCCACCTGTCTTGCAGAGGATTACTTTCCCAACTACTTCTGACAAGAACTTCCCTTGCTGATTCATACCCTTCCTGTTGAATGCAGCTCCAATCTTCAATCCTGAGTCCAGTCCACACCATTGAAGGGCTTCCTTTGTCTTAGATATAGGAACTTCCTCTTCATTCTCAACTATTTGCAATTGAAAGATCTTTCTTAAACTTCTTTGATTAATCTTCACCTTAGTCCCTTGAACAGTGGACTTAATCTTGAGGCCAGTAGAGTGGACTGATGCAGAGATAAAGAACTCGTGCACCTCCTTCTTCCAGATTTTAGTAGGTTCTGAGATGAGAAATTCTAACCCTGACTCAGAGAGGAGGGTGATAACTCCTTGAACATCTGGCGGCGCCTCTGCAAAGGCCTGGCGCACCAACTCATACCCTTCATTTATGTTGTCTTCAATCCTTGGCACCATCGGTTCGTCGAGAAAGCTTGAGAGAAGAGAGAAAGATAGACTGTCGACACAGGGTTTTAGTCTCGAAAACCTTGGAAGCGTGTTGACAGAATGAGTTTTTGACCTATTTATAGCCTCAGTTGAAAGAAGTTCAAAAGGCGCCAAAAACAGTCAAAATGTGTCGACACAGGCGGAATGTGTCGACACAAACTTCTATTGTCTCGACATTACTTCAGCCTATTATGTGTCGACACCAATTTGTGGTTATGTCGACACCTTAGATAAACAGAAATTCTGTGTCGACTCTAAGGATAAGTGTCGACACATATTCTGTAAGTGTCGACACCATTTTCCTGGTTGAGTCGACATTACATTTCTGGTTAAGTCGACAATATAACTCTCAAGTGTCGACACATATTCTCTGTGTCGACACAATATTTCTGACTTGTCGACATAATTTTTCTGAGTTGACACATTACTACTGAATGTGTCGACACATTCTTACTTAGCCAATTTCTGTAACTTCAATGTGTCATTTTTAACACTTGATTATGTTGTTGTTATTACCTTTACTTATTTATATACCACTTCAATTGCATTGTTAATGATTTTGTTAATACATTAATCAATGGTTAACATACCTAATTCAATTTTGAATTTATTGAATTTGGTTTCATCTAAAGGCTTTGTAAATACATCTGCTATTTGATAATCTGTTTTTACAAATTCCAATGAGATGTCTCCTCTTTCTACATGTTCTCTAAGAAAATGGTATTTGATTTCTATATGCTTAGTTCTACTATGAGAAACTGGATTATTAGCAATAGAAATAGCACTCTTTGAATCACATAAAAGGGGTGTTCTACTTACCTGAATACCATAATCCTTAAGCTGATGCTGCATCCACAATAGCTGTGCACAGCAGCTTCCAGCAGCAACATACTCTGACTCAGCTGTGGAAATTGCCACACTGGTCTGCTTCTTACTACTCCAAGATATTAGTCTTCCTCCCAGGAATTGACAAGTACCTGTAGTACTCTTTCTATCCTCTCTACATCCTGCAAAATCTGCATCTGAATAGCCTGTTAGTAGAAAATCTCTATTCCTAGGGTACCAAAGACCTAGAGTAGGAGTGCCCTTTAGATATCTCAGAATCCTTTTGACTGCAGTATAATGAGATTTTTTAGGGCAGGCTTGGTACCTAGCACAGACACATGTTGCATACATAATGTCAGGTCTACTAGCAGTGAGATATAGTAGAGACCCAACTATTCCTCTATACAATGATTCATCAACAGGTTTACCTGTCTCATCTTTGCATATAGGCATACTAGTTCCCATAGGAGTTCTCATGGTGGAGGATGACTCCATACCATATTTCTTAATTAATTCTTTGGTGAACTTAGACTGGGATATGGACAATCCATCATCAGTCTGTCTTACTTGGAGTCCCAAGAAGAACTTAAGTTCACCCATACTGCTCATCTCAAACTTCCCTTGCATAAGTTTGGCAAACTTTTTACAAAGGTTGTTTTCAGTAGATCCAAAGATTATGTCATCAACATAGATCTGGACTAAGATGATCTTTCCTTTGGATTCCCTAAGGAATAGAGTTTTGTCTATCTTTCCTCTTGAGAATTTATTCTCAATGAGGAAGGTAGACAGGGTTTCATACCAAGCCCTTGGAGCTTGTTTTAACCCATACAAAGCTTTCCTAAGCTTATACACATAATCAGGTTTAAGAGAATCTATAAAACCTGATGGCTGCTCTACATATACTTCTTCTTTAAGATCACCATTCAGAAATGCTGACTTCACATCCATCTGGTATACTTTGAAGTCTTGGTAGGCTGCATAGGCAAGGAACATTCTGATTGCCTCCAGCCTTGCTACTGGAGCAAAGGTTTGATCAAAGTCAATTCCTTCTTCCTGCCTGTATCCTTTTGCAACTAACCTTGCTTTATTCTTCACTATTATCCCACTCTCATCTAGCTTGTTCCTATAGATCCACTTAGTGCCAATTATATTGTGGCCTCTTGGTTTAGGAACAAGCTCCAGACTTTGCATCTTCTGAATTGATTCAGCTCCTCTTGCATAGCATCAATCCAGTGCTGGTCTTGGATAGCTTCTTCAAACTTCTTAGGTTCCATCTGGGACAAGAAACTTGAATGCAAAACTGTGCTTTGATTTCTGCTTCTAGTTTGCACTCCTTGTCTTGGATCACCAATTATCTGATCAGTTGGATGATCTCTCAGATATCTTATAGCTGGAGGAAGATTCCCTTCAGGTTGAGCATCTCCAGCTTCTTCATTCTGCTGAGCCTCTGGTTTTCATCAGCTTCCATTATCTCTTGTACTCCCCCTGGACAGCAGCCTTCATTTTCCAATGCTCCATCTTCCTTTGAAGCTTCAGCAATGGAGAGCTTGTCCATCTTCTTGCTTATACCTGTTGAGTCATTTGATCTACAAGACAACTCACTATTGATTAATCTTGTTTCATCAAATACAACATGCACAGATTCTTCAACAACTTGAGTAGTTAAGTTAAAGACTCTATAGGCTTTACTATTTGTGTTGTACCCAACAAATATCCCATCCTGGGATTTGGCAGCAAACTTAGTCAAATATGACTTGCCATTGTTAAGTATATAGCACTTGCAACCAAAGATCTTGAAATAGGATAGATTTGGTTTTCTGCCTTTCACAATCTCATAGGGAGTCTTTCTGTGGCTTTTGGTGATAGAAGCCCTATTGATGACATGACAAGCAGTGTTAACTGCCTCAGCCCAAAAATATTCTGGGAGAGAGGTGTCACTCAATAGAGTTCTACCAGCTTCAATTAATGTTCTATTCTTTCTTTCAGCAATTCCATTTTGCTGAGGTGTTCTTGGTGAGGAGAACTCTTGGAAAATCCCAAAGTCTTTACACAAATTTGTTATGCTTTCAGAATGAAACTCAGTACCATGATCACTTCTGATTTTGACCACTGTACTGTTCAGTTCATTCTGAATTTGCTTTACAAAATTAAGTAGTACACTTGGGGTTTCAGATTTTTGTTTTAGAAAGAACACCCATGTAAATCTAGAATAGTCATCTACAACCACAAAAGTGTAGACCTTCCTACCTAGACTATGAAATGGCATAGGACCAAAAAGATCCATATGCAAGAGGTATAAGCACCTCACAGAATCCTTGTTTTCAAGGCTTTGAAATGAGGATTTTGTCTGCTTGCCCTTTTGACAAGCTGAGCATACCCCTTCCTTTATACACTTAACTTGAGGCCCATTCCTCACTAGTTCTTTACTAATGAGTTGGCCAATTGTCTTGTAGTTTAGATGAGCCAATCTCTTGTGCCACTTAACACAATGGGAAGCATTGTCATCAGCTACAAGACAAATGGGGGAAGCCTTATTTTCACATTCAAAATTAAGGCAATATACATTTCTCTTCCTATACCCAGTCAAAATGATCTCTTGATCACTTGACCTTTTGATATGACATCCATCCTTACCAAATGAAATGTCATATCCTAGATCACTCAGCTGGCTTATGCTTATTAGATTATGTTTCAAACCTTTTACATAGGCCACTTGGGTGATAGTAATTAGGTTAGAAGAAATGTTACCAAACCCTTTGATGACTCCTTTTTCAGATCCACCAAAGATCACTTTATGTCCATCTTTGACAGATGAATACTCCTTCAGCAGCCCCTTTGTTCCAGTCATGTGCCTGGAACAACCACTATCCAAGTACCATATAGGGGCATGGTTACTTGGATTCACCTGCAACACAGATTTACTTACCCTTAGAACCCAAGCAAGTCTTGGGTCCTTGGTTCAAGTTAGCATTAATAAAGTTATCATAACCTTTTCTAACAGGTAGACTCTTATTCTTTATAACACTTGTGTTATACCAGCAGTCCAATGCAAAATGGCCCCTCTTGCCACAGCACCAACATTCAAACTTATTGTATCTAGATCTAGATACATCCTTGTCAGAAGAATTTCTGTTCATTGCTGGTGCTGTTGCAACTTCACCTACTGATTTCTTAAAACCATTGGGTTTATGACCATAGGTAGGCCTGCTTGCCTTAACACCCTTGTTCTTCAGAACATTTGTCTTAATATGACCTTGAATGTCTTCATGATCATATATGTTAGAAGGCACTTTCTCCTTACTAAACTTTATGGGGACTGAAAGGTTTAGTGGCTGAATAGGGGCTTTGCCTTTCCTCTTGAATCTGCCAGCCCTGGAGTTACCTTTAAATCCTAATCCAGCCTTACCCTTCTGAGTGACAAATTCATCTATCAAGGGTAAGACAGATTTTGGCTTAGAGTAACTAGCCACTAAATCCCTTTCAATTCTAAGTCTGGCCTCCAGACTCTTTACTTGATCATTAGTATAATTAATTGTGCCCATCTGAATAATAGTTATATTCTTCAGCTTGGCAATTTCATTTAATTTTTGATCAAGGACTTTTTCTAACTCAGTTGTTGCTACTCTTAGTTCAGCAATTTCCTGAGCCTGTGTTTTAACCAGGTTCTTGCTTTCCTTAAGGGCCTGCAACAAGTCCCTATACTTGTCTATCAATTGATAGACATCTCCTTCAGATCCAGATGCATCTTCATCACTTGATGCAGATGTAGCTGATTCTTCACTTGTACTACAAACAGATGTACAGGAAGGACAGTTTACCTCATTAGGACCAGACTGATTCTGGCATATGTCCTCTTCTGATCTTGTCATCAAACCCATGCATTGATGTTCATTGATGGAGTCTAGCAACTGCATAAACTCCTCTTCCTCAGATGCAGCATATAGTCCAATATATGCTTCAGCTTCAGATCCTGATTCTGAAGTTGACTGGTCTGACAGACTTTTATCTTTCTTTGCTACAAAGGATTTCTCCTTCTTGCCTTTCTGATAAGTCTTCTTCTTTTCTGAAGATTCCTTCCTTTTGTCAGGACAATCAGCCACTACATGTCCAGGCCTATTGCAACAATAGCAGACAATCTTTGAAGTAGTGGCTTTGCTGGGCTTTGATCTGCTTTTCTCTTTCCTTGATGACCTTCTCTTCTGATAATAGTCATCAACTTGCTGTGATGTGGAAGGCCTAGACTTCCATTGCTTCTTTTTCAAGAACCTTTGGAATTGCCTAGTGCATGCAGCAAAGTCTGCATCTGAATCACAGCTAACTGAACCCTTATCTGAATTTTCAGAACTATCTTCTTCAACTTCCTTAGGAGGAGATGGTGATTTCCTCCTATTCTTACTGGTGGCTTCAGCATTAAATGCCACAGTCTTTTCTCTATGCTCTCCTCTTGAGTTTCTTTCCTCCTCCTTCCTTACCATAAGTTGCATTTCATAGGATAGCAACTTTCCAAACAGGGTTGGAGGAGATATCTCTGCCAATTTAGCCACTTCTCTTATGGCACAGATCTTTGTATCCCAATCCTTTGATAAGGATCTTAAGAATTTGTCATTCAGTTCATAGGTACTGAAGACTCTTCCATAGGATATTAGCTCATTCACAATTCTAAAGAATTTCTTATAGCACTCAGTTATGCTATCAGATTTTCCTTGTCTAAAGCTTTCATACTCCTGATTTAGCATAGACTTTCTGTCCAGCCTTACTTCTTCAGATCCCTCCATGTAGACAAACAATGTGTCCCACATCTCCTTGGAGGTCTTGCAGTGAATCAGATTCTGAAATGTTGAATCATCTATGGCACTGACAATGATGTTCTGTGCCCTTTTATCCATGGTTGCCAAGATGATTTCATCCTTGGTCATTTCTGAATAAGTCTTTGGTATTTGGATATTTGCATCAAGAACAGATATCTTCATTGGAATGAAGGGCCCTTCCTGTACTGTGATGTAAATCCTTGGGTCAGATGCTTCCATAAACAATCTGACTCTCTCTTTCCAGATCCCAAAGATTTCCTTCTTGCATATGGGTAATTTCATAGACCCTAGCTCCTTATGATTCTCTCCAGAACCCATCTTCTTGAATCTTGAATCTGCCTTTCAGATCTACCTCAGACTGTTAAGTCCTTTTTGAGGAACCTCCCTCTGATACCACTTGATAGTTTAACTTCCAAGGCAGCCTAAACACCTAGAGGGGGGGTGAATAGGTTCTGCTTTTCTTATAAAAACTTCTAGGCAGAATTCAATTCAATAGCTAACACAATTGGCACAGCAATCACAGAAAATAAAACATCACAGATTGCACAATGTTTTATAGTGGTTCCCCAAGGTCTGGGTACATCCACTTTCCCCCTTCACCTATCTAGCAGTATGCTAGATTCGGCCAAACTTCCACTTATCTCAGATCAACAGATCCTACAACTCAGAACCCAACTGGTTCCTACAACTCAGGCACAACTGCCCTACCTCAGCCTTGCCCCAAGGCCTACAACTCAGAGAATATCCTTCTCCTACACTCAGGCAAACAGCCCTACCACTCAGAGTTCAACACTCCTACACTCAGCCTTTATAACATAGGCTTACAACTCAGATCTGTGTAAACAGATCCTACAGAAATATAGAAAAGATTATTAAACTGTCTTGCCAAAGTTGAGAGAGAAAGGCCAAGACAATTCTTGATCAGCTGATGCAATCAACTGTATCTGAGCCTTCTTCAATGCTTCTTGAAAATGAACTTAGCTGAGTTGATTCCAAACAGCTTCTTGAGAATCCACTGGTGGTTTCTTTCTTCTTCTTCTAATTCTGGCTTGATCTCTCTCTATCCAGCACTTTGAAAGATTCTTCTGAATTCTGATTAGAACTCTTCTTAGATCTATCCTTAGATAGTCTTCTTAGATCTCCCAGAGAAGATCTTCTTAAGTGACTAGCACTTTCTTGAAATGAATTGGATTGTGATCCTTCTCTTCCTTTTTGATTCAAAGTTATTCAAAAGGACTATCTGTTGTGGTTGTTGTTCTCCTTCTGAATCTGTCTATTTATAGACATTCTTCATGGTAACCGGCTGATCCGGTTTCTAACCATTTTCTGACAAGTCTGACAGCTTCAGTTAACCGGTGGTAACCCACAGCTGTCAAGTCTTCAAACAAGTCCTGTGCCTTAGTCTGGAACCACAAGTTGTTGAAACAGTCTGTCAGAAAGTGTCGAGACCATCTGTCTATCTGTGTCGACACAATTGACTTTGGTGTCGACACAGTCTTCAGTGATGTCGACTAAGTTGCCTTTGAGTCAACACAGCTTCTTCTGAAAATAACTTGGTCTTGACTCTTCAGTGTGTCGACACAAGTCCTGTGTGTCGACACAGTTGTTGTAGAATCATAACTTAGTAAGTGTCGACTTAGCCTTCAGGTGTCGACACATTCATTTCTTAAATCTGCTTTAATGTGTCGACTTAATCACAATGTGTCGACACATTCTGCTGGTGTCGACAAACTTGAGGTCGACTATTTTCTTCTGTGTCGACACATTCAGCTGATGTCGACAATCTTGAGATCGACTATACTCTTCTGTGTCGACACATTCTCCCAATGTTGAGGTCGACGCTTTTCTTCTGTGTCGACACCAATTCCCAGAGTTGTGTCGACTCTTTTCTTCTGTGTCGACATAAATTCCCAGTGATGTGTCGACTTACTTCTTCTGTGTCGACACTTTTTCCCAGTGTAGTTGTAGACTAACTGCTATGTGTCGACACTGCTTCCCAGTGTTGTGTCGACTATTTTCTTCTATGTGTCGACACTGCTTCCTCTGTGTCGACACTTGGACTTAGAATTTTTCTGCATACTTTATCAATTCTTCACCTGCACATGTCAACTTAAAACAACATCAAATACACCTTGATGTATATCATTGAGCTAGGTTGGGCTTCTTCAAATCAGGTACACATTTTCCAATGTACCCAACAGAGGGTTTTGAAGAAGAATGGATACAACGCATATTCTATACATAAGTCAAACACATCAAGAATGCTAACCTCTACATCACCTTCGTCTTCACCCTTCAAAAATCCTAGGGGAGTTTTCTCTTACATTTTTCATTATCTTGTAATCAGTTTTGTTTTAACTTATTATAACAGGAGTGGAGAAATCATTTGGGGAGAATGTTGGATTCTGAGGAAGGATTCCGTAGGAAAACTGCCTTATTTGGGCGACTAGGTCCTTGTGCGGCTTAGGGGGAAATTTGTCTCCTTATATGCAACAAATAGGTCAAAGTTAGATCTAAGGGGAGGCTAGAGGCCGTATCTAGGGTAAGATAGGCTATATCCAGTCGGTCCTTGGGAGAAGGACTGGTGAATCATCAAAAAGGGATTTTTCTATTTGCCTCTATTTCTAGCGTTATAGAAATTAAACATTTTTGTATTCTATTTCTAACGAAATAAAGAATGTTTCTTTTGTCTCATTATTTTGATTTTATTTCATGTCAAAAAATGTTTTAAATTATATTTTCCAAAAGCTTTAACACAGACAATATTGAAAGGTTCGTCTTTGCAAGATAGAAACTCTTAAATTCAATATATGTAAGCTAACGCCCAACAGAAACTCTTAACATCGATGGTAGTCAAGAAATATTGAATTCTTACTATTTCAAAAAGTAATCTTCAATATAATATATTCTGATATATTAAAATATAATTTTCTATAAAATATTCTGAAACTTCATTAATTAACTCTGATATTTTTATTTAAGAACTAAATTCCATAAAGCCCTTATTCACCCCCCCCCCAAGGGCGTCGTAAGATCTAACAAAAATATCCTCCAAAAATTCTAATTTTTTGATGGAAATTCTATCTAGGTACCCCTCATTCATGGCCAAAAGTTTAGACCCATGCAACGAGTCAATAGTTAGGAATTAACAAAGTAAGGTCTAGGTCACCTTTAGGACACCTCCTAGGAAAATGGAGATTCTGGAGTCTATAAAGCACCAAATGGGATGATATAAAATTTCCTAGAAAGTTAAGATCAAGGGCTAAAAAATTTGTGTTCACCCATTAACCTAAATATGCTTCTAAGGGGATTTAAATCATGTTTGAAGTCATTGAAATAAGTGTGACAAAAATAAATTTATTTAAAAACCTAACTATAGTGTGTGTGTGTGTGTGTGTGTGTGTGTGTGTGTGTGTGTGTGTGTGTGTGTGTGTGTGTGTGTGTGTGTGTGTGTGTGTGTATCTTTCAGCCCATATCTTAAAGAAAAATGAATAGCATCGACTTGTCTTCAACCTCCAGCTAATAGTCAAGATCTTCCCGACCTGGGTCACCTTCAACCTCAAATTCTTGGCCATCATTTGGCCTCCACGAATGGCCACTACAACTACCTCTATTGAGGTTGTGGCCATCGATTTGCGGTGATTTGCCAGCCAAAAAATGCCCCTACAGCGATCACGAGCAAGAAGAAAAACTCGAGATTTTCTCAACATGCTCGCATGGAATCGGGCTCAATTGAGCCTGATATCTCTCCTAATCGATCTAGAGAGCTAGCACAGAGGGAAGGAGGAGAAACACACTGTTATTTGGGCTTGGCGGGAGCTATTTCTCTGGTGAGCCATTTCCTTTGCTTGCTCTAATGAGATTGATCCATATACTACTCTTGAGCTTGATTTCACTAGTTGGATGGCTAGCTCGACTCCTTAGGAGGTAGGGAAGATGGTCAAAGTGTCAATTGTGGCTGGTATAGGTTTTTTAAGTGGGGGCATTAATGGGTAGTTGGCCTACTCCTTTGATGCTCCTCCTTGGCTCTAACTATCACAATATTCCTCAACTCCGGATTGGAATCACTGAGTGAGGCTAGTTGAGCTTGGGAAGAGGAGAGGAGGGCTAAGTGGCCTTCCATCCATGAATTCCTCATTTATCCCATATGAAATTTTGAGGAAATCCCCAAATTGCCCCCATGCATGTCTTCCCCATCTAAATTATGTGGTCATATAGTGTAATTAGACTATTAGGCTGCATAATGGGCTAACCTTGAGGGCTTTATCCCATTGGAATTGGGTTAGCTCCTTTGATTTCATATTTAGGCCAATTTTGACTATAGTTGATTTTAGGGTTGACTTGGTCAAATTGATGGTGGGACTGGCCCCACTTTATGACCATGGGTCCCATATCACCACTCAATGTTAGTTGGGTCATTGTCTATATGAGTATGATTTGACCTAAGTTAACCTAAATTTTACTTTTGTCAATTTGAGTGATTTGCCACCCCCCTGTTGCTCAAGTCGCCTTGCCCTCACCAAGCACATCGTACTTGCGGCTATAAAAAAAGCACAGGTCGGCTTCACCTTTCCTGTTTGGCACGAGGCCTTCTAGAGCTTGCAGCTCCCAATCGCCATAACGTCCACCAAGGACTGGCATCATAATAGCCACACTGTCCACTTAGGACTGGCTTCATCGTCCATCAAGGACTGGCTACATCGTAGCCACAGCACATACAACACGAGGGCATTTTCCTGGAGTTCCACAATCCAGTACTTCCAGCTACTACCCTTCACAGGCATAACCCAATGACCCCACTAACTACACGAGTATACGCGGAGTCTTCTCCGGTGCGTAAATGCAACATCACCAATCAAGACCAACATGCCCAGATGGGCTTCACACAGCATGCCTATCCCGTACTATACTTTTCTGGGTCTATATGATGACTCAAGCTGGGGATAACAACTATCACCCACTGGAATCACTCACTTTTCCCACCATTTGGTGGAGAGGATTCCTTACTCATGCATAAAGGAGGACCTCACATGTTCGATAAGGAAGATCATTACCCTTTACACTCTCTTGGGATCCATCAAAAATCTGGTCGGTTGGAAAGCACCGCAGCAGCTTTGCCTCCATAAAACTAGCCTCGGATCGCGAATCGGACCGCGGAAGCACCACCAAAGCCTTGCTCTTCTCCTCCTTCTCCTTCAAGCTCTCTCTCTCTCTTTCTCTCTTGATAAGAATGAGAGAAGAAGCTACTACTCAGTCTTATCACTGCAGTAAAAGACCAGGGCCATTGGATCCAAATAGAAATAATTGGATGGCCAAGATCTGCCCAGAATTCTATTTTTGACTTTACACGACCTGTGACACGCCCGTGTCCCAGGCCGTGTCCCCCAAGCGGTGTACAAACCGAATCAAAATGAACCAGAACACGGGCTCCACATGCCCGTGTCAGAGGGCAGACACGCCCGTGTAAACTTTGACACGGCCGTGTGACTGGTCGTGTCACCTGTTGTAACACAAACACAAATCACCCGAGCAGGACACGGCTAAGGCACACGCTTGTGTCCCTGTCCGTGTGTCCAACACGCCCCTGTGACACACCCGTGTCACGGGCCGTGTTCCACACTCAATGCCACGCAACGCCATTTATCTCAGTGCCACTCAATGCCATCGAGTTTCTCCCGAGCAGGACATGCCCTAGGACACGCCCATATCCCAGGCCGTGTCGCCTCTCGATGATCAATTCTCGAGTACTCAAGTTGATGCCTCGAGAGAAGAACATGCCCTAGGGCACGCCCGTGTCCCAGGCCGTTTTCCTGGACACGCCCGTGTCCCAGGTCGTGTCACTCAGCCTGACTCCATCTTAAGATTTTGGGGTGTTACAATCCTCCCCCCTTAAGATAAATTTCATCCCAAAATTTATACTCAGCAAATAAACAGGAATCACAAAGCTATAACATTAAAAGAGTTGTTATAACAAAATGTACACAGTCAACAATTTTTACAAAAAGTTCGGGAAACTCAGCTCGCATGGTCTGCTCACGCTCCCATGTTAGCTCCTCTCGGCAACAATTGTCCCACCGGACTTTGACCATCCCGATTATTTTGTTCTGCAACTGTTTATCAGCTCGATTCTCGATCCGAATGGGTCTAACCTTCATCATTAGCCCATACTCAACCGGTACACTATCATTCGCAACAATATGCACTTGTTCCTTGACGGCTTTGCGAAGTACTGAGATGTGGAAGACATCATGCAATCCACTAAACTCTGCTGAAAGCGCTAGCCGATAAGTAGCTTCCCTGACTCGCTCCACCACTTCAAACGGACCAAGGTATCTGGGACTTAGCTTTTTCAACCGCCAAATCCGAGATATGCCTTTGAAGGGTTTGATCTTCAAATAGACCCAATCGCCCACCGCGAACTCCATATTACGATGCTTGGCGTTGTAGTACTTTGCTTGTCGATCTTGGGCTATCAATAGCCTCTCCCGAATAGGGCGTATAATCGAGGTAGCTTCTTCGACTTTCTTTCGCCCATGCAGCTTGGATTCGCCTACCTCTGCCCAAGCTAATGGTGTATAACATTTACGACCATATAGAGCCTCAAACGGTGCCATACCGATGCTCGCTTAGTAGCTGTTATTATAGGCAAATTCAACCAAGTAAATGTACTCTTCCCATTTCTTACCGAAATCTAGGGCGCACATACAAAGCATATCTTCCATCGTCCTGTTAGTTCGCTCAGTCTGGCAATCCGTCTGGGGATGAAAGGCCGTACTGAATGCTAATTTTGTACTCAACATTTGATGAATTAATCTCCAATTAGTTGAGGTGAATCGCCCATCACGATCACTGGCAATGCTCCGAGGAACACCGTGTAGTCGAACAATCTGTTCCACATAGAGTTTAGCCAAGGTTTCCACTGAATCATCTCTCTTGTTTGGAAGGAAGTGAGCCACTTTTGTCAACCGGTCTACAATCACCCTGATAGAGTCATGACCGCGTTGATATCTCGGCAACCCGTGCACGAAATCCATTGAAATATCATCAAACTTCCACTCCGGAATCAGTAACGACTTCAGGAAACCACTAGGCTTCTGGCATTCCGCTTTTACCAAAGCACAAGTGTGTCATTCTGCCACAAAACGTGCTATGTCTTTCTTTAGTCCAGGCCACCAGAACAACTTTTTCATGTCTCTGTACATTTTTGTGCTCCCAGGGTGAATTGAGTACTTGGCAAAATGCGCTTCGTACATCAATTCTTCGCTCAACTTCCCTGTACTTGGGATGCACAATAGACCATCTTTTCACAACAACCCATCATCCAAGGAGAATTGGTCACCAGGACCATCCTTTGCATAACGTTGGAGACTTTCATCAAGCTCTGTTGCTCGCCGAACTCTATCTGCAAGGTCATATTGTACCTCCGTCCAGTTCAAGCATGCGTCGGCCGTAGTATCCTTGTCAACACAAGATATCTCTAACGCTTCCATCTCCTGGATTAGTCGCACATCATGCCTCTTCAACCAGTTTTCCCGTACTGGCGTCCTCCGACTCAAAGCATCAGCGACCACATTGCCCTTCCCGGTAGTATAGTGAATATTGAAAGTATAGTCCCCAAGGAACTCCATCCACCTTCGTTGTTGCATATTAAGATCCTTTTGATCTAACAAATACTTTAGGCTTTTGTGATCTGTATAGATATCTACTTTAACGCCATAAAGATAGTGCCGCACAACTTTAGCGCGAAGATTACCGCTGCCAACTCTAAATCGTGGATAGGGTAGTTTCGTTCATGCACCTTTAGTTGGCGTGAGCCATAAGTAATCACTTTACCAAATTGCAGAAGAACGCAGCCTAAGCCGCTCCCTGAATCATCACTGTAGATCTCATAGCCGTCTGTACCACATGGCGATGTCAACACAGGCGCCGTGGTCAAACGATTCTTCAGCTCTTCAAAAGCTCGCGCACACTCTGGTGTCCAAACGAACTTCTGATCTTTTCTCATCAACGTGGTCAGAGGTAAAGTAATCTGTGAGAAGTTTTCCACAAACCGTCTATTGTAGCCTGCCAGACCAAGAAAGCTCCTGACTTCGGCCACCGAAAACATCACTGGCCAATCTCGTATGGCACTTATCTTTGTCGGATCTACCACTATGCCCTCTCCACTTACCACATGGCCCAGAAAAGCCACTAATGATAGCTATAACTCACACTTTGAGAATTTGGCATACAGTTTATTCCTCCGCAGGGCATGCAACACCAACCGCAAATGGTTTGCATGATCATCTCCCGAATGAGAGTACACAAGAATATCATCAATGAACACAATTACGAATAAATCCAAGTACTCTCGGAATGCCCGGTGCATTAGATCCATGAATACCGAAGGCGCATTACATAAGCCAAATGGCATCACCGTGAATTCATAATAACCATAGCGTGTTCCAAACACTGTCTTAGGAATATCGCCTTCCCGAATCCGCAATTGATAATAACCCGATTTCAAATCCAACTTTGAATAGACGGTTGACCCCGCTAGCTGATCAAATAGGTCATCGATCCGTGGAATCGGATATTTGTTCTTTTCCGTCAGCTTATTCAATTCGCGGTAGTCAATACACAAACACAAACTACCGTCTTTCTTTTTCACAAATAGAATAGGCGCGCTCCAAGGTGACATACTTGGGCGTATGTATCCCTGCTCTAACAATTCTTGCAATTGGACTTTAAGCTCAGCCATTTTCTTTGGCGCAACGCGATATGGTGAGCGGGCCACAGGTTTTGCACCTGGCACCAACTCAATCGCGAAGTCAATCTCCCGCTGGGGCGGTAACCCAGGAAGATCCTTAGGAAACACATCTGCAAACTCCGACACAATCGGAACTTCGCTTACACTGGCCTTTGGCTCAACAGCCTGAATAAGCGTGAAGAATAACTCCGCGCCCTTCCGAACAGCACTGACGACTTGGAGTGCAGACAACAAGGTCCCGCTTACTCCTCGCATACCAGCGAACTTCGTCTCAAGTTTGGTATTCTGGCCCAGTATGATCTCCTTGGAAGTGCAATCAATCAAGGCACGCTGCTCCGAGAGCCAGTCCATGCCAAAGATCACGTCAAACTCCGATAGTGGCAGCACGGATGCTCTCAATCCGAAATCTCGATTTCCTATATGTACGTCCACAACAAAAGTCCTATCCACAAGCATGATACACCCATTCGGTAGTAACACCTTTACACTATCTGTCGTCACATTACTCGATACTCCAACTCGAGTTACGAAGTCCTTAGACAGAAAATAATGCGAAGCACACGTATCAAACAGGGCTCTCGCCGGATTGTTCCCAATCAGGACAAAGCCTGTAGCACACACATCATGCACAAGCGACATACAAAATATGCAATTAATACAACAAACATTAACTTAACTCGTACCTGTGACAACATCACTTTGCCTGATAGCCTCCTGTTGGCCAAGATTATAGACTCTGGGCTGCGCCTGCGATGCAGAGGAATCAACCACTGCGTTGCCCTTCTCAGCATAAGACGCACCCGTCTTCTTTTCTCCTTTGGGTTGAGCAACCCAACAATCACGAGCTAAATGCCCCACTTTTGCCACAGGTAAAGCATGCACGAGACTCCTGCCTCGACGTTGCTCCCAATGTAACCGTCCTAGAAGTTTTCCCCGAAGGCTTGGACCTCTTGCCCCACCTCTTCTGGTAGTATGATTTGCCAGAGCGGGGTGCTTTGAACTCGGTCTTTGCCACAGCCAAGTCCTTCCTGCCTTGCACCCGCTTCATGTCCTTTTCCAGCGCACCCGCCGTATCAACCAAAGCTTGAAATCCCTGGTTCACTGAACTAGAAAGCAGGAACCTCAACTCGTCCCGCAATCCTTCATAGAACCGATTTGTTTTTCTTTGTTCATCAGCAAAGATTGTTCCTGCATACCGCCCCAGTCTTGTAAACTCATGTAGGTACGCATCAACACTAGACTCTCCTTACGTTAACCGCTGGAACTCGTTCTCCATAGCAATGCGTTGTGCCGCTGGAAGATGTTTAGCCAAAAACATACGAGAGAATTCCTCAATCGATACTTGAGTCAATTGTCTGCCCGCCAAATGGTGTAACTCAACCTTGTCCCACCACAACCTCGCCCCCCCCCCCCCCCCTTCTAACAAGAAAGTGGCCAATGTGACCTTTTGAGTTTCCTCTGTCCTGATCGCTGTCAAAATACGTTTGACTCGCGATAACCAGTCCTCTGCCTGCGTTGGGGATCCCAGTCCCATAAACGTAGGCGGATTGAAGCTCATGAATTGCTTCAATTGTCGTTCAGCTGGTCGCGAATCCACAGCCTCAACCGGTTCGGGTTGGACACCAACACGATCTGGCACCACTACCGGCAGCGCCTGCCCGGTCGGCCGAATCATTGCAAATAGAGCCTCAGCAACTAATCGAACAGTTTCTGTAGAGGGAGGAGGTGTTGGCACCTCAGCTGGTGTCGCACTCTCATCAGAGCGCTGGGGCTCAAATTGCCCAGCACCACTAGGAGTCACCTATGGGTGGACAAGACACATATTAGCGACAATATGCAAGCAATAACACAAATTAGGAACGCGCAGATTCCTCAAACAAGAGTATTTACATTTCTTAATGGATATTCTAGAGTTCACTAGCGCTACAGCGGGTCGCACAGACACGTGCGCGCCACCCCACAAAAGAATTCGACCACGAATTCGAAAGAGGAAGACCGAGACAAGCTGATACAAAAAAATAACGACTCCACCCGTTACATAACATATAATAGAAGGTCCGGCCGGGGCCCCACACTATATGCTACAAACAGATGGTGAGGTTATAGGATAATACCATCAACGCATCCTAACACAGAGCATGCTAGCGGAATAGATACACAATTAGCTGAACTCATAGCAGGAATATCCACTAGATATATATAAACCAATGTTATATACAACCACTCAAACGAGGGCATAGCAAATACTACAGTTTGACCTTAAGGCATTACAGTTCCTCTTTAAACTGTATGGATTACATACATCGGCGCGCAGGCTGGCCATACATGAATAACAGAAACTAAAAAAGCTAGCCTTAAAGAGCTAGTAGCAACAGCAAGAGCGGCAGCAGCAGCAGCAGCAGGGCATCAGCCCTTCATTTTTCGCTTGGCTCTCCAGCAGCTGCACAGGGACAATCCACCCAGAAGGTGGCAAACAAGGCAACAGTAAGCATTCAACTGACCAATTTATAACAATCCTACCCCTTTCCCGGGGCAGAGGCATTCCTTCCCTGCAGAGCAATACAGCAATTGACAGCTCATATATATATTGTGCTCTCACGCACAAGCAATCCATCACAACCATCGGTCACCCAGCCTGAAGATCTGTGCTCTCATACACACGTTTGGGTACACCGGTGAACTGGGATCAACACCATTGAGCATTCAGTCTTACTGGCGCGCAGGCCTTAGACTCTCATTATGCTACTAATGAAAGCCCAATGCCTTGGCACTTCCTTGTACAGTCAACATAATGCAGGTACAGATCCGCCACCCCCCGTTGCTCAAGTCGCCTTGCCCTCACAATGCACATCGTACTTGCGGCTATACAAAAAAGTGCGGGTCGGCTTCACCTTTCCTGTTCGGTACGAGGCCTTCTAGAGCTCGCAGCTCCCAATCGCCATAACGTCCACCAAGGACTGGCATCACAATAGCCACACTGTCAACTTAGGACTGGCTTCATCATCCATCAAGGACTGGCTACATTGTAGCCACAGTACATACAACACGAGGGCATTTTCCTGGAGTTCCACAATCTAGTACTTCCTGCTACTCCCCTTCACAGATATAACCCAACGACCCCACTAACTACATGAGTATATGCGGAGTCTTCTCCGGTACGTAAATACAACATCACTAATCCAAACCAACATGTCTAGATGGGTTTCACACAGCATGCATATCCCGTACTACACTTTTCCAGGTCTATATGCAGACTCAAGCTGGGGATAGCAACTATCACCCACTGGAATCACTCACTTTTCACACCATTTGGTGGAGAGGATTCCTTACTCATGCATAAAGGAGGACTTCACATGTCCGAGAAGGAAGATCGTTACCCTTGACGCTCTCTTGGGAGCCATCGAAAATCTGGCCGGTTGGAAAGCACTGCAGTAGCTTTCCCTCCACTAAACAAGCCTCAGATCGCGAATCGGACCGTGGGAGCACCACCAAAGCCTTGCTCTTCTCCTCCTTCTCCTTCAAACTCTCTCTCTCTCTCTCTCTCTTTCTCTCTTGATAAGAATGAGAGAAGAAGCTACTACTTAGTCTTATCACTGCAGAAAAAGACCAGGGCCATTGGATCCAAATAGAAATAATTGGATGGCCAAGATCTGCCCAGAATTCTATTTTTGACTCGACACGGCCTGTGACATGCTAGTGTCCCAGGACGTGTCCCCCAAGCGGTGTACGAACCGACTCAAAATGAAATAGAACACGGGCTCCACATGCCCGTGTCAGAGGGCAGACACGCTCGTATCAACTTTGACACAGTCGTGTGACTGGTCGTGTTACATGTTGTAACACAAGCACAAATCACCCGAGCAGGACACGGCTAAGGCACATGCCCGTGTCCCTGGCCGTATGTCCAACACGCCCCTGTGACACGCCCGTGTCACAGGCCGTGTTTCACACTCAATGCCATGCAATGCCATTTCTCTCAGCGCCACTCAACGCCATCGATTTTCTCCCGAGCAGGACACGCCCTGGGACACGCCCGTGTCCCAGGCCGTGTCGCCTCTCGACGATCAATTCTCGAGTACTCGAGTCGATGCCTCGAGAGAAGTACACGCCCTGGGACACGCCCGTGTCCCAGGCCGTGTTCCTGGACACGCCCGTGTCCCAGGCCATGTCACTCAGCCTGACTCCATCTTAAGATTTTGGGGTGTTATATGAGGTCTGTTCACTTGTTATACATATTGCAGGGTGGGGCATTTTACTCGAGACTGTTAGAGTTGTCCTTCTAAGGCGGAGAAAAATGCGAGTGCATCTTATGCTTAGAAGGGGAAGACAACGGAGTCAACTGCGTCCCATTATGCTCCATCTCATCCCAGAGTATACAATTATGGACAGCAGGAGGCCATTAAATAAAGCGATGTGGTGACAGGTATAGTTTAGTATACAACTTTTACTACTGTATATACTTGTTATCGTGTGTATTACTTAATTTGTTAAATTAGGCTTTGTCCTAATTCTTGACTATCCGGCGAGAGCACTGTTCGATATAGGAGCTTCTCATTCTTTTTTATCTGAGGACTTCATGTTACATATCAGAGTCCCTTCTTTTAAATTAACATATAGATTGAATGTATTGCTGCCTAACAGATGCTTGATGCATGTGGATAGAGCTTGTTGTGTTCAAGTGAGGATATAGAGTCATGACTTTGGATTGGTAGCACATGTACTGCCGATATCAAAATTCAATGTTATCCTAGGCATGGACTATCTCTCTGAACAGTGTGCCTGCATTGATTGCAACTCGAAGTAAGTCACTTTGGGATAGAACACCGAACGTGAGACAAAGTTTGCTAGTATACGAGGATCGAGCAAGATACTGATGTCTGCACTCCAAGTGGTCAAGGCGATTCAAAAGGGTATGGAGTTATTCTTCATGCTATTGGAGATTATAGAGCTGAAGTCTAGTTTGAGTGGTGTTCTTATTGTGTCGGAGTTTGCAGATGTGTTTTCTAAATATCTCCCTGAAATTCCACCTCAACGAGAGATCGATTTCACTATTGAGTTGATGTCATGTGCAGAAACTGTGTCATGCTCACCATACCATATAGTGCAAAAGGAGATTATAGGACTGAAGGTTCAGTTATAAGATTTGATAGAATAAGACTATATACGTCCAAGTATGTCACCTTAGAGTGCATTGGTCCTCTTTGTGAAGAAGAAGGATGGAAGCTTGCGTCTATATATTGACTACTGTGAACTGAACAAGCTGACAGAGAAGAACAAACATCTGATTCCATGAATTAATGATTTGTTTGATCTGCTGGTTGGATCAACTTTATATTCGAAGTTGGATCTAAAGTCCGATTATTATTAGTTACGTATCAGGGAAAGTGATATTCCCAAGATAGTGTTTGGTACATGTTATGGACACTATGAGTTCACCGTAATGCCGTTAGGGATAACAAATGTGTCATCGGTATTCATGGATCTAATGCATAGGACCTTTCAATAGTATTAGGACTGCTTTGTGATCGTCTTTATAGATAATATATCGGTATACTCTCATTCAAAAGAGGATTATGTTAATCATTTGAGGTTTGTTTTGCATACCCTGAGGAGGAATCGATTCTATGTCAAGTTCTCTAAGTGTGAGTTTTGGCTATCATCAGTGGCTTTTCTTGGTCAAGTGGTTAGTGGAGAGGGTATTACAGCAGATACAACGAAGATATTTTTGATATGGGAGTGGCTTGTGTTGTATACTATAGAGGAAGATAGGAGATTTCTTGTACTTGCTGGCTACTATAGGCGCATCGTAGAAAACTTTTCACGGATATCTCTACCTATCACTACGTTGATAAGAAGGGATCAGAAGTTCGTTTAGACGCCATAGTGCGTGTGAGCTTTTGAGGAGTTGAAGAGTAATCTGACAACGAATCCTATTTTGTGTTCTTCATGTGGTGCATAAGGATATGAGATCTATAGCGATGCCTCAGGGAGCGACTTAGGCTATATTCTTTTATAGTTTGGGAAGGTTATATCTTATGGCTCTTGCCAATTGAAGGTGCACGAGATAAACTATCCAGTCCATGACTTAGAGTTGGTGGATGTGATATTTTCTCTGAAGTTGTGGTGACATTACTTGTATGGTGTAAAGATTGACATCTTTATAGACCATAAGAGCCTAAAGTATCTGTTGAACCAGAAGTATTTGAATATGTAACAAAGAAGATGGATGAAGTTCCTTGGGGACTACACTTTTGAGATATACTATGTTCCCAGGAAGGAAAATATTGTCGCAGATGCGTTGAGTCGCAGGGCTCCAGCACAAGCCAACTGGATACAGATGTATGATGAGCGTCTTATTCGAGATTTAGAGGTCTTGGGAATCTCTTGTGTGGACAGAAGAACCAGCGTGAATGCATGTTTAAACTATACAGAGGTATAATATGACCTCGCAGACATGATTTAGCAGGCGGTGGAGCTTGATGGCAGCATGAAATGCTACTTTGCAGAGACTATGGATGGGTCAAATTCCCAGTTTTCTGTTGACGATGGTATTTTTTAGAAGGATAGTCAGTTGTGCATCTCGAATATGGGTAAATTATTGGAGGAATTGATCTATGAGCCACACTTTACAAAGTTCTCAATCCACTCGAGGAGCACAAAGATTTTCAAGGACATAAAAAAATTGTTTTGGAGACTATAATAAATAAGGGCATAGCTCTTTATGTGGCAAAGTGTTATACTTGCGCCCTAGTGAAGGTTGAATGTCAGAAGCCTGGTGGTTTCCTGAAGTAATTACCGATACCGGAGTAAAAATTTGATGACATATCTATGGATTTTATGCATGGTTTGCCGAGATCACAGAGCGGTAACGATGTCGTTTGAGTGATCGTTGGCCATTTGACAATGATATCACACTTCATTCCGAATTGGAGGGATGATTCAGTAGAAATGTTGGCAAATTTTATGTTGATAGCATATTATGATTACACGTTGTGCCCCGTAGCATCGTTAGTGACCGAGGCCGACGTTTCACTTCAAATGATTAGAGGTTAATCCACTAATTGTTGGGTACCAAGATGAAGTTCAGCATGGCCTTTCATCCGCAAATGGATGGTCAGACTGAGAGGATAAATAGGATAATGGAGTATATGCTCCGCATGTGCGCCTTGGATTTCTGGAAGAGGTAGGAGGACCATATCTTTATGATCGAGTTTACCTACAACAATAGCTACCAAGAAAGTATTAAGATGGTGCCCTTCAATGCATTATACGGTAGGAAGTATAGTACTCTGTTGGCTTGGGTAAAAACAGGTGAATCGAAGCTGTATAAGCGTAAAGACGTCAAAGAAGCAACTTCGACGATAAAATTGATTCGAGAGCAACTGTTGATTATTTAATATAGGCAAGCAAAGTACTATAATACTAAGCACCAAAATGTTGAGTTTGTTGTTGGCGATTGGGTTTATCTCACGATCAAGGCGTTCAAAGGTGTCTTCAGGATTCAGCACTTGAAGAAGCTAAGTCTGAGATACCTTGGGCCATTTGAGATTATTGAATGAATTGGTTAATCTATCTATCATCTTGCTCTTTCAGCATAGCTATGTGGTTTGGACGATGTGTTCCATATATCGGTGTTGCGGAAGACAGTGCAAGAGCCTATGCTAGTTGTTATTACGGATCAGGTGTCGGTTGATAGTGGGTTGGCAATGAAAGTAAAACTCATTCGTATCGAAGATATGGAGGTCAAGTAGTTATGGAACAAGGCGATCAGGATGGTCAAAGTCCATTAGGACAACTGTGGCCATGAGGAACTATCGTGGGAGCGCGAGCAAACCATGATCGAGGAGTTCCCTGAGCTATTTCGTTGAGGTACATTTTGTACTTCTTTGTTGTTTTCCTGAACTGTTTAATTTTTGGGATGAAATTTCTTAAAGGGGGAGATTTGTAACACCTAAGGTTTCTCATATTTGAAAACAACAGTATCTAGATTTCGAAGCTATCGTCAACAATAGCGATATCGCCCAGCGGTAGTGTTATTTATTTAGGCTTTGAGTAACTTTGACGTGACATCATGTTGTCTCTATGCCAAGGGCTACTGTTGGCACTAACGGTACCACCAGGAGGTAGTGAGCCACATGGCAGGCAACCACATGTCAGAGGGCTGTGAAGTGGTTATTAGGCGGCAAAGCGGCATTGACTTGATCAAGTAGCCACCACTGAGGCTATCGCGCCGCGAAAGTTTGATATCGCCCAATAATTTTATTTTTAAGTGAAAGATCAATTTTAATCGTGGCCATTCATTCCTTAGGAGGTGGAGATCCTATGGTTGATTTTAGGCTCGGGATTACTAAGAGGCTGAGGGGGTTATTTCCTTCTCATTATCTCTTTCACTTTACTCTCTCTCTCTCTCTCTCTCTCTCTGAGCTGAGGAGAAGAAGGAAAGGAGAGGAAGAATAAGGTGGAAACCAGTCCTCTAGAAGTGCTTTGAAGGAGTTATTGTGATCGGATTTGCGAGCCAAGGCTGGATCTGTGGAGAGGACAGTGCTGCAAATGCTTCCATCCAGATCAAATCTGTGTTCATGGCTCCTAAGCGATCTTCAAGGGTAACGATTATCCTCTTGAAAATCTTGGGCATGCGAGTCTATTATTTTTGCATATGAGGGAAGATGCTCCACGAGCAAGTGGAGGTAATTCTTCTGACGGGTTTATCGGTTGTATCCCCGGTAAAATCGCATATAGAATCTGGAATCGAAGTACAGAATATGCATGTTGTGTAAAGCCCATCTGGACAAATTTGTCTGGATTGGTGATGATTGATTTACGTGCCGGACAAGACTCAGTGGTAAAACGTCTAGTTTACGGGGTCTGAGGGTGTTGCAGGTTGTTGTAAATAGTCCTGGAGGTGTACTCCAGGAAAACACCTAGAGTTATAGTAGAATCGAAGTTCTGTTTGATATCTCCCCGTAGTAGCATTACCGCTAGCGGTAGCTCCCAGAGAGCTATTTGTTTGTAGTGTGAACCCTAGGTCCTGGGGACTAGGTGCGTAACATCAGGAAGCGTAAGATGCCTGAAGAGCAAAGTTTATTGTCCATGAGAGCTGACCATTCGAGATGACGTTGGTTATCAAATTAACAGGATAAGGTGAAATTGTACCCGCGACGTGACAGCATGATTCCAACGATTTGAGCACAGGCAATGTTGATTCAAACTCATCCCTTACTGGCTGGTGAAGAGGTAGCTCCTCGGTGCACCATCTGATTTTGGGAGAGCCCATAAGGCATGGTGTCCTTGATGATAAAAGCTCAATGTTGAACCAACAAGTCTGGGACTGTGGATGGTGGTGGGACTGGGAATCCAGTACACCAATAATGTGCCCTAAGTGCACGGGGAATGTGGTCGTGCATGTCAACATCTGTGGTGGTTGATATATCAATATAATGTCATTTTGCTTGCTTGTAGGGAAGGAGCACTATCGCACCGAGTGAGGGGTGTGGTTGTTATAAATTAGTCAGCTAAAGATGATTGTTGCCTTGTTTACCATATCTTTGTGGATTGTCCTTGTGTATGTAACATCTCATTTCCGGCTAGACCCCTAGGAGTCGGTTAGTTGTGACAAAACCCTAGGAAGCCCAAAATTTGAAATAAAGCGATCAATATTTTCGGGTCACGGGTTGGTCACGCCCGTGACCGACCCGTCACGCCCGTGACTTGGGCGTGACTACTTCGACGATCGTCGATCTCCACGAGACGATCGTCGAACGTGCTGTCTGGGCATGTCACGCCCGTGACCAAGATGTCACGCCCGTGACTATGGGCGTGACCCCATCGATGATCGTCGATCGCCGTGAGACGATCGTCGATCGCCGTGAGACGATCGTCGACCTTGCGGCCCGGGCATGTCACGCCCGTGACATGAGTGTCACGCCCGTGACCTAGGGCGTGACCAGCCTTCGACGATCATAGATCTCAATTCGACAATCGTCGACCTCGAAATTTGCCGTTCGGGCATGTCACGCCCGTGACCTAGAGGTCACGCCCGTGACCTAGGGCGTGACCAGCCTTCGATGATCGTCGATCTCAATTCGACGATCGTCGACCCAAAATCTGCCGTTCGGGCCTGTCACGCTCGTGACCCAAGGTGTCACGCCCGTGACCATCCATCGACGATTGTCAATCTCAGTTCGACGATCGTCGAACCCAGAATTGGCTATTCGGGCCTGTCACGCCCGTGATCTATGTGTCACGCCCGTGACATTGGCCGAAACGACGGTTCAGGCCCGAAATTATTCTAACACGCGTGGTAATAAATGCTGGTGTGGGAAGTTACACCAAGAGTAATTTCAGGCCGTTTTCCTTCTGTAATTATATAATAAATGAGGAAGATATGGTCCAATAGGAAACCGCCAGCTGGACACACATGTTCAGTTTCCACCGTTTCTTATCCCTTCACTGTAACCGAAACGTTAAGGGGAGAACCTTCATGGCCATAAAGGCTTTACCCATTCATCTTCCCACTTTCTGATTTATAAAAGCCCACTTGAGGCAAGAGGAGAAGGTTACACGCTCAAGTAATCGGATCAGATCCTTGTTCTTGCTGTGGGAGAAGTTCAGCAACGCCACCACCGCGCCATGGCACCCCGTCGTTCTTCTCGCCTCCAAACCGCGAACAAGGTCCTCCTCTGCTCCTTCTCTTTCATGGGTAGATCTTAGGATTCTTAGAAAGGAGGTTCGCGCTCAACGGAGCCGGACCCGTCTCTCGTTTTCATGAGAAAACCATGTAAAAGGTATTTTTGAGTTCGCCGGAAACCGCCACCTCCGGCGGCCAAACCACCGCCGACCGATAGCCATCGCCTCAACGGAGGTGGTGGTGGTGGTGGCTGGCCAGGGAAGTGACCGAACGGCCGGCGACGGATCACGGAACGCTTACAGGAAAAAAATGGTTTTCTGTCTGTTTTCGGGTTCATGAAGAAGATGAACAGTAGAATTAATATTATAATACATAGATTATTATATATTACATAATGGAAAATGGATTATTTGAATATATTTTGAGGCTGCAAAACGAGGCACTTAGAGGCCGAATTAGGAAAAATGATCAGTCACAAAAGTTGTAGCCCTCTGGGTCTACTTTAATTTAAATTTGATTTTATTCAATTTGGGTGAGTGGTTTGACCACAGCACTTATTTTGGTGGGATCAAGACCTAGGCTAACCAGAAATTGAAATGGTTGCCCACGGTTCATAACATGTCCAAATGACTTGAAATTTGGGCTGGAGGTCTATAATATGTATATCGAGAGGCTATCCAAAAATGGGAATTTTTGGAGATACTTTGCCTAAAGTTTTTTTTTAAATTTAATAAACTTAGAGGAATTTATTTAGATGGTCAAATGACCTCCAAACCCTCCCAAATTTTGGTGAGTGGTCCCTGGCTATAAAACCTAGGTCTGTGTAAAGTTCCAATTGATTTGGAGGAGTTTTGGGTGAGAAATCTTCTACCCTTAACTAGGCGTTAGTGAGACACCTTTTAATAAAAAGTGCACTGAGAATTTGGAAAGGTCAAATCGCCTCAACAGAGGCTGATTTTCTGATCTCTGACTTAGAATGGTGTTATAACCTGCGTGGAGAAAAATGGAGTGGTTTAGGGTTGGTTTACCCTAGGATCCAAACTCAAATCTTAAATGAAGGGTTTTGAGGTTTGTGAAGGACATAGGAGCAAAAGCTCTTGTATGCCCTTGAAATTTGAAGGAGAGTGGCATGATATGCTGAAAACCCTCTGGTTGAAATGGTGAAGGAATTGGAGGTAATTGGGTACCTCGGAAGTTGAGAGTTTGAATTAGGATAGAAATGTAATTTAGTTATTTTAAGCACTAAATCTAATCCAAAAATTATGAAACTCGGGAGGAGGGGGTTTTAGGATGTTTTAGACTTATGGTAATTTTCCTGGAATTTTATGATTAATAAATATTATACTTCATGTGTTAAAGGATTATTAGCCCGAATTGTTGTTTCAAATATTTGGAGGTTTTAAATTAATTATAATCAGTTAAAATTCTGGATTTAGATCTTGACCAGTAGAACATTGATCCCTGGATTTTTATAGAATTTTTATGTTGAGTAAATCTAGTACTTTATTCACAGATGATAGAAAGGGCTTTTAAGTTTAAAAATTAATTATGGATAAAATACTTGCTGGAAAATTGTGAAACTTGGCCAGTGCTAATTTTAGGCCTTTATCTGCATGACATAAATTATTTATAATTTTTGGAAGATATTTTCTGTACTTGATTCATAAACAACAGAAGTTAGAGATTATTTCTAAAATAGTTTTCATGCCCTTCTAATGATAGAAAAATTATGATACTTAGGATTTAACCTATTGAGATAACCAAGTATTCATCATAAATTTTCTGGACATCTTGCATGAGAACTTAGGGTAGTTCATGTTCAAACCGGTAGTCCTTGGGATTTTCGAGGAATTTAATTAAATGCCAAATAAATTAGGAAAATTTCCATTTTCTGGACTTAAGTCATTTATATCATGGTAAGTCTCCAGTAAATAATTTAGGGCATTTGGATGAGTAATGGATCATTGCATAACCGGTTCGACATGTAGCCTAGGTCGGTCTGCATATAGCAATTTGTGAAATGCAATAGGACAGGATCTGGTGAAGGCACTGGAGCTAATCATAATGTCTGGGTGGGCAATGGTGGAGGAAATCACTATAGGAAGATATAAAGAATGGCGAGAAGTGGTGATAGCTAGAGTTAAGAGGTGCTCGGGTTGGGCGAAAGATCACTTTTCCCGAAGAGAGGAAGGTTAAAAATTACCCTAGGATAGTCTATTGTAATATGAGAAGGGAATCGGGCTAAGGGAAATAAACCAATAATATTAAGTGCCTTGTGAAAGGGAACTTCGGGCCGTAATGCCGCCGTCTTGGTTCCTAGTGCCCCTTGAGAGCCCTTCACGGGGTATACCGGGGGCAGTCCTGGGCTAACGTAAACTGTAATAACAAATCGACAAGAGTAACTAAGTAACTAGGGCTGCACTTTTCACAAACACTGTTGGCACAGGAAGATTGATGAGAGCTTCGGCTCGGTTGGTTAAGAGACGGACGGGATGGTCCGGGGAGCTTCGGCTCGGTCGGTTTGGAGACGGACGGGATGGTCCGGGGAGCTTCGGCTCGGTTGTTTTGGAGACGGACGTTTTGGTCCGGGGAGCTTCGGCTCGGTTTTTGTGTGTTTGCGATTAAACTTGCATGTGCATAAGATAGGAAAAGTTAAGGTGGTGGGTTTTACGATATCGGGGAGTTCGATTGCACCGACATCGATATCGTTGACTCGGCGAGGTGGTTAGCACTTCGCCAACAGAAGTCCGGTGCGCCAGCCGGCAAGAGTACGCAGGCGTCCGCTTAGTGCACCAAGCGTTGAGGCGTACGATAGGTCAGACCAGTGGTGCTTTTACTGGTTTTGAGGTGGGCGAGGCCCAACCCACCGCTTCCGTCTGCCACTACGGAGGTATCCTGGGAGGTAACGGCTCCGAAAGGGGGAACTAAAGGTCTGTGTGCACAGAGTCGGGTGTGTGAGTTGCACTTGCATGTTTCATCATACCCACTAGCATGTCATAGCATAATCGATTCATTTAACCCTGACACCTAAAGTATAAGTGGTATGGGACGCTTATACATTAGGACCTGCAAAACGACCCCTTGGTCTATAAGCTTGTGTGGGCAAGTTTATAAATCAAAGGTTAATTTCAATATATAACAACCATTGCTGTTTGATAACCGACACCCCAACGTATAAGTGGTATGGGACACTCTATACGATGGGAGCCTTGCAAAAGATCCCTTTTGCTTATGTGTTCTCGCATAAGTGAAGGTTTAAATTCATATATTTGCTTTTCTTATTGCTAGACCTATTATAACAATCATATTAACTGCTCACCGAATACATCTTGCTAGATTAAGTCCATAGTCACCTGTTTCTTGATTTATCTCTACCATCATGTCCTTCCCTTTCTTCCTCCCCGCTCGGTACCTAGGAGCCATGGGGGAAGGGGTAGGGGATGATAGGGCTTAGTCTTTATGACTAACGGTTTTCGAACCGCATCATTTAGGGGATCGTGGAGCCCAGCATGGAGGAGCAGCCCCAGAGATCGGTGCGCCTAGAGATGGGGCAGTCTAGCTCCGGAGTTCACACAGCCGGGACCGTGAGTCTCGACCCTGAGTAGTTTCTGTTTTCGCTTCCGCATGAGAGACTTGTAGTGAGGACATATTGTACCGGGCATAAGCCCGTATTTATAGTACTCTGATGATTTCTGTGGACACTCCCTTCGTGGAAATTTTATCTTATTTACATGTGATGTATTATTGTGGACTGCATTGTTCTTACTTCAATAATTATACTACTTTTCTGTGATCGAATTGGCCGGCAGAATCGGCGCCTTGTGGTGATGACCCTTCAGGACGTGAAAGAGTCACCGCAAGCGGCGGTTCTGGGCCTAAGACCCCGGTGTTAGAGAAAAGAAAAAAAAGGGGGTCTTACAGTGTAGGTGCACGAGAGCCAAGTGGGAAGTAGTGGGCTGAAGCCCCTTTGTGCTACGTCATCCCTCGAAGACAAAGCGAAGCGTTTACTTATTTTTATGTGTTGTCGATCTGCGTGCCGAAGTATGTAAACCACCTTTGTGCTAAGCAATTCATATAGTATAAGGCCTTAAGGCCATACTTTGTGTATGACTATCATTCTTGTTGTCTTATATAGTGGACATTCCTAGTTTTGGGTTTTTCTTAATTAAAAGCTTCTGCTAAAATGTAACTCTCAGTTAGGATACATTAATGTTTTGGTTTCAATGCGTAACTTCACTAACTGTCTGTAAAATATGGCATGGGGCCCCGGCCAGACCTTCTGTTATATTCTTCATGACTGATGGGGGTGTTACAAATCGTGCCCGGAGCAGGAGTGAAGCAATCTATGCACAAAATTCATTGAAATATCCTTGAACTTCCACTCCACCACCGATAATGGCTGCATTAGTCCCCCTAGGCTCTTGCGCTAGGCCTTTACCCACTGGTATCTCTCGTAGTGCGTCATAAAGTGGCTGATATCCTTCTTTATACGTAGTAAAAATATGACCCGCAGGTCCGCCATCATCTTGGAGATCCCAGGGTGCATAGAATACTTGGAATAATGTGCTTCTCTCAGTATGTCCTCCCAAATGTCGCCTCATGCGAGTATGTATAGATGGCCCCAATAATGAACAATATCATCTCTCATTGAATAATCCTCAGAAGATCCCTCCTCCAGAGCCCTAAGTAGAGGCTCCAATGATGTGTTCTATCTCTATCTGACTCTCAGGCAGTCTTGAATGCTATAAACTATGTTCATCGAAGCGAAATTCTCAGTATAAACCTCAGGGTTGGCCTTGGACACCAGAGTAATCAACATGCCCTCTAACTTCTGGACTAGCTCTATAGTCATTAGTCGAGACTCTGAATCGAAAGTGCTACCTCTCCTGCTGAGTACATCTGTCATAGTGTTCACCTTCCCAGGATGGTAGTGCATGGTAATTAAAATCCCACACGAACTCTATCTATAGTCATTATCTGAGATTCAAATCCTTTTGAGTGTCCACATACTTCAGGTTCTTGTAGTGGAGAAGATTTGCATAGTGTACTCCATAAAGGTAGTGCCTTCATATCTTCAGTACAAATACAACTGCTCCAAACACAAGGATTTGCATCAGGTAGTTCTTCTCATTCTTGTTCAACTTCCTAGAAGCAAATGCAATAATATGGCCATATTGTATCAACACTGCAACCATACTCTAATAGTAGGCATCAATATATATCTGAAATATTTTATTCCCAGATAGAAGCGCAAGGATTGGGGCTGAGGTAATCCTATCCTTCAGCTCCTGAAACGCCACCTCACATCACGGTGTCCAAATAAACGGGGCATCCTTCTTTGTCAGAGAGGTAAGAGGGAGCATTACCCTCAAAATCCTTCATGAATTTACAGTAATATCCCTTTAATCAGATGAAACTACAAACTTCTGATACCAACTTCAAAGGAGGCCAGTCCCGAACTGCCTGTACCTTGGTCGGATCCACAACCAACCCAGCTCCACTGATGATGTGTCCGAGGAATGCCACCTCGTGAAGCCAGAACTGACACTTGTTGAACTTCGCATATAGTCGGTGCTCTATCAACTTCCCCATAACTTATGTCAGATGTTTCGTATGATCCTCCTATATCCTAGAGTAGATCAATAAATCATCTATAAATACGATCATGAAGACATCTAAGTAAGGCTTGAATACATGGTTCATCAAACTCGTCAATGCAGAGGGGGAATTGGTGAATCCAAATAGCATCACTATGAACTCATATAAGATGTAACATGAACTGAATATCATCTTCAGAATGTACTCCTCCTAGATATATAGTTGATAGTGCTCGGATCTCGAATCGAGCTTTAAAAACCTGTATGCTCCTCCGGCTGATCAAATTGCTCGTATATCCTCGGTAGTGGGTAGGTAATTCACACGGTTAACCGATTGTGCTCTTGATAATTGATGAAAAGTCAGAGTGACCTGTACTTCTTCTTTACAAATAGAACCGGGGCTCCCCATGGCGATGAGCTCAACCTAACAAAACCTGAATCTATTAGTTCCTAGAGCTGCGTACGAAACTCTGCCAGCTCCTTTTGTGCCATCCTATATCGTGCTTGAGTTGCAGGCCTGGCTCTTGACACTAATTGAATCCAAAAATCTATGTCTTGGTGTGGGGGTAGTCTAGACAACTTCTCTGAGAAGATGTATGAAAAGTCTCGAGCTACCGGGATGTCAACTATGGAGGCCTACACCTTACATATCTCAAAACAAATCAAATATACCTCGTCTCTTAGCTGGTGGTCCTTAATAGCCTGAATAGAAGAAAGCCCGGGAGATTGGTCTAATACCTTCGAATATCACCTATGTATCTTAATTCCTCAGAATGATCCTCCTAGTTGGGCAATCGATCATAACATGGTGCCAGTATAGCAATGTCATCCATAAGACTAGATCAAAGTTTTGTATCTGCAATATCATCGTTAGTGTGTCAAATAGCTTGCCTCCAATATCCACAAACATGTTGCACTTGGCGGTGGAGTGCAACTCTAAACCATCTGGAAGTCATACTCTCTTGACAATGCCGAGAAAGCGCTGAATGCCATCCAAATCCTCTGTGAATTCCTCTGATATGAACGAGTACAGTGCACAAGTGCCAAATAATATATGGGAGTGTTTGTCGTACACGAATACAATGTCTAAGATGTTTGTTGTATATGGTGTGCACAGACCTTTCCTTCCCACTTTTTGGAGGAAGTTAACCTCTCAGGTACAAATAGTCGTGGCAATAGGGGTAGTGGAGCGGGTATATCCACTCATAGGAGGGTATGCACACTACAAGGCCTAGACCATTAGTATGCCTCAATGATAAAAACACAACAATAGAGCCCCTATGTACTTTTGCTAGAATTCACCGATTTTTTAGGCTAATGGTTATTTGGAAAATGTCACCAAGAAACTAACTGAGCTAGCCCTCTAAACCACAAAAACTTACCAAGTCAACTTACACCCGTCGGTGTGATGATTGGGTAGTATAGAAGACCCACATCGTATGCACATGCAAATATATCACCCCAACCATATCATCTGAGCCTCCAGCTCTCAGGACTATTCAGTCCTCCATATCACAACCAATCGTGCCTTAGCTCCACAGATTATCTAGTCCTTCTCAACCACAACCCATCATCCGCATGGGATAATATTCACCAGTTCTAATATCTTCTTACTTTATCTACTCTTGCATAGTTTTTAGTTAAAATTAAAGGTATTTCATGAAGGAGGGCAGGTGATGATGTGATTTTGCGCTTAGAGGCTGCCTCGTGGGTCTGCAAAAAATTTGAGCATCGGAAGAATGTGTCCTAATACAATCACGATAATGATCAAAGCAAATGCTTAGAGCAGAGAATAAGCTTCTTCAATTTTGACTTAGAAGTAGATGCACATTGATATGGAGTATAAAAAAGAACATCTCATTGTATACTCATACCATTACTTCTGTAAACTTGAAGTTATTAAATCACTGATAGAATTTGTTAGCTTATAGTTGAAGAAAATAGTAGAACTTCACTTGTCATTTGCCCTTTTTACTTGTCGATGTAAGTTGATATCTTCTCAAAGTAACATCTTTTACTTAACCATACTCTGAGCTCGTTGGAAGCACTAATTCTTTGTTTGACCATTATGAATGACTCTCAACTGCAAATTAAAAAAATGAGTGGTGTTATGGGCACACAAATTTTGATTATATACACACCATAATTCTATATTGAACCATTCAAAATACCAATTTTCCGGTGGCTATATACAACCAACCCCGATTAGGGTTTCCTCTCCCCCATTTATGCTTGTCGGCATAATTATCTGCTTTGAGGAGGGATATGAGGCTGGCGATGTTGGACTGGATATAAGAAGGGTTTTCGATGATGATGTAGCTAACACCGTCCTGGGCAGCTACCGTAACTACCGAAAGCTTCATCATTTTTTCTTTGATCTACGTTCATTCTTCATCTGTTGTGGTCTTTGATTTCCTGGAGGAAACTGAGGCAGCAACTATGGAACTTAGGCTCCGTTTGGGAGGACTTATTTTCTCCGGTCAAGCGGTCATGACCGCATGAACCGGGACTTATTTTAAGTCCCGGTTCATGCGGTCATGACCGCTTGACGGAGAAAATAAGTTCTCCCAAACGGAGCCTTAATCTCCAACAAGTTAGCCACAAGGATCTGCATTTGGTCTTCATCTATTGTAGTAGTCCACTAGCGTTCATCGTGGGTCTTTATCCACATTATAGGGCATGACATTTTTTTCTCGGTTCCAAAAAAACCAAACTGATGTTGATCTCCTCCAAGCAACCTCCTCCATCATTTTGGAGACAACCGACCAATCAAACTACAACTTAAAGAACATCCCAGGAGGGTTTTTATCCAGGGAAAATTCTGGAGTTGAAATTGTAGAGGTTGACCATGGTGTTGCATCACTTGCACAGGCGAGGGAACAATCAGAGCTGACAAAACTGGTGACATCGGTAATGAGGACAAATGCCTTGGTTATGGACAGGGGCGGCAGATGCCCGGACTTGATGTGTTAATAATAGCATATTGTTGTATACATAGTTGAATTTGGTTGTACATAAATTTTGGCTATCCATATCCAAAATTAGTGTGCCATAACACTACTTAAAAAATATATGTTATATACATAAAAGCATTTTCCTATATCACTCTAATAACCTAATATATCAAATTATAAAGGGATTTTTCTGAAAAACTTACCCAACAAAATAAAAACACTAACCTTATTGATTCTGTATTGCCTTGCAACGATCAGCTAAGTCAAGATTCACCCTTCCACCTTTCAACAAATAAACAATACCTCAAATCTCCCCTCCTGAGAATGCATTACCTTTCCCCATTGTAAGCCCACACCCCTCTTTGTTTAATTACACGGTAACCCTTCAGGATTCCTGCATCATGAATCAAATTCCCTGCTCCCTGACCCCAACAAAACCAACTCCCGATCACCTTCCAAGATGCCTTCTTTAGGCAGTTCAAAAATCTAGCCCAATACATCTGCCCATAAATCTAGCCCCCACATTTCTAGCCCCTCTAATCCTATCCTGATTAATCTTTCATCCCCTCCAGACAGCCATCAACACACACTAAGTCATCAGATATCCATTGTATGATATCCCCTCCTTACTTTGAGAGTTATTCTTGTGTATATATGGTGGTGTGTTCTTATGTTCTTTGAGATCAATAGTAATTGTGAAATTTTGCTTTAGATATCTTGTGATTTATAGGTATCATTCATCGCGTGCTTTGCTTTGGCCTTCAACGCGGAGGAAAACCTAAACTTATTTTACCTAAAATAAATAAATTGTCCCACTTAAATTATCGCTTGAGATTTAATTATTTATCGTTTGTTCTGTTCCCTCTGTCGTGTCCTATTTTCATACTACATATAAGAGAGCTATATATTTGCACCTTACTTAGGGTTGTTTGTTAGTCAAACATCCATGTGTCCCACTAATCATTATATAATGTTTAGTCTCATTATATTTGTCTCTTAATTACTTGCATTACATCAAGGGTTAGGGCATCGCTAGTCCGCCAACTATTGATTCACAATGCATCACTTAGTGTATAGGTTTTGTCTTGGGGTTAGGTGACCAGGGTTTTAGGGAACCTCTGCTAGGTTAAATGAGTACAATTTAAGGTTAACAATGTTTAACTGGATTGTAGGGTTACTACCCATGGAGTCCTGATCTTAATATTATTGGAGCATGCGTTCCGTATATCTTGGTTTGAGAATAACAAATATCATGATGTATTTGATCAGTCTTTTGTGTGTTTATAGTGTGTAGGTAATACAAGTTGAAACATAGGTTGAATGAGGAGACAAGTCATTGATCATGGGCATGATACAAGGGTGTGCACACTTTAGTAAAACAAAAGGACGAGTTTTGTGTGCTTAACTTCAAACGGCCATAACTTTCAATCCGGGAAGAGTTAAGGAACGTGCCGCCCCATTCCAGAATGAGAACAAATTAATCTACAATCTAGAGAAGGTTTGGACGACAAAAATGGAGAGGAGATATCGCTTGAGATAGACATTGTCACCAAGCGATAGCGAAAATGATGTCAGCATGTCGATAGCCATGTCTCACACGATCGTCGTGATGCGTACTACTCGGCACTATTGCCAGGCGATAGTGGTTATCACCTCGCTATAACCCTGTGACCCAAACACATATGTTTTCAATCGGGACGATCATCATAGTGTTGTACATGGGGCAACTTGAGGAGATATTGCCTGCAATAGCTAGATATCACCCGACGATAGCGGTTTTTATATAAAAGGCTGAAAACTTCATTCATTTGATAGAGACACATTCTATAGCAGTGATTCCTCCTCCACCAAGCCAAAACTCTGATTCTTTTGAGAGAGGGTCATCTCTAGAGATAGAGAGAGAAATCCTTTGTGCAAATATGAATATCGAAAGGAGATTTTGAACGATAAATGCTACAACACACATTCAACACGAAGGGTGAATACATCAAGAATGCCGACATCTATAATGCCTTCGTCTTCACCTTCATAAATTCTTGGGGAGTTTCTCTTACTTTTTATTATCTTGTAATATCTTTTATTTTATCTTTTTGCATCAAAAGGGGAGAACGTTGGATTCTGAGGAAGAATTCTGTAGGAAGTTCACCTTGCTTATGGTGACTAGGTCCTTGTACAGATTAGGGAGAAATTCATCGCCTTGTGTGCAGCAACTAGGTCGGGGTTTGATCTATGGGGAGGTTATAGGCCGTATCTAGAGTAAGATAGGTTATAACCATCCGGTCTTTGGGAGAAGGATCGGTGAAGCATCAAAAAAGGATTTTTTATATTCGCCTTGATTTCAAGCGCAAATATTTTTGTATTCAATTTCTAATAAAATAAAATCATGTTTCTTTGTGTCTCATTATCTTGATTTTATTTTCATATAATAAAATGTTTTGAAATATACTCTTCAAAGGCTTTAACACAAAAGATATTGCAAGGTTTATTTTTGTTAGATTTAAGCGCTTGAATTCAATATTCGTGAACTAGCGCTCGATAGTAACACTTAACGTCGACAATAGTGAAGAAATATTAAATTCTGTCATTTTCTAATATTAATCTTCAATATAATATTTTCTGAGATATAAAATATATTCTTTTTCTATAAAATATTCTGAAACTTCTCTAAGTAACTCCGATATTTTTATTAAGAATCAAAATTCCATAAAGCCTTTATCCCCCCCCCCTCTAAGGGCGTTGTATGATCCAACAAACATTATTATATCATTTATGCATGCAATATATCTCCTTATATTTTTTCAAAATGATCCTCATATTGTTGTATTCAAATATTAGTTTATACAATTATATGCGTTTTTGCTCTTCTAAGGCCATGTTAGTGCAAATTGAAGAAAATTATGTATAATTATTTTTGCTCTTCTAAATATATAGTTGTTTGATCTTATCATTTATTAGTGCACTTTTTGTAACGACCTCCACAGAAAACATCTCGAAAGGATGATTGTCGGCACCCCTAACATCCATATCAAAAGAGTTCATCCTCAATCAGTCTGTAGACCAAGCACCCCAACCCCTCTCCATCTATAGGCGGGTTATTGGTAGCCATTGTATCCCTTTGATGAGGGAAACTCAAATTAAGTGGGCATCACAAATACTTCCCAGGAAGTCACCCATCCCATGACTACTACAGCCCGAGCATGCTTAACTATGGAGTACTCACACTTCTCATCACCAATTGAGCCACTTTTTGTAATGGCCTCCCATCACATAAGTGGAAAGGATGGTCGTTAGAACACCCAGCATCCAACTTGACAGGGTTTAACCCCAACCAGTCTGCAAACCTTGCACCCCAACCCCTCTCCAGACATGGGTGGGTTGTTGGTGGCCACCACCTCCCTTTGATGAGGTAAACTCAAGTTAAGAGGGCATCATGAAGACTTCCCAAGAGATCACCCATCCCGTGACAACTCCAGCCCAAGCATGCTTAACTATAGAGTACTTTCACTTCTCATCACTAATTGAAACTCAATTACTGATGAGAAGTGAGCTTAATTATGAAGTAATTTCACTTCTCATCACTAATTGAAACTCAATTGGTGATGAGAAGTTAAAATACTTTATAGTTAAGCATGCTTGAGCTAGAGTAGTCACAGGATGGGTGACCTCCTGGGAAGTCTTCATGATGCCCACTTAACTTGAGTTCATCTCATCAAAGGGAGGCAGTGGATACCAACACCCCTCCCATGGATGGAGTGAGGTTAGGGTGCATGTTCTACAAACCGGTTGGTATTTAACCCTTTCGAGCTGGATGTCGGGCGTGTTAGCGATCGTCCTTTCGAGATGTGTGTTGGGGAGGCCACTACACATGATCTTGAGCTTGTCGGGGTCGATTGGCCACCTATCATATATGAAATCTCCAAATCAACGATCTAACTGCGTGAATGTGTCTAGATTGACATTTTGATATATTTATATATTTGTTTTTTTAAATTTAGAGAGATCAGACAACCACCATGTCTAGATAATCATAGCCAGCCAAGATGGTTATCATATGTCATGTTTTATTATAAATAAGAGATTAGGGATAGTCGTCATAGATATTGAAGATTTTGGAGAAAGAACACTTCTCAGAATCTGATGATCTGCTCACCACGACAACTTCGTGAGGCCCTAGGTGATGACACCTAGTTAAGCTTTATATCTTTTATTTTCTCCCCCTACCACCCAATCCCTATCCCAAAACCCTTTACTGAAAGCCATGCCTAGCCCATCAACACCTAGCTGCCATCTCATTAAAGGCTTCTGAAAGGACTGGTAAGATGCTAAGAATTACTCTACAAGGGGGGTGAACGGGGCATTAAAAATTTTCTTTTTATCTTTTAATAATTCACAATACATGACATATATTTATTTATTTGTTTGTAGTATGAAATATAGAGCAAATAAATAAAACACAAAGCTATAAAGATATATATATTCTAGAAGACAAAGAATTTTATAAAAATCCTCAAATTTGGGTACATCCTCTCTTCTACCCCTTGGTAGACTATTTACTAAATAGTGTTTAGTCTTTTGATAAGTAGACTCTTAAAACAATTACAACTGAATCTTTTGATTAGTAGATTCAAAGAACTAAAGGTGATTTTGATATGGTCTCTCCAACCAACAGCCTGTTGATAAGGTGACTAAAGCAATTTGAGAGCCTTTTGATAAGGTAGACTTAAAACCACTCAAAGATTCTTTTTATAAGATAGATCTTAAATCACGGAATCTTTTAAGAGTGATTCTAAAAACTCTATCAGAAAGCTGATGTAGAAAGAGAGTTGATGCAAAAAAATCTATTTTTGTAAAGTTGCCCTCTTCAGCAATCTCTGAGGACTTAGTTCTTTGAATTGCATTGTGTTGATTATATTGTAGTCGATAGAACTTGTCGTCAATTCCTACATAGAGATTAGGTTTAGTAAAGAAGTTTGAATTTACTGAGAAATGGAATTTGATGAGGCCTTTTTAATACTTTTGAGTAGTTTATCTTTGATCCAAAGAAGATGATCCTATCAACTGTTCTTCTTCTTTCAGAACTTATAGAGAAGGATGAAGAAGAAGAAGAAATAAGGGGGAGACAGTTGAAGGAAACTTCTTCACAATAACTTTCTATATTCTGTCTACTATTTTCTGAATATGGAAGTTTATATATAGATATAATAAGATATAATATTCTCTTACCAAATGTACATCAATTAGAATGAAGATCCTTAATTAGATCTTTAATGATAATTATTAAACCTTATTTTATTGAAGTTATATTCCAAAATATTTTTCATAGATGTAAACACAAAGTTTCTTGAACTTTGACTTTTTGTCTATGTAAGCTGAGGCATATATATATATATATATATATATATATATAAAGGTTATATCAGAATATGTCTTAATACTTGTGCTCTTACTTCTCTTCAGAAAGATCTCAACACATAAGAGTATAACTGTCAATCTTCGTGTTTTGACAACTAGTTAGAGCACAAAATAAACTTCTTGAATTTGACTTAGAAGTATATATACATTGAGAGGGATTATTGTTGAAGTATGAATGGGCGGACTGGCGATTAAAATAAGCGGGTTGTTAACCGCGCGGTCAGGCGGCTTATCTCCAGCGGATTGATGTCCAGACTGTTGCTGTTGGTATCCTTGCGGTCTTGCGGTCTACTACTGCAACATGTTCTCTTCTGTCTCTGGTGTTGCCGAGCGGTTAGTGTTGTCTAACCGCGCGGCCTTGTCGCCCTGATCGGTCTCTTTATTCTAGCCTCCTAGCTCTGTATTTTGCTTTTTCTAGTCCACATTGTGTATATGTATTCTCTCTTCTCTCCTCCATTCTATAAAAGGGAGGGCATACCTTTGTAAATGATAACTTTTTGGATAATAAAACTTTCAATTATTCAAATTTCTGGAGTGTTTTTAATCGCCTATTCGCTACTCTCACATGGTATCAGAGGAAACGACCGATTCCACCTGAATCCTTAGTCTCTTCTGTCCGCGCGGCTTCGTTCTCTGTCCGCCAGGTTTCCTACCTATCCGCGCGGTTTCCTCTCTTTGTCGCTGCCCTGTTTGCGCAACCTCTTTCCCTCATTTCCGTGACCTGTCTTCGCAGTCTCTCCGCTCTCTCTTCTCGTTCGCTCGAACCCTTTGTGTTCGTGCGACTTCTTATTTGTTCGCCCAGACTCTTTCCTGTTCGCGCGATCTCCTCTTTTTTTCTCGCGAACTTCCTAGTTCACGCGACCTCTGCCCCTGTGCTTTGATCTGCTTCCTGGTCGTGGCCCTTCTTGCCGCTGGTGTGCTGACACCATGACCGTTGCAGTTTCCTCTCTTTTCCACTGTAGTTTCTTCTCTCTTTTCGCTGCTGTCGCGGACTCCTTATACTCGCGCGACCTCTGTTCTACTTGCGTGGCTTCCCTGCTTTCTATCCACGAGACATCTGTTCTAGTCGTGCGACTTCCCTACTTTCTATCCGCGTGACCTCTATTCTGCTCGCGCGGCTTTCCTTGTTTCCTCCTTCAAATGACCAACTCCGATATCTCCACCCCCGTCATCTCTACCTCCACTGCTCCTGTGGCCCATCCTCCTCCTCCGACTCCTTCCAGAAACCTTCGCACGGTTTCTAAACTAGTTGGTTTCAACTATCCGGATTGGAGAGTTTCTTTCACCTTTATTCTTCGTTCTCAGTGCAAACGTCATCACCTCGTTGATGACCCTCCTCCTCCCAACTCTGCTCTCTTTGAGGACTGGGATGCAAGTGATGTGCTTGTCCGCACTTGGCTGGCCAACAGCCTCTCTGATGAATGCCTTCCCATCATACGCCATGATGTGACGGTTAAGGCTGCCTGGCTTCACCTCGTTGCTCTCTACTTAAAGGGGGCCCAGACATCCCGTATTTATACTCTTTATGCGGACCTCTTCGCCTGCCCTTCCATGTCTCCTGCTGCGGCTTATCAGTAAGTTCAAGCTCTTGGTGCAGAAATCCTCCAAAATTGCCCCTTCTCCGCGGACTTGGTCGAGCAGCACAAGCACTTCCAGGAACTCCTAGTTGTTTGTTATCTTCTGCGAATTCCGGATACTTATGATCTGATCCGCCAACAAATCTTAGGCGAGGCGGATTCTCCAACCTTGGATTCCATCGCGGCTCACATCGTCGTTGTTACTTCGCTGCTCCAGCATCTTTTGTTGTCCTCCCCTCCTCCCTAGGACTCTTATGCTCACCAAGATCAATGGGGTGGCCCTAGTGGCCGAAGCTAGTCAAGCGGGCATGGTTTGTCCAGGTTCCTCTGCTCTCACTGTGGTTGTACCGGTCATTTTGTTGATCGCTGCTGGCAGAAACATCCTCATCTTCTCCCCTCTAGTGATACATCTTCCTCCACCTCCGGCTCCTCTCGGCCCTCTGCCTCTGTGGCCACGACTTTAGGTAGTGCCCATGTCATTACCCAAGGTAAATGGCTGATTGACTCTGGTGCGATGAATCACATGACCGGCAATCCTCAATTCTTCTTTCTCCTCTAAACGCATGATCGGTTGCCCCCAGTTCTTATTGTAGATGGCTCGCCTTCCCCGGTTCACGGGATGGGCGTGGTTCAAGTCACCCTGTTACTTCGTTTGGCAGACACCCTTTATGTCCCGAAGTTCCCGTGCAATTTGAAATCTGTTACTACATTATGCAAGCAACTTCAGTGCTCCGTCTTATTCACTCCCACTTTTTGTTCTTTTCAGGACCCGAGCACCCAACGGACGATTATTACTGGGACTGAGAGCGGCGTCCTCTACTTTCTCGACAATTTTTCTACTCTGTCTGCATTCTCCTCCTCTTCTATAGATCTGCTTCAATGGCATCTTCGACTTGGACATCCTCCTCCTTGGATTATTCGTCAGCTTCTACCTCACCTACCTCTGACCAGTCCTCCGCTCAATTGTGATGCGTGTCAGCTTGGCAAACATCACCGCTCCTCCTTCCCGTCAAAGCAGAGTCATGGCTCCTCTCGTCCGTTTGTTATTATTCATTCTGATATTTGGGGTCCTTCTCCTACCCTCACTATTGGTCGGGGTAGTTCTTACTTTGTAACATTTATTGATGATTTCTCTCGATGTACCTAGGTGTATCTATTAAAAGATCGCTCTGAATTATTTTCTGTATGGCAATAATTTTATTGTATGGTTCGAACTCAGTTTAATGTTTCTATTAAAGTTTTGCTCTCTAATAACGCTAAAGAATCTCTTAGTCATGAGTTCTCCTCTTTTTGTATGCAACATGGTCTTGTACATCAGACCAGCTGTGTTTACACATCCCAGCAAAATGGGGTGGCGCAGTATAAAAACTGTCACCTCCTTGATGTCACTCGAACTCTCATGACGCAGATGCAGGTACCTCTCTCCTACTGGGGCTATGCTGTTCTCCTCGCCTGTTATCTTATCAATCGAGTTCCCTCTACAGTTCTCCACGTCAAGACCCCATTCTCCATTCTCTAACCAGGCAAGGAACCCTTTCCTCTCCCTCTCCGTATCTTTGGATGCACAGCTTTTGTGCATGCTCCTTTCGCTACCTGCGACAAGCTTTCCCCCCATTCCACCAAGTGTGTCTTTTTGGGTTATTCTTCAACTCAGAAAGGTTTTTGTTGCTTTGACCCTGTCCTATGCAAGAAATATGTCTCCGCAGACATGACCTTCTTCGAGAATGCATCCTACTTCTCTCTTGCATCCCCACTTCTCCCTGCTCTCTCTGATTCACCACCGTCCACCTTCATTCCTTCCTTACCTATCGATGTCTCTCCTCCTACTTCATCTCCTCCTCCGTCTCCTCCTCTCTCCTTTCCATCTCCTCCCCCTTCTCCCTCCCCTCCACAGCCGTCTCTCTCTAGTCCCGGGCCAGCCTTCTCCGCCACGGATGCTCCGATCACAGAGGCATGCGTCGACGTGGATCTTCCCATTGCTCTTCGCAAAGGGGTGCGGGCGTGTACTCAACACCCGCGTGTGGCAGTTGTTTCCTATGATTGGCTAACTCCTTCTCGCAGGTCCTTTGCTTTGGCTATCTCGGCTACTACCACTCCTTGCACCTACCAGGAGGCTCTTGCTATTCCCCACTAGAAAACTGTCATGGATGAGGAGATTGCCACTCTTACTGAGAGGGGCACCTGGACCCTTATTCCTCCACCCATTGGTACTAATGTAGTTGGCTGTCGCTGGGTGTTTGTTGTGAAGTTTCGCCCAAATGGCACTGTGGATCGCTACAAAGCTCGGCTGTTAGTGAAAGGCTTTACTCAGACTTATGGGATTGATTACTTTGATACCTTCTCTCCGGTCGCTCGCCTCAGCACCATTCATGTTCTTCTCTCTGTGGTCGTCAATAGGGATTGGGCTATTTCCCAGCTTGATTTCAAGAATGCCTTCCTCTATGGGGATCTTCAGGAGGACGTCTACATGGAGCAACCTCCTGGGTATGTTGCTCAGGGGAGACACATGTATGCCGGTTGAGGAGGGTCATCTATGGCCTAAAACAGAGCCCTCGGGCGTGGTTCGACAAGTTCAGTGGCATTGTGGCTTCTATCGACTTTACAAGGAGTTCGGCCGATCACTCCATATTTATTCGCAAAACCGCCTTGGGACTGGTGGTTTTGGCAGTGTATGTGGATGATATTCTTCTTACTAGCGATGACCAGGCTGGTGTGGACTTGACAAAGAAACACCTTCGTCAACACCTGGTCACAAAGGATATGGGCTCCCCGAAATACTTTTTGGGGATAGAAATCTCTCGAAAGCCTGACTCCTTGGTTCTTTCTCAACGGAAGTATGCTCATGATCTTCTACAAGAGGCAGGATTAACTGGTGCCAAACCGGTCCGGTGTCCCATGGCTACTGAAGAAGACAAAACATGGACAAATGACTCGCCTCTTCTATCCGATGTCACGAGGTACAGACGTCTAGTTGGCAAACTCATTTATATCACAGTGACTAGACCAGACATCTCCTATGTTGTAGGCAAGGTTAGTCAGTTCATGCAAGATCCTAGGGAATGCCATCTTCAGTCTGTCTTGAGGATATTAGAGTACGTCAAAGCTGCACCAGGAAAAGGGTTACTTTTTCAGAAGAATGGTCATCTAAAGGTTGAAGCCTACTCAGATTCTAGCTATGCGGATGATAAAGGTGGCTGCAAATCTACATCTGGCTTTTGCACCTTTGTTGGAGGAAATCTTGTGAGCTGGAAGAGCAAGAAACAGTCTGTTGTCTCCAGATCCAGTGCAGAAGCCGAATATCGGAGTATGACGTCAACCACCTGTGAGTTAAAATGGTTGCGTGCTCTCATGCTTGACTTAGGAGAGGTCTACGACTATCCTCTTCCTATGTTTTGTGGCAATAAGGCCGCAATATACATATCCAGAAATCCGATCTTCCATGAGAGAACAAAACAAATAGAAGTTGACTGCTATTTCATTCAGGAAGAGGTCCTGAAGAAAAAGATTTGTACTCCATTCGTCACCTCCGACAAAGAATTGGCGGATATCTTCACAAAGCCGGTTTCTACTTCCTTCTTCCACATTTGTGACAAGATGGGCATGATTGATATCTATGCTCCAGCTTGAGGTGGAGTGTTGAAGTATGACTGGGCGGACTGGCGGTTAAAATTAGCGGGTTATTAACTGCGCGGTCAGGCGGCTTATCTCCAGAGGATTGATTTCCAGACTGTTGTTGTTGGTATCCTTGCGGTCTTGCAGTCTTGCGGTCTACTACTGCAACATGTTCTCTTCTATCTTTGGTGTTGCCGAGCGGTTAGTGTTGTCTAACCACGCGGTCTTGTCGGCCTGATCGGTCTCTTTGTTCTAGCCGCCCAGCTCTGTATTTTGCTTTTTTAGTCTCACATTGTGTATATGTATTCTGAAAGAGAGGGTAAGATCTATCTCAACTCTAGAGGGGGGGTGAATAGAGTATTTTAAAATAATTTTTCACAGTTGAAATAAACAGCACATATAAAATTCAATTTATGATATAGTGTAGAGTGCTAGTAAGAGGTTAAAAACCAAGAAGTAAAGAGCACAGCACACAGCAGACAAATCACACAAACAAACCAGAAGACACAAGGAAATATAGTGGTTCCCCAAAAACCTGGGTACATCCACTCTTCTACCACCCTTGGTAGGAATCCACTCAGGATGAGTTGATCAGGTGTCCTGACACCAATGAGCTTTTGATAAGGTGCTCAAAAACCAAAACTGGATTTTTTGGTAAGGTGTCTTGCCACTACTGAGTTTTGACAAGGCTCTCAGAACCAGACAGAACTTTTGAAGGGAGTTCAAGAACCCTTTTACAGCAGGAAAAGAAAAATAAGAGTGAAGGGTGTCTTCTCTGTTCTCAATCAAATGAGAGAAGCACAAGTGGATTGATGATGTCAAAGCTCCCCCTGAGATGTAGAAAGGTTCAGGAAAAGAAGCTTTGCTCTAGGGTGATAGGTCTTCAGAACTTTGATCTCCAGCAAAGGATGGTTTCAGCAAGAAGGCTAAAAATGAGGTGTCTGGAGTTCTGAGATGAGATTGTGAACACTTTTCAGTCAGCAAGAAGATTTTTGAAGTCACAGTTCTTCTGTTGTTCTTCTGCTATCAGTATTCTCTATTCTGTGTGTTCACTTTTTTTCTTGTCAATCTGTGTATATATTTTCTCTTGTGTATTCTGTATATCTTAAGAAACAGAAGAGAGGAATTGAAATTTTCTGAAGTTTTCTTGTCCAAATTAGCCGTTGGGATTCATAAATGTCTTCCAAAAAGAGTCTTGTCTTCTAGAGGAAAGTCCAGCAAACATTCTCTGAATAATTCCTTGAAACTTGCTCCAGAATAAAGACAAACGGCTGGGAGATCTTCTGACATAAATGCTGATAATATTCAACAACATTCCAAAGAACAGCAGCATTTGAATTCCTGAAAGCGTCGATCTCTCTAAAAAAACGTCGATCTGAGCTCTACGATCGTCGAACTGAGCTCAGAGATGAAATGAGACAAGCAGACAGAAAACGTCGATCTGAGCTCGAAGATCGTCGAACCGAGCTCAGCGACCTGAGAAATAACTTGAAGGAGGGATCGTCGAACTGAGCTAGAAGATAGTCGAGGGGAGTTCGACGACTAAGCAGAAGCTAGACAAAAGCAGATAGTCGATCTGAGCTCGAAGATCGTCGACCGGAGTTCGACGATTTATTGAAGTTGAGCTCAGAGAGCGTCGAACGGAGTTCGACGATTCGTCGACCTGAGCTCGACGAAAATTGCCTTAGACTTAGCTCTTCAACCTTGATTTTGGAATGGTCCTGGGGGCAGCTCCAAACCTAAGTTCTAAGCCCTAGACTCATTCTAATGTTGACCTTCTCAACTATACAACTAGGTCAACTGGGATTCCTAAGACAAGCATAGTGATCCTTACCCAAATTAGTAATAGGGTGTTCCAACAATCTCCCCCTATTTGGGTTAGGATTACTATTTACAGACAATCATAGGGAATAAAAAGCATACAACAATACAGAAGCTAATACAAAATTGCAGAGAAGATATATAGCAGCAAAGCAGATCACAGATAAATAGCAGCAGATATCCAAAGGTGGATGAAATGTTTAGCTTACACAGTTCACTTCCTTTCAGTTCCCTTTTTAAACAAAATTTCTCTGTTAGGATTTAGAGCTTCTTTCTTGGATCTTCTATCATCATCTGCACCTAGAGAAGTTTGAGATCTTGGCCTTGGAACAATAGCCTGAGGGTGCAGCTTCATATAGTCTTCTGGGTTGAAAAATTTCCTTGAAGCATATCTTTCCAGTTCTTTCTTTCTCTGCTCTGATAAAGTAGTTATGTTTGAAGTATCCTTGCCTTGTTCTCTGGCCCTTTTTATTTGGTCAAGGGCAGCCAATTCTTTCATCCTAGCTGTCCAGGACACAGGGTTGTTCTCAGGATCCTCAAATGGAACAGGAGGTTCATATCTGTTGAGAGATTCAGAAGCAGGAGAAATCCTTGAAGCAACTGTGTCTTTCAGCTTGTAAGGGAAAGGACCTGAAGTAGAGTCAGAGTGGTCTTATCCTTCCCTTTGATAGGATCTTTGTCCTCTTTGATTTCCTCTGTAATTACCCCTTCTGGGTTGATATCCTCTTTGATGTTGTCCCCTTTGGTAGTATCTAGGATAGGATTGAGAGGAGCTTTGTCTTGAAGCTGGAGCTTGAGAGGCTGAGCCTGATCCAGAATCTGGAGGAGGAGGAGGAGGAGGCTGATATTGTGAAGAGCCTTTTTCATACTTATCAAGCTTCCTTCTCTTCTTCATGGCTTTCAGTTGGTTCTTGGAGAATTGCATCCATGGCTCAGAGATGGGGCAGTCATGCAGGATGTAGTATGGAATATCATTGGAGTCTTTGGCTTTGGCAGGAGGGACTGACATCATTGCTTTACTTCTAGCTTTTCTCTTCTTGGCAATAGTGCTAGCAGAATCATCAGAATTAGTCATGTACTGATCACTCTCAGAACTTTGAGGTTGATCATACAGATCATCAATTCTTCTGATATGCTCTTCTTGAGCTTTAAGCTTTGCAGAAACAGCAGGAGCAGGAGGAGAGAGAGCAGCAGCAGAGCAGACAGAATCAGCAGTAGACACTAGAGCAGGAGCAGCAACAGCAGGAGTGGGATCTACTAAGTATGAGGCAAGCTCTTCATCAGCAGTCTCAACAGCAATTTCATCAGCATCAGTTGCTGGAATCATCTCTATGTCAGCAATAGCAGCAACAACAATTTCAATAGAGAGAGGCACAGTGGCCTTAGTAGCAGCATCAGAGATATCCACAGCCTTCCAAGACTTGATGTAGGAATCAATATGGCTAGGATCACAGATAGATACAGGCACAATGGCCTTAGACAAATCTTCAGCAGGAGTTGCAGGCAGACAGCTGAAATGGACTGTATCAAATATAGATAGCAGCCTCTGCAGATTCAGTGCAAAAGCACATCCAAGAGCTGGAGCTGGAGCAGACATATGATCAGTAGCTGGCACATCCACTTCTTCATAAGGCATCTCCCCCTGCCTTGGTTCAGAGAGAGGTGAATCAAGGCACCCAGAAGAAGGGATAGCCTGGGAGGAGGAAAGGGAGGCAAGCTTGGTAGACAGCTCCTGGACTTGCTTCAGGAGTGGAGCCAGGGAAGACTCCAGTAGAGATGCCAGCTTGGGAGCTAGCAACTCATACAACCTGTCTGCCAAACTAAGAAGATCTACATGCTCAAGTGGGGCTTGAGCAGAGGTAGGAGCAAAGGTGGATGGAGGGATGGTGCCTGAAACTGAAAATGTGGAGGAAGGTGGAGAGGGAATGGTTGGTTCAGAAGATGGAATTATGGAGATAGAGGAGGGTGAGGTGGAGATAGGGGAAGTAAGAGAGGGTGTGAAGGAGGGTTGAGAGAGAATGTCATGGAGCATTTGTTGAAAGGAGGAGGTTGAGGGTGGATATGGCTGGAGGAGGGGAAGAAGCAGGCAACTCTTCTGCTGGAGGAGTGACTGAAATAGTCCTTGTGCCTGAATGAAGTGGTGCAGCAGCCCTGGAGGGGTTTATGATCTGCCTGTCCCATTTACTGAAGAGGGCACAGGAAAGCCTCTTGGATGCATTGATGAACATGCTAGAGGAGGTTAAAAGGTCAGGGCACCTGTTGTGCAGATAGACCCCTAAGATTCTCCCACAACTAACTGCAGTCTTATTGATCTTCTTCTTAATCAGAGTGAAAAAGATGGAGCCCCAGTCAAGGTGTTTCTTATCTAATAAAGCTCCCATCAGGCAGAATTGATATCTGGATATGGTGTCATGAGCTGAGTGCTTGGCCAACAGCACCTTCCCAACTACATCAGCCAGGAATTGAAATTCTATAGCCAGATTTTTCTTCAATAGCTTATGAGGGTTGACTGCATTGTGACCCATCCTATCCAGCATGGAGTCATACTCCTCTCCACACAGTTCAATGGAGTCTTCTCCAGTACTGAGTTGAAAAACTTCTGTTAAAAGAGCCGGGGATAGAAGGACCTGAGTCCCCTTAATGGTGCCGACAACAGAATTCTTAGTTTCGTCTGTTGCGGTATAACACCACTCTTTAATTTCTTCTGAGGCGATCTTCATCCTTGTAGTCATTATTGGAGTCAGCTGTTGTTCTCTGAATAATTTTAGGATGTCCTTGAAGCGCTGGTCGCTTCCATCGAAGGAGTTTATGTCGATGTCAAAGCCTGTGTCGAACTTCATCTTAGCAATAGCAGCACTTGATTCAGCCATATTCACCTACAACAGAAAACCAAAAACGACCAAGCGTAGAGAATTTGGAGGGAAAAGAAAGAAAGTTGCAGAGTATGAAAGCGCAAAAGGAGAACGACGACTGAAAAAAGATTTTATATTAGGGTTCGACGGCGAAAAGGAAGATCGTTGAGCTCAGCTCGACGAAACGTCGAGCTTAGCTCGACGATTTGGGCTACAGAGGGAATCTGAAGAGTCTTCAAAATCGGCGATCTTCGTTCGACGATGTTGAAAAACGTCGAGCTCAGCTCGACGGCCTCTGATACCAATTGAAAGAGAGGGTAAGATCTATCTCAACTCTAGAGGAGGGGGGGTGAATAGAGTATTTTAAAATAATTTTTCACAGTTGAAATAAACAGCACATATAAAATTCAATTTATGATATAGTGTAGAGTGCTAGTAAGAGGTTAAAAACCAAGAAGTAAAGAGCACAGCACACAGCAGACAAATCACACAAACAAACCAGAAGACACAAGGAAATATAGTGGTTCCCCAAAAACCTGGGTACATCCACTCTTCTTTCCTTCTTGTCCTTATTCTTGTTTTCTGGACAGTCATGCACAATGTGGCCTGGTTTCCTGCAACCAAAGCATATAATTTCTTTATTATTGTTTGATTTATCATACCTTGGTTTATCATGACCCTTGTATGGTCTCTTTCTGAAGTCTTTTCTGGCCATCTTGTAGAATCTTTTGGCCAGTAGACTTATGAGCTCATCATTTCCTGTAGCTTTATCTTCAGGCTCCTCTTCTACAGCTTTGAAGGCTATGGTCTTTTCTTTCCTTGTGGCTGGAGAGGTAGCCTTTTGTTTTTCTTCTCTATTTTTAATGAGCAGCTCATAGGATTTGAGCTTGCCCAGGAGAGCTTCAGTAGTAATCTCATTTAAACTTCTGGCATCCTTGATTGGCCAGATTCTTGAATCCCAAGTGCTGGGGAAGCATATCAGGATTTTGTCATTCAGCTCAGTCAGTGAGATTTCTTTGTCTAGGGTTTTTAGCTCATTGACAATTAGACTTAGTCTATTGTACATGTCAGCCACTGATTCAGCTTCTCCCTTTTTGAAGTTCTCATATTGGCTTATCAGATGAGACCTTCTATCTTTCCTTTCATCAGCAGATCCTGAGACAATTTCAGAGAGTTTGTCCCAGATTTCTTTGGCTGAGTGGCATTCAGCTACCTTCTGAAAAATTTCATCAGACATTGTTTGGGCTAAGATGTTCATAGCCTTAGCATCTGCAGTCTTCCACTTCTTTATATCTGCATCTGTTCTAGAAGGAGGTGGAACAGCACTTGTACTTGAGCTTGCTGGTGGAGTTGGACAAACTGTCAAGACAGAATTGAAAATGTCTTCATCAATAGAATTCATGTATAATCTAATCCTTGCCTTCCAGAGTGCAAACTTAGAAAGGTTGCACACTGGTGGTCTGGTGCTTGCATAATCTTTGTTCTGTGTCATGTCTTTAAATAAAATGATAGATGTATAGAAAATAATCCCCTTAAGAGATTGATCTTATCAAGGATCTTTTTGGTTCAGGTTTTAGCCTGTATGAGCAACCAACCTCCCTCTGATACCAATTGAAAGAGAGGGTAAGATCTATCTCAACTCTAGAGGGGGGGTGAATAGAGTATTTTAAAATAATTTTTCACAGTTGAAATAAACAGCACATATAAAATTCAATTTATGATATAGTGTAGAGTGCTAGTAAGAGGTTAAAAACCAAGAAGTAAAGAGCACAGCACACAGCAGACAAATCACACAAACAAACCAGAAGACACAAGGAAATATAGTGGTTCCCCAAAAACCTGGGTACATCCACTCTTCTACCACCCTTGGTAGGAATCCACTCAGGATGAGTTGATCAGGTGTCCTGACACCAATGAGCTTTTGATAAGGTGCTCAAAAACCAAAACTGGATTTTTTGGTAAGGTGTCTTGCCACCACTGAGTTTTGACAAGGCTCTCAGAACCAGACAGAACTTTTGAAGGGAGTTCAAGAACCCTTTTACATCAGGAAAAGAAAAATAAGAGTGAAGGGTGTCTTCTCTATTCTCAATCAAATGAGAGAAGCACAAGTGGATTGATGATGTCAAAGCTCCCCCTGAGATGTAGAAAGGTTCAAGAAAAGAAGCTTTGCTCTAGGGTGATAGGTATTCAGAACTTTGATCTCCAGCAAAGGATGGTTTCAGCAAGAAGGCTAAAAATGAGGTGTCTGGAGTTCTGAGATGAGATTGTGAACACTTTTCAGTCAGCAAGAATATTTTTGAAGTCACAGTTCTTCTGTTGTTCTTCTGCTATCAGTATTCTCTATTCTGTGTGTTCACTTTCTTTCTTGTCAATCTGTGTATATATTTTCTCTTGTGTATTCTGTATATCTTAAGAAACAGAAGAGAGGAATTGAAATTTTCTGAAGTTTTCTTGTCCAAATTAGCCGTTGGGAGTCATAAATGTCTTCCAAAAAGAGTCTTGTCTTCTAGAGGAAAGTCCAGCAAACATTCTCTGAATAATTCCTTGAAACTTGCTCCAGAATAAAGACAAACGGCTGGGAGATCTTCTGACATAAATGCTGATAATATTCAACAACATTCCAAAGAACAGCAGCATTTGAATTCCTGAAAGCGTCGATCTCTCTAAAAAAACGTTGATCTGAGCTCTACGATCGTCGAACTGAGCTCAGAGATGAAATGAGACAAGCAGACAGAAAACGTCGATCTGAGCTCGAAGATCGTCGAACCGAGCTCAGCGACCTGAGAAATAACTTGAAGGAGGGATCGTCGAACTGAGCTAGAAGATAGTCGAGGGGAGTTCGACGACTAAGCAGAAGCTAGCCAAAAGCAGATAGTCGATCTGAGCTCGAAGATCGTCGACCGGAGTTCGACGATTTATTGAAGTTGAGCTCAGAGAGCGTCGAACGGAGTTCGACGATTCGTCGACCTGAGCTCGACGAAAATTGCCTTAGACTTAGCTCTTCAACCTTGATCTTGGAATGGTCCTGGGGGCAGCTCCAAACCTAAGTTCTAAGCCCTAGACTCATTCTAATGTTGACCTTCTCAACTATACAACTAGGTCAACTGGGATTCCTAAGACAAGCATAGTGATCCTTACCCAAATTAGTAATAGGGTGTTCCAACATATTCTCTCTTCTCTCCTCCATTCTATAAAAGGGAGAGCATACCTTTGTAAATGATAACTTTTTGGGTAATAAAACTTTCAATTATTCAAATTTCTAGAATATTTTTAATCGCCTGTTTGCTACTCTCACAATTATATAAAAGAACATCTCATCAAAGTATACTCATACTACGACATCCGTAAACTTGAACCTAATACATCACTGATTGAATTTGTTAGCTTATATTCGAAACACATAGTAGAACTTCTTGATGTACATTGACATTTGCCTTTTTTTACATGTCGACATAAGGTGATATATTCTCAAAGTAACATCTCTTACATAACCATACTCTTAGCCCTTTAGAAGTACTAATTCTTTTCTTGACCATTCTAAATGATTCTGAACTGTAAACTAAAATAAAATATCATATATATATAAAAAAAGAATTATATCACATTAATAACCTGATATATCAAATCATAAAGATTTTTTCTGAACAACTTATCCAAAAAAATAAAAATACCATCCTTAATTATTCCCTGTTGCCTTCCAACGATCAACGGAGTCAAGATTCACCCTTCTATCTTCCAACAGACAACCCATACCTCAAGTCTTCCTTACCAGGAATGCATTCCCTGCTTCCATCATAAGCCCACACCCCTCCCTATTTAATCACACAACAACCCTTCAGGATTCTTGCATCAGGAATTAACTTCCCTACTCCCTGACCCCAACAAAACCCACTCACGAACACCTTCCAAAAGGCCTTTTCTAGGCAACCCATAAATCTAGCCCCCTCCGTGACCATAAATTCAGGCCCCATATTCCAAACCCCTCAAATATAGCCCCGATTCACCATTCATCCCCTCCGAACAGCCATCAACTCACCCGCAAGCCACCAGATCTTCATTTTATAAGCGTTATTGTTGTGTATACAGTGTTGTAACCTTATATTTTATGGGGTTCTTCCTAAATATTTTGAGTCAAATCAGGGAAGTTCAGTCCAAGGACTCGAGAGCAAAATAAACCAGCCAGACGAGCTGCGCTCGCCCAAAAAGTACCAAAAGCACCCTCACAGGGAGTCATCCCAACCGAAGCGCGCTGAAGCACCCAGCACTGGCTGTGCATGTGCAGCGTGTGCACGCCCGTGGCCGCGTAGGGCCACAGACTGTGCACCTCATGACCTATGTTCATCCATGGCCCCACAGGCACGCATCCATGTAAGGCCGCGCACAGCGTACAGTCACGTAGGGCCGCGCAGCGCGCGGCCTGTGGGCGCATAGCGCGAGGCCATGCTTGGTCGCGCATTCACACGGCCATGCAGGGCTTCCTTCTGTGTGCGGCCATGCAGGGTTGTGCCCTGTGTGCTGTCGTGCATGGCCGCACAGCCATGTGGCCATGCAGGGCCGCGCCCTGCGTGGCCTCGCCCAGCGCGGGCGTGTCATGCGTGCGAGGGTGCCGACGGTCCCGCCACCGCCACCGGCAATCCTCACTGTCGTCGAACGTCCCCTTTGCCGTCTACTGCCTCCAACCACCGCCACCGCCTTTGGGCACTGTACCCAGGCTGCCCGAATTGCCTAAGGGGAAAGGAGGGCACTTCCGTCATTTAGTTAATTTTGGTGATCTACGCGATCGAAACAGAGTGACACCATTCCCCAACACAAATCACACCCCGGTGCAATTACTAACACGCCCCTCTTAAAAATTATAAATAGTGTCTCAGGCCTTCATTTCTTGTCAAACAACTCTAGAGGAAAGAGAGAGGAATCTGAGATTTTCCGGAGGGATCGTGGACTTAAGATGATTCTCCGCTCAGGAATTCTATCTGCTCTTCTCCTTGTTCCGCAGACTCCTGACCCTCAAGTGACGTCAACCGCCTCGGCGAGAGCGCTCCCATCTAGGCTCCCCATCAATAAGAGTGCTACCTAAAAACTTCTCCTTGCGCTACGGTTCCATCGTTCCTTAAGTGACGTCAACTGCCTCCGCGAGAGCGCTCCCATCTAGGCTCTGCATCAATAAGAGCGCAATCATCAAAAGCTCCAACAAATTAGAATATTTTCCATCCGAAATGCCCCCACTAAGGTTCTGCGAGCTCAGTGTCATCTCAAGACAAGGAGGCTTCCATCGAGGCTCCAAAAACTGAGCTACTTTTTGCATATTTACCTTACTTGTAATGGGTAGATGTATGTAGCCCTCCGTGTGGGAATATTTCCCTCAATGTTCCCTAGATTTGAAGAGGCATCACATTCAGTACTAAGAGCATAGTTGTATTTGATGTTTTTCAAGCTCATCATGTGTAGGATGTTCCATGGAACAAGTTTAGACAGGTTGTCTAAGTGGTTATGACAGGTGGTCATAAGGTGGAGAAGTGGAGCGACATAAATCTGTCTAAGTCCACAGGCATTGAATGAAGCCAGTTCACTCAACGCCAGAAGTCAAAGAAAGATGCTGGAAAGGCTGAAAATTGCCTAAGTACACAGGCGTTGAGTGAAGCCAGATTACTCAACGTTAGATGCCAAAAAGTGCAGAGTAAGGTGTGGACAGTCAAAGCTCAACATTCTGCAAAGCAATTCTACGGCTAAGTCCACAAGCGTTGAGTGAAGGCAGTTCACTCAATGCTATATATCAAAAGGCATCGAGTATAGTTGGGTCTGTCAAAGCCTCGGCATTGGCAAACTAGAAAATCGACTAAGTCTAGAATCGTTGAGTGAGGACAGCTTAGTCAACGCCTGATAAAAGAAGCATTGAGTCAAGCGCAATCTGTTGAAGATTCTGTCCAGAAATCTGGCTAAGTCCAGAATTATCGAGTGAATACAGCTCACTAAATGACAGAAAAGAATGTGTCGAGTAATGTTAAAGATCAAAAAGAAATAGAAAGAGAAATCTGTCTAAGTCTAGAAGTGTTGAGTGATGACAGCTCACTCAATGCCTCAACAAGATGGCAAACTTCAAAGAAGCATCTTAGTATAAAAGCGTTGAGTGATGAAGCTTCACTCAATGCTCTCAATGCCTAGTAGACAAAGACAGTTGCAGCTAAGTCAAGGGCCATTGAGTGATGAAGACTCACTCAACGCACTCAATGCCTGATGGTGCAGAGAATTTGACTAAGTCCAGATTCGTTGAGTGAAGCCATTCACTCAACGCACTCAACGCCTGGTGTTGAATCTACGAATTTGGCTAAGTCAACAAATGCTGGCGTCAGCAAAAGTTACCAAAGTCAACAAAGTTTAAATTAGTTGCGAGAAAGCTATAGAACACGACAAATAGTGTCAGAGGTCTACTATACATCTTCATCCATTAAAGCAAGGCACAGCTATCAACCATAGGTGGTCCTTACTGCTTCTTGGAGATGTTAATCAGCAGAAGATAAAAGAGACAAGTTGGACTGAAGGAACTTTAACTTTTAGGGTTTTCTCATTTCGAAATGTTATAGCTGAACTTCTTTTTCCTCGCCATTGTTGACGAGCTTGAAGCTTGAAGTTAAATCAGCTGATCTAAAAGTTCTTTCAAGTTGTTGTAGCTAATTTCTTCTGCTACAGCAAGTTCAGAAAAGGTTCTGAAAAAGAAGAAAGAACAAGGCTTTCAAGTTTCTGCAGGTACAGGTTAGCTGATTGAAGAACACAAGAACTATCTAATCTTCAGTCTTCTTCAGCAAGTTTAGAAACAAGTTTCTGAGGTTCTTCAGCAGAGGCAGCTTATTACTGAAGAAATATTTTCTATTATTGTAAAGAAAGTTAGGGTTTTTAACTTAGTCCAGGAAGGCATGCATAGATAAATTTCTCTAGTGTCAAATCAACAACACCAACCAACTACTCTTCCTGTAGGATCCTTTTGAATCTGAGTTGTAAGCCTGATTTATAAAGGCTGAGGTAAGATCCATGTGTGGATCTAAGTGTATGGCTGTAAAGCCTGAGTTTGTAGGATCCCTATATGGATCTCAGTGTAGGTCTGTTGAGCCTGAGTTTGTCGGATCCTTGTGTGGATCTGAGTGTAGGGCCTGTGTGTATGAGGTAAGATCTTAACAGATCTAAGCTGTATGAGAGTTTTACTCTCTGAGTTTTAGTGCTAACCTCCATAGCCTGAGCTATAGTACTTGGGTTCAAGTTTGAGGTAGGTGATCATTTGATCACTGAGTTGTATGAGTAAGCTTGCTCTGAGGTAGGGTTTTGTGCTTGAGCTGTAGGTCTTGGAGGAGACTGAGAGATCTTGAGGGATCTGTGGTGTAAGCTCTAAGAAGCCATGTTTTGGAGAAGGGGCCTTGTCTAACAAGCTGTTAGAAAGGTGAGGGAAAGTAGACGTACCCATAATTTGGGGAACCACTATAAATCTTGTGTGTGCTTTGTATGATTATCTTGGAAGTAATATTTAACTCACCCACAACACACTAAGTAGAGGGAAAATTATAAAAGACCAAAAACTTATTCACCCCCCCCCCCCTCTAGGTGATTAGCTACCTTAGAATTAAAGACTTTCAAGTGGTATCAGAGAGAGGTTGTTCAAGAAGGACATAATAGTCAAAGTAGATCTCAAAGGGTAGCTAAAATAAGTATACTTATGGGTTCAAGAGAGAACCATAAGGAGTTAGGTTCTATGAAACTCCCATCTGCAGGAAGTAGAGTTTTGGAATCTGGAAAGAGAGGGTCGGGCTATTTATGGAAACCTCTGACCCAAGGATCTTTATGACTGTCAAAAGAGGGACCTTTCATCCCTATGAAGGTCTCAGTTCTAGATGCAACAATCCAGACACCAAATACATATTCTAAAATGAACAAGGATGAGTTCATACTGGATACATTGGATAAGAGGGCACATAACATTAATGTTAGTATCATAGATGATTCAATCTTTCAGAATCTGGTTCACTCCCAGACCTCCAAGGAGATGTGGGACACATTGTTGGTCTACATGGAGGGATCTGAAGAGGTCAGAGATGATAAAAATTCCATGCTCAACTAAGAGTATGAGGCTTTCAGGCAGTTCTAGAAAGAGAACATAGTTACTTGCTATGAAAAAATTTTCAGGACAGTTAATGAGCTGAGGACCTATGGGTGAGTATTTAGTCATTATGAGCTTAATGATAAGTTCCTGAGGTCTCTCACCAGAGACTGGGACACCAAGATATGTGTCATCATAAAGGTGGTCAAGCTAGCTGATACTCCTCCCCATACTCTATTTGGAAAGCTGCTCTCTTATGAGATGCAGCTAGCTACCAGGAAAGAGGAAGGATCCATCAGCAAATCACATACCAAAGAAAAGTCCTTGGCCTTTTGAGCAGAGAGCATGGAGAAGGGCAAGGAGAGTATTTCCTCTCCTCCAAGGAGGCTTGCTGAATTAGACAGCATTGGGCCAAGTTCATCTGACAGCAGCTTGTCAAATGAAGACTTTGCTGCCTTCTCTAGGAAGCTTCAGAAATTGATAAGGAGTAAGTAGTGGAGGAGTAGACCTTTCTCCTCCTCTCATCATAAGGAGGACTACTACAAGGTAGAGAAGAAGCACTCTAAGAGAGGCAGGTATGACTCTAAGCCTAGTAAACATATTTCCTCTAAAGTTGTTTGCTACTGTTGCAACAAACTTGGGCATGTTATTGCTGACTACCCGGTGAAGAGAAAAGAGGTTGGTGAGAAAAAGGCTCACTAGCACAAGGGCAAGAAGGACAAGTCCTTCATTGCAAAGAAGGAGAAGAGCTGGACTGACTCATCTTCATCAAAGTCTGAAGAAGAAGAAGCCTATATTGGGATGGTTATTATTGCTGCTAAAGAAGGAGCTGAAGCAGAAGCTGAAGACTATCCTACTACTAGGATAGGGATCAGGGCCCCTCTATCATATTCAAATAGTTATTTAGAGGTGTATTATGAAGATGAAGAAGATAGCATCAGCTAGTATGGGCTGATGGCAAGGTCTGATGATGAATCCAGTCAGGGATAACCTGGTCCAGTCAAGGCACATTCCTTATCCAGCTCATCTTCTGACTCAGATTATGAGACTAGTCTAGACTCTGATGCTTCTCTATATAGTGTTGAAGAGGGATCAGTTTCTAAGAAAGATGTCAATCAATTGATTGACAGGTATGGTGAACTTCTAGATGCCTTTAATAAGTGCAAGAATTTGACTAAAAAGCAAGCTGTGGAGATTGCCTCTCTTCAGCTAGCTGCTGCCCAGCATTCTGAGATAGTATCTTTGCGGAATCAGAAGGACAGGGAAATCAGCCAACTTAAGGTCATGACTCTCATTCAGATTGGCACCATAAAGTTCAAGAATAGTCTTATTAGGAACCTTGAAGAGAATCTCTAGAGGGAGAAGAGAATTGTGGCTAGTTTCTATAAGCCCAATACAGTGTTGCCCTTGATAAACTCCTTCTCCTCTCATAAGGGTAAGAAGGGGTTGGGTGTTGATTCCATTGATCCACATAGCCCAGATTTGTAGGAAGTCAAACAAGTCAATGACATACACACAAGTTATATTTGATGTGTGTTTGACTTTAAGCATGCAGGTGGACATCAAGCAAGCTGGTGGACAAGCAGGTATTTGCCTAAGTCCACATTCATTGAGTGAAGCAAGCTCACTCAACGCTAGATGCAAGGGAAGATGCTGGATAGGCTGGAAATCTCATAAGTCCACGGGCATTGAGTGAAGTCTATTCACTCAACACCAGGTAAGAAAAACCGTTAAGTATAGCTAGGTTAGTCTAAGCCTAACAATTGGCAAGCTGAAATTATGACTAAGGCCACAGGCGTTGAGTGTAGTATACTCACTCAAAGCCATATAGCTAAAAGCAGTGAGACAGGAAAAGCCTAAGAAGAATCAGGCAGAAATGTGGCTAAGTCCACAGGCGTTGAGTAAAGTCCACTCACACAATACCATAACATAAAAAATCATTGAGTATTACTCAGTCAGTCAAAGCCATAGAAAATCTATGTAAATATTTGAATAAGTCCACAGTCATTGAGTGAAGCTTACTCACTCAACGCCATGTGATAAAAAGCGTTGACTGAACCTTAGTCAGTCAGAGATTGTGATTTCATAAAAATTTGGCTGAGTCCAAATATGTTGAGTGTAGCCTACACACTCAACGCCAAATAACAAAAAATTATTTATTAAGTAGTTTGGCGTTGAGTGATGAAGGCTCACTCAACCCCTAGTAGTAGAAATATTTTCTAAGGCAAAAAGCATTGAGTGATGAAGACACGTTCAATGCTCTCAAAGCCTGGCAACATAAAGTTTGGCTAAGGCAGAAAGCGTTGAGTGATGAAGACACACTCAATGCTCTCAATGCCAAGGCAAATGGCGTTGAGTGGACTCAATGCTCTCAACGCCTAGAAAAAAAAACTTTCTAAGTGTTTTGGCATTGAGTGAAGCTTACTCACTCAATGCCTATTGGTAGAGAAATTATTCTAAGTGTTTTGGCATTGAGTGAAGGTTTCTCACTCAATGCCTAGTGATAAAAAATCTGTCTATGTGTTTTGGCGTTGAGTGAAGCTTACTCACTCAATGTCTATACTAACGTTGCTTGATTTTGGCTAAGTCCACAGATGGCTGACGTCAGCATGAGTCATCAAAAGTCAACAAAGTCAACGCAGTTCAAATTCGTTGCGGGAAAGATGGAGTAAGCCATTAATGATGTTGGCGGCCAGCTTTTGTCATCTTCTGCAAATGGAAGGTGGTAAATTGGCAATTAAGGTTGGGCCCCATAGCACAAAGAGTCGTTCATCGACAAGTAATAAAAGGGAAAGATTGGCTGAGTCGACAATAAGCAATTAGGGTTTTCTGATTTCGCAATTGCGGTTGAACATCATCTTCTTCCTCGCCATTGCTGCCAAGCCTGAAGGTCATGTTCAGTTCAATCAACCTGAAAATGAAAAGTGATAGTTGTTGCGATATTCATCTGCGATAGTAAGGTCAGGACTGATTCCTATAAGAGAAGAGGCAGAGACTTCTGCAAGCTACTTCCAGAATAAGCCTTTGATTCATCTAAAGATATCTGTCAACTTGTTGTTGTGAAGAAGAAGTTAGGGGAGACTCCATTTCTACCCAGGAAGACAGACACAGAGATTTTTCTCTGGTGTCTGATTGTTTCAAATCTTTGCTGTTTTTTGTAGGATCCAATCTTGGATCTGAGTGTAAGATTCTTTAGTGAATTCGAGTGTAGGCCTGTGTTATAAAGGCTGAGGTAAGATCTGTTGTTGATCTAAGTGTAGGATTATTGTGTGAATCTGAGTGGTAGGCATGTGTTATAAAGGCTGAGGTAGGATCTAGTTGGGATCTGAGTGGTAGGGCATATTCCCTGAGGTGTAAGTCTTGAAGAAGACTGAGTGATCCTGCGGGATCGTGTTATAAACTCCTTAGAGCCAAGTTTTAGTGGAAGAGCCTTATCTAACACACTGTTAGAAGGGCGCAGAGGTACAGTGGACGTACCTAAACTCTAGGGAATCACTATAAAATATCTGTGTCATTTGGTTGATGTTCTTGAAAGCTTAACTTAACAAATCACCAAGCACAAAAAATAAGGTGTTGGTCTAAATAATTAAAAATAGACCTAAAACCTATTCACCCCCCCCCCCCCCTCTAGGTGTTAGCTGACCTTGAAAATAGAGTCTATCAAGTGGTATCAGAGGGAGGTTACTCTTTAAAGACTGAACAGTCTGAGTAGATCTCCAAGGTCAGCAAGAATATCTTGCCTTATGGGTTTAGGAGTGAACTATAAGGAGCTGGGTGCCATGAAGCTTCTTATCAGCAGGAAAAAAGGGTTTGGCATCTGGAAGGAGAGGGTTAGGCTATTCATGGAGGCAGCTGACCTTAAGATCTTTATCACAGTCAAGGAAGGGCCTTTCATCCCTATGAAAGTGTTAGTTCTGGATGCAAATGTCCAGACACCCAAGACCTACTCTGAAATGACAAAGGATGATGTCATCCTTGCCACCATGTACAAGAGGGCATAAAATATAATAGTTAGTGCCATAGATGACTCCACCTTCTAAAATTTGGTACACTGCAAGACTGCAAAGGAGATGTGGGACACACTAGTGGTCTACATAGAGGGTACAGAGGAAGTAAGAGACGACAGAAAGTCCATGCTCAATCAAGAGTATAAGGCCTTCAGGCAGAGCAAGACTGATAGCATAACTGAGTGCTATAAAAGATTCTTCAGGATTGTCAATGAGCTGAGGATATATAGAAAAGTCTTCAGCACTTATGAGTTGAATGACAAGTTTCTCAGGTCTCTAACTAGAGATTGGGATACTAAAATCTGTGTCATAAGAGAGGTGGCAAAGCTTGCTGACACTCCACCAGCAACTCTATTTGGGAAGTTATTGTCTTATAAAATGCAGCTGATAGTCAGGAAAGAGGAGGAGAAAGTCAGCAAGTCCCAAGCTAAATAAAAATATGTGGCCTTCAAAGCTGAAGCCATAAGGAGGAGCAGAAGGAAGACACCTTATCCACCAAGGAGGGATGTTGAATCTAACTTAGAAAAATCAGAGACCAACACATCAGACTGCCATATGTCTAATGAAGACTTTACTACCCAAGAAGTTCCAGAAGTTTATGAAGAAGAAATATTGGAGAAGCAGGCCCTCTTCCTCCTCTCATCCCAAAGAAGACTACTACAAGGGCAGGAAGAAATCCTCTAAGGAGGACAGGTATGGTTCTAAACCCAACAAACATATTTCATCTAAATTGGTTTGCTATTGATGTAGCAAGCCATGGCATGTAATAGCCGACTGCCCTGTCAAAAGAAAGGAATCTGGTGAGAAGAAGGGACGCCAGCACAAAGGCAAGAAGGAAATACTACATTGCAAAGAAATAGAAGAGTTGGACAAACTCTTCCTCTTTAGAGTCAGAAAGAGAAGAGGATGATGAAGCCTACATTGGGCTATTTGCTGTTATACTGGAAGAAGAACAAGAAGACAACTACTGTCATGGACTGATGGCTCTGACTAATGAAGAATCCAGCTAGGAACAGCCTGGTCAACTAAAGATAAATTCTCTATCCAAGTCTTCTTCTAAGTCAGGCTATGAGACCAGCCCAGATTCTGAAGCTCATTAATCAAGAGATGAAGGAGATTCTGAGTCTGAGGAAGATGTCAATTCAGTAATTGAGAAATATGGTATCCTTTGTTGGATCCCTAGTTGGATTTGGGCTAGGTTCACTAACTTAGGCTGAGTCTTACCAACATTATATAGTCAGGGTCATGTTTAGTTGTCTTAGAGTTTAGGCTAAGTTTTGATTAGTGCTACCTCCTTGGACAAGCCATCAGTGGACTTCAGAGACTCAGAATTAGTAGTTTTTAGAAGAAAGTGATCAGTTCAAAGTTCTTCGAACTCAGCTCGACGATCGTCGATCTCAGATCGACGAACTCAGATTTAATTCTCTGAGCTGAGCTCGACGATCTTAGAGCTCAGGTCGACGTTTTGTTTTCAGACAGATTCTCAGCTCGACGAACTCTTAGTGCAGAATTGGAAAGTATTTCTCAGTTAGCAGTTCACAGAGCTCAAGTCGACAAACTTGAATTCTCTGGTCGACGATCTTGGATCTCAGGTCAGCGAATTCCGTTCAGAGTTCGACGTTTTCTATTTAATTCCAGAATGAGTCTTTCCTTCTTCTATTCCTTATTTTCTCTATTTATTAGCAGTATTATTCTGAGAATTTAATGCAAATATTCTTCTGAATATAGCTGTTATTGGTTGCATTAAATATGGTATTCATCAGAATAAATATTTTCTTATTCTTTCAAGAACAGTTGGGAAACTCATTAATGCATTTATTCCAGCCGCTTTCATTTCTCCAAGATCAGCCAGCATTTATGGAAAGAATTCAAAATTAAAAAGTAAAATTTTTTTGGCAGTAGAATAAAAGAGATGCTCTCTTTTTTGAGAAAGATATAGTTAGAGTTACAGAGAGAATAAATCGACAAGCACTGCCAGAGAACAATCATCCAAACAGTCGATGCTTTCATTCTCTCTCTCAGAGCTTCTCATTCTCTATCAACACTCTAGTTTGAAGAAGAACAAAACATCAAGATCAAGAGTCTTCTTCAACTTCTGTTCCAGAAATCCTCAGAGACATTCTATTCAACATCAGTCGCTGGATTTCCTGGACCTTGGCAGATCAAGCTGAAGACCTGTTCACCCTTAAGCAAAGCTCATTCTTCCTGAAGCATTCAACTTCTCAGGGGGATCTTTGACAACACAAGAATCCACAAAGTCTTCTCAAATTGTATTGAGAAAAGAGAAGACTTCCATCAAACTCTTTCCACCCCATTGTACAGGGTTATAACTCCCTTCAAAAGTTAGTTTGGTTGACAAGTCTCCTTCCAAAAGACTTGAAGTTGGTTTTTGGGCACCTGATCAAAAGCCTAAAGGGTTTCCTGATCTACCTGAATCAGATCTTGTGGTGGCAGTCACCTGATCAAAACTTGTTAGTGGATTTCTACATAGGGTGGTAGAAGAGTGGATGTACCCAAGTTTAGGTAAACCACTATAAACTTCTAGTGTCGTCTGGTTTCTCCTTTTCATTTACATTGTTTTTGTTGTGCTTGTGATTGGTTGAATAGTTAGCTTAGTTTTCTTATTCTTAATTAATATATAGTATCATTATATTTACTCTGATATAAACTTTAAATAGAACCAAAGTTTTAATACTCTATTCACCCCCCCCCCTCTAGAGTAATCAGATCTAACCCCTCTTTTCAATTGGTATCAGAGGGTGTGTTTGTCTGGTTGTACAAGTTAACAATTGAACCAAGATCTAGTTGGATCAGATTTTCCTCTTCTCAGCTATTCTCTATCACAATGGCACAAAACAAGGATTATGCAAGCACCAGACCTCCAGTATGCAACCTGAATAAGTTTGCTATCTGGAAGGCAAGAATTAAGTTGTATATGAACTCTATTAATGAGGATATATTTAACTCTATCTTGATAAGACCTCCTACTACAGCAACTGCTTCAACTTCAACCTCAGGCAATCATGTTGTCCCACCACCTGAGTGGACAGATGACCAAAAGAAAGACAAGATTGCAGATGCTAAAGCCATGAACATATTGGCTCAAACTATGTCTGATGACATTTTTCAAAAGGTGGCTGAATGCACCTCTACAAAAGCAATCTGGGATTGTCTTAATCAGATGGTTGCTGGCTCAGTAGATGAGAGAAAGGATAGAAGATCAACTCTCATCTCACAATATGAGAACTTTAAGAAATACGAAGCTGAATATGTTGGTGATATATACAACAGACTAAGCTCTATCATCAGTGAGTTGAAGACACTGGACAAAGACATCTCTCTCACAGAGGTGAATGGCAAGATCCTAATGTGCTTCCCAAGCTCATGGGACACCACGATCTTGCCAATCAAAGAGGCCAGAAGCTTGAATGAGATTTCAACTGAATCTCTCCTAGGAAAGATCAAATCTTATGAGCAGTTGATAAAATCCAGAGAAGTTGTTGAACAAAGAACTCCTCCTCCAGCAAGAAAAGAACAAAACATTGCATTCAAAGCTGCTGAAGAGACTGAAGCTCCAACAGTAAATGAAGAGCTAATGAGTCTCTTTGCTAAGAGATTCTATAAAATAGCAAGAAAGGATTTCAGGAGAAAGTCATCCAGGAATGACAACATGCCCAGGTATGACAAAACTTCCACTAAAGAATTAGTGTGTTTTGGATGCAGGAAACCTGGGCACTTCATGTCTGAATGTCCTGATAATCAAAGGAAGGAGAGGGAAGAGAAAAGGAATCAAGAAGCAAGCATTACAGTAATCCCTCTTTCAGTAGGCACAAAAAGAAGGAAAAGGGATTTATGGCTGAAACATGGAGTGACACAGAAGATGAATCTACATCTTCTAGCTCCAGTGAAGAAGAAGAAGAGGCAAAAGCAAAGGAAGTCTGCCTCATGGCTATCAATGCCTCTTACAGCCCATCAGATGCTGAAGATGAATCTGAAAATGAAGAAGTATCAGAATCAGAAGCAGATCAGGTATTATCATCTTTTGATTATAGTTCTGATAGTTTTAAAATTGAATTTAAAACCATGTGCTTAGACTTAATTAATTCTGAAAAGGTTATTAAACAACTTAGAGAAAAATTAACTGAACAGAATAATCTAATGCTAGAAAATGATAAGTTAAAGAATGAAATAACACTAGCTAATGTACAAATCATAAAACTAAAGACTGAATTGTGTGAGGCCAGGCAACTTGAGGAATCTCTCAATGGGAGAAGTTTTAAGCTGATGGACATTACAAGCACAGTCAATGTCAGATTGAATGGAAAGCTAGGCTTGGGTGCATCATCAAGCCTACCCCCTTAATTCAGAAAAATATCTTAACAACTCCAGTTAAATTTGTTTCTGAAAAGGGAAAAGAAAACGTAGAAAATAATAGTCATAAACAAACAGACCTAAAACACAAAGCTAAGAGAAAGAAAAGAAGTAATAATAATAATGATAAAAAACTATGTTCAGTAGATTTCGTCGAACTCAGATCGACGAAATGTGTATAGTTCGTCGAACTCAAGTCGACGAACTCCAAACGCAAACTTGTACTATAATTATTATCTGAACTACGATCGACGAAACCAGTATGGTTCGTCGACCAGAGATCAACGTTTTTGGGGCTCAGAAAATGAGTATTTTCATTCTCTGAGTGGAGCTCGAGGAACTCATTCCCGATCATCGACCTCAGGTCGACGAACTCACCTGAATTCGTCGAACGCAGATCAGTTTAACAGATCTTTTAATTCTTTTCAAAACTTTAATCCACCAAGAACTTTTAATAATAACTTTCATCAATGGATCATTCCACCTAGGAAATATCATCCTCTTGGTTATAAAAGCCATCCAGAATACTCTTTCATTTTCAGTTTTAATTATGTGAAGAAAGAAGGACCAAAGGTAACCTGGGTCAAAAATGACTAATCTGTTTTGCAGGAAAAAGACTGTTCTACCACAGAGCAATAGTGGTATTTGGACAGTGGCTGTTCTAAGCATATGACAAGAAATAAGGCCAACCTAACTCACTACAAGGCAAAGCTAGGACCAAAAGTGATCTTTGGTGACTCCAATTGTGGCCAGACTGAGGGCTATAGAAAAGTTAAAGTTAGAGCTGTCACCTTCAGGAATGTAGCTTATGTAAGGTGATTGAAGCACAACCTTATCTCCATAAGTCAATTATGTGATGAAAGGTTTCAGGTATCATTTACTAAAACCTCCTGTCTTATCACTTCCTTAGACAATAATGTAGTTTTGACTGGTACTAGAGTAAGAAACATTTACCTAGTTTATTTTCAATCAGCTAAATCAGAAATCTGTCTTTTTAACTCAACTAGTAATAATAATGACCTTTGGCATAGAAGATTAGGACATTTAAACCTAAAAATATTACTAGGTTATCTAAAGACAACCTTGTTAGAAAATTGTCTTCTTACCCCTATAAGAAGGAAAGCCTTTACAGAGCTTGTCAGTTAGGCAAGCAAACTAAAAGTAGCTTAAATCATTAAATAAAAGTGACTCACCTAGAATTTTGTACTTACTACATATGGACCTTTTTGGCCATATAGCAGTACAAAGTCGAGGAGGGAAATCTTATACTTTGGTGATTGTAGATGAGTTCTCTAGATTCACTTGGGTTTTCTTTCTGAGATCAAAGTCTGATAACTGTAAGACTCTTACAGATTTTCTCAAGAACATATAGATTGAGTACTCTACTCCAGTTGCATTGATCAGAAGTGATCATGGTACTGAGTTTGAGTCTCTTCTTATGCAAGAGTTCTGTAGGAAGGAAGGCATCAGACAATGCTTCTCAGCTCCTAGAACACCTCAACAAAATGGGGTTGCTAAAAGGAAGAATAGAACACTGATTGAATAAGCAGGCACATTACTTGCAGATGCTTATTTGCCCCTATCCTTTTGGGTAGAGGCTGTAAGCACAGGAAATTATGTACTGAATAGAAGTCTTATACACAAGCTTAAGAATAAGACTCCTTATGAGCTACTTAAAGGGAAGAAACCTAAAGTAAATTACCTTAAAATTTTTGGTTTTTTATGTTATATTAACAACAACAATAAGAAATATCTTAGAAAGTTTGAAGCCAAGTCTGAAATGGGAATTTTTCTTAGATATTCCCAAGTAAGCAAGGCATATATGGTCTATAATAAATCCACCTTAAAAATTGAAGAATCCATCCATGTTTCTTTTGATGAGACTAACATGTTTAACAAGGAGAAGCAAGCTTCTACCAGTAATTCTTTGCAGGTATCTAACATGTGTGAGAGGCTAAATGAGCTGACCCTCACCAATGAGGCTATTACTCACTCTTCTCCACTTGATGCTGAATAAAGTGATGATGAAGAAGCTGACATCTATGTTGAACCAACAACAGCTAATCCAATTCCACCAGAGGAATTAATTCCCCAAGCTATTGCTCAACCAACTCCACCAACTGAAATTGTCACACTTAGAGATCACCATATATCTCTAGTGATTGGAGACATAACAGCTGGTGTACAGACAAGGCATCAACTCCACCAGGACATGATGCATGCCTGCTTCATATCTCAACTTGAGCCCCAATCCATCAAAGATGTTGAGCAAGATCCATACTGGATTATTGTTATGCAAGAGGAGCTCAACCAATTTAAGAGATGCAGAGTTTGGGACTTCGTTCCAAGACCCAAAGACTACCCAGTCATTAGAACTAAGTGGGTTATCAGGAATAAGCTTGATGCCCATGGATCAATCATAAGGAATAAAGCAAGGCTTATTGCTCAAGGCTATAGGAAAGAGGAAGGCATTGATTATGATCAAACTTTTGCTCCTATTGTAAGGCTAGAAGCAATCAGGATCTTCCTTGCTTATGTTGCTTTCAAGAAATTCAAAGTCTACCAGATGGATGTAAAAAGTGCTTTTCTGAATGGAGAACTAAAAGAAGAGGTTTATGTTGAACAATCTCCAGGTTTTATCTCTTCATCTTATCCCTCTTATGTTTTTAAACTGTATAAAGCTCTCTATGGTCTAAAGCAAGCTCCAAGAGCTTGGTATGAAACCTTAGCTAGCTTCCTTTTAGTGCATATGTTTTCTAGAGACATGGTAGATAGGACTTTGTTTTTTAAGCATCATAATAATAAAATTCTATTAGTACAAATATATGTAGATGACATTATATTTGGCTCTACAGATCCCAAACTATGCAAAAGGTTCTCCAACCTTATGCACTCTAAGTTTGAGATGAGTAGCATGGGTGAGCTCTCGTACTTCCTTCGTCTCCAAGTGAAGCAGACTCCTAATGGCATTTTCTTATCTCAATCCAAATATACTAAAGAGCTGATCAAAAGGTTTAGGATGGTTGATGCCTCAACTAAGAAAACACATATGGCTATAAATGTTGTAGTTGATTCTGATAAGCAAAGGAAACCTGTTGATCAGAAATTGTATAGGGCCATTGTTTGGTCCCTTTTATATCTCACAGCAAGTAGGCCTGATATAATGTTTGCTACATGTCTTTGTGCTAGGTTCCAGGTGAACCCTAAAGAATCTCATCTAATTTTATTAAAAAGAATTTTGAGATATATAAAGAGTTGCCTAAATCTAGGACTCTGGTATCCAACTGAATCAGAATTTGAGTTAACTGGATACTCAGATGCTGATTTTGCTGGATGTAGAGTGGACAGGAAAAGCACATCAGGAAATGTCAGTTCCTTGGTGCTAGACTTGTCTCCTGGTTTTATGAAAAGCAGACATCTGTGTCTACATCAACAGCAGAAGCTGAATTTATAGCAGCTGGCAGTTACTGTTCACAGATGCTATGGATACAAAATCAACTCCTAGATTATCGTTACAACTTAAATAATTCAACTCTATTTTGTGATAGTATCAGTGTTATATCTATAGCACGGAATCCAATACATCATTCTAGGACCAAGCATATTGATTTTAGACACCATTTCATTAGAGAGTGTGTGGACAGGAAGAAAATTGATATTACTTTCATTCCCACTGATTTGCAAAGGGCAGACATCTTCACGAAACCCTTTGATGAGAAGAAACATCAATCCTTTATGAATAAGCTAGGCATGATGAATGGTGATACTCTTATTTAATTCTATCTATGGTCGGAGAATTTGCCAAAATTCGTCGACCGGAGCTCGACAAACTAAGGGAAATTCTTGAGATATTTCGTCGACCTGAGATCGATGAACTCTCTGTGGAAATCAATTTTTCATCGACCTGAGATCGACGATCTGGCTTCAGAAAATTTTTCGTCGACCTGAGTACGACGAAAAGTTTTCCCTTCTTCTGACTGAGATCGACAAATTCTTTTGACAATAAAACATTTCGTCGACCTCAGATTGAAGATTTCTCTTGTTTCGCAGGACGGAGTTTGTCGTTTCGTATTCTGACAAAACCTTATAACTAGGTTTTCTTCGACCTCCATCCCGCGCTTTCTGTTCCCTTGCACTTGATCTTTCTGCTTTCTTATTGCAGGTAACTAATGGCGATTCCAATAGGAGCTCTTTCTTGCATGAAATTCGACATGGGATTGGACATCGATTTTGATTCATTTCAACAATCAGACCAGATCTTCATAGATATTCTGCAGTTATTTGAAGACCTCAATTTGAAGACCCTAATGACTACCAGAATGAAGATTGCTGCTACTGAAATAAGAGAATGGGTTTATAATTCATCTACTCCAGATGTTGACACTATGGTTGGAACTATATCGGGTAACATCATTCCTTTAACCCCAGATACTCTTTCTGAAATTTTTGGACTAGTAAACGGGGAAGAAGATATTAAACTTGAATCTTCTAAATATGATGAAATGTTGACGTTGATGGGTTACTATGGAGACAACCTAAATAAATTGTTGAAGAAGCACCTATCTGTTAGCTATAAATTTCTTGCAGATATAGTCGGTAAGGTATTGATGGGCAAGCATACAGCCCATGATCACATTACCAGACAGCAATTTTAAGTGATGTGTGAAGTGGTGAATAATAAGGCTATTAATTGGGCTAAGATTTTGTATAATCTGATTTGGAAGAAGAAGAACAAGAAAGAAGTATGTTTTGGAAGGATACTTGGTATCTTCCTGCAGGCAAAGGTAGCTGAATCCCTGGTCTCCCCGGCCAAATTCATCAATGCTTCAAAGAGGCTCACCTGTGCCTTGTTTGGCAGGTGGGAGAGGCACATTCCAAAGCCTCCCAGGGCTTCCTCCCCAAAAACTTCTAAGAGTACTAGGGCAGTACCAGCCACTCCTCACCCTACAGAAGAAAGTTCCATTCCTCCTCCTCCTCCTCTTATTGAAACTCTATCCACATCCATTCAATAACCTTCTCAAGCTCTAGCTCAAGAATCTCAACCTCAACCTACACCTTTACCAACACCTCCTGCTAGCCCCATCCACCATTCTTCACCAATTCATCATCCTACACCTCCTCAGTCCCCCATTTCATCCCCAGTGCAACAACATCAACAATAACTTCTAAAAAATAACCTCTATCTCCAGATTTTGCAACTCCACCTCTATCCCCCATTCCATCTCATCTTGCAGATATACCATCTTTTCAAAATATCACTTCTCTACCCGCTTTCAATCTTATTTCCCATCCAAGCAATTCTTTATCTCCTCCAGATGAACCAATGAAAGATTATCATCCTTCATCTTCTTTCATCAATCCATCTATCTCTACCCAAACCCCTCTAGAATTCTTATAATCATCTTCAACCTCCATCTCTATCATCTTGGAGTCCATCACACCTCTTCTGAAACAGCTGATAGCAGAAGCCATCTCCCCTCTTGCTACCTCTATCTCAACCCTTGCTGCTTAACTTGCTATCTTGTTTGTCCCATCTTCTTCTGTTAGGGGCCTAGCTCTAGTAGCCACTGAAATCAGGCAGGGGGAGAAACTCAGTGAAAAAGTTGCTCTAACAGTAACAGTAGCAGAAGATCCAGCAGCAGTAACAGTTCCAGAAACAAAAGCAGATGTAGATATTGATATTCTTGATACAGAAATTATAGATGCAGATCTTGTTGAATTCTTGGAAACTAACATTGAAACTTCTGAAGAACCTTTGGAAATTCTTTATGGAAATTGCTTCATTGCTCCAGATTTTGACCTGGACTAAGTTCTAAGTTCTTTTGATCCTTTGTATAGAGACTGTCTTCTCTTTGCCTCTTTTTAATTATGTATAGATATAGTTTGCTACACAGCTCCCATCAGTTCAGAGACCTTGCAGCAGATTCAGAATAGTTTTGAAGCTCCTTAGCCTGAACTTAATTTAGTTCTAGAGGCTGAGCTTATCCAGGTTGATGAGGATGAATCTTCTGAGCCCAAAGTTTTTTCTCCTCCAACCTTCGTTTTCTCCACCTCTCCATTGCCTGACATGGATGAGATTTCTACTAAGGATATGGATCTGGAAACTGAAGAAAGTCTTCCTCAAGTTATCCCTCCTCCAGCTGTAAAGGAAATTTTAAAAGAAGTTATTGCAGAGATTTATGCTTTATATGATAATCCTCAGAGCTCTTTTGATGATGATCAAGCTGATGAATCAGATTCTGATGACAGTAAAAAGAAAGTGTCTAAGAAAATGAAAGCCCCTCCTAAGGCTGTTCCAAAGCCTAATCCTCATAATGACACCCCATATTATATATTACAAAAGATTACTCCCTATACTGGGATACCACAATGGATGTGGCTGTCAAAGAATCAACAGAAAGAAAGGAAGAAAAGGAGAAGGTACAAGTATCCTCCCAAACAGGTCAGGAAAGACCCTCCTCCTCCTCCTCCTCCCTCTTCAGGCTCATCAGGCAACTTCTCTCAGAAACCTACCTCTATTACCAGAACTTACCAAATACAGCCCAGGCATAGCAGTCAACAGTCTTCTTCAAGCAATCCACCTCCAGATTCTTCTAAGAAAGTGTTTACTAAAGAACCCATGCATGAATCCAGTCCTAAAAGGGCAAGGTATGCTCCTATCCCTTTTGTTGATCCAGAACAGGAGACCTCTGCCAAGATGGCCAGATTTCATGAACTTATAGGACTTTCTCAAATCAACAAAGCTAAAGCTGAAGGCAAAGACATATCTCAATACTCAACTATGTCATCTTACAGGAAAGAAGAATTAAAAAGGTATGCTAAGGCTAACAAATTTTTCAATGTTGATGATTATATGAAATTGCACCCAGAAGCTGTTGTACCCAGAACTTCATCCCAAACTGTGATTAGAGCATTTGATTTGTACATGTCAAAGAAAGAATCTGCCAATCCTAACAGGGAAATCAAATTCATACAACCTTCTGAAGGTTTAGATAAAGACAAAGTCAAGAAGAAGAAATGAGTTTATTTTTCTGTAATTCTCTAATTGTCTTTTGAACTCTATTGTAGTTTATCATGAAGCACAATTCTGTAAATATCTGCTGAATGTTTATTTCTGTCAGATATATTTTTTGCTTTATGATTGTTTTGTTTTTTTGTGTTAGTGACCTCACCCAAATAGGGGGAGATTGTTGGATCCCTAGTTGGATTTGGGCTTGGTTCACTAACTTAGGCTGAGTCTAACTCACATTATATAGTCGAGGTCATGTTTAGTTGTCCTAGAGTTTAGGCTAAGTTCTGATTAGTGTTACCTCCTTGGACAAGCCAGCAGTGGACTTCAGAGACTCAGAATTAGCAGTTTTTAGAAGACAGTGATTAGTTCGAAGTTTTTCGAACTCAGCTCGACGATCGTCGATCTCAGATCGACGAACTATGAGTTAATTCTCTTAGCTGAGCTCGACGATCTTAGAGCTCAGGTCGACATTTTGTTTTCAGACAGATTCTCAGCTCGACGAACTCTTAGTGCAGAATTGGAAAGTATTTCTCAATTAGCAGTTCGCATAGCTCAGGTCGACGAACTTGAATTCTCTGGTCGATGATCTTGGATCTCAGGTCGACGAATTCCATTCAGAGTTCGACGTTTTTTGTTTAGTTTCATAATAAGTCTTTCCTTCTTCTGTTCCTTATTTTCTCTATTTATTAGCAGTATTATTCTGAGTATTTAATGCAAATATTCTTCTGAATATAGCCATTATTGGCTGCATTAAATATGGTATTCATCATAATAAATATATGCTTATTCTTTCAAGGACTGTTGGGAAACACATTAATGCGTTTATTACAGCCGCTTTCATTTCTCCAAGATCAGCCAGCATTTATGGAAAGAATTCAAAATTCAAAAGTAATTTTTTTTCTGGCAGTAGAATAAAAGAGATGCTCTCTTTTTCGAGAAAGATATAGTTAGAGTTACAGAGAGAAGAAATCGACAAGCATTGCCAGAGAACAATCATCCAGACAGTCGACGCTTTCATTCTCTCTCTCAGAGCTTCTCATTCTGTATCAACACTCTAGTTTGAAGAAGAACAAAACATCAAGATCAAGAGTCTTCTTCAACTTCTATTCCAGAAATCCTCAGAGACATTCTATTCAACATCAGTCACTGGATTTCCTGGACCTTGGCAGATCAAGCTGAATACATACTCACCCTTAAGCAAAGCTCATTCTTACTGAAGCATTCAACTTCTCAGGGGGGGAGCTTTGACAACATAAGAATCCACATAGTCTTCTCAAGTTGTATTGAGAAAAGAGAAGACTTCCATCAAACTCATTCCACCCCATTGTACAGGGTTATAACTCCCTTCAAAAGTTAGTTTGGTTGGTAAGTCTCCTTCCAAAAGATTTGAAGTTGGTTTTCGGGCACCTGATCAAAAGCCTGAAGGGTTTCCTGATCTAATTGAATCAGATCTTGTGGTGGCAGTCACCTGATCAAAACCTGTTAGTGGATTCTTACCTAGGGTGGTATAAGAGTGGATGTACCCAAGTTTAGGGGAACCACAATAAACTTCTTGTGTCGTCTGATTGCTCCTTTTCATTTACTTTATTTTTGTTGTGCTTGTGATTGTTGGAATATGTTGGTACCCTAGTCTGATTTGAGTTTAGTCTTGTCTTTTTAGTCCCTTGACCCAAGAAATATCTATGGTCAATGGTTAGTAGTCTAGCTGTAGAGTCCTCACTTTTCCAGATTGAGAATTTGGTTAAGTAGTTTGTTCATTCGACTATCGTCAAACACCGCTCGACTATCGTCGACAAACTGTTCGACGATCGTCTATCAGTTGTTCGACTTTCAGTCTGTGTGGATAGTTCGACTATCGGTTGATAGTTCGACTATCTGTGTGCTTTGATAGTTCGACTATCTGCTTGGATAGGTCGACTATCTGATAGTTCGACTATCTGTTGATAGCTCGACTATCTATTTGTTTTTGATAGTTCGACTATCTGTTGATAGGTCGACTATCTGATAGCTCGACTATCTGTTGATAGTTCGACTATCTGTTCTGCGTTGATAGTTCGACTATCTGTTGATAGGTCGACTATCTGTTCTCGCTTGGTAGTTCGACTATCTGCTTTGATAGTTCGACTATCTGATAGTTCGACTATCTGTTGATAGGTCGACTATCTGTTTGTTTCTGATAGTTCGACTATCTGTTGATAGGTCGACTATCTGTTTGTTCTTGATAGTTCGACTATCTGTTGATAGGTCGACTATCTGATAGCTCGACTATCTGTTGATGGTTCGACTATCTGTTTTGCCCTGATAGTTCGACTATCTGTTGATAGCTCGACTATCTGTTGATGTTTCGACTATCTGTTTTGCCCTGATAGTTCGACTATCTGTTGATAGGTCGACTATCTGATAGTTCGACTATCTTCTGGTAGTTCGACTATCTGCTGTGATAGTTCGACTATCTCCTTTGATAGTTCGACTATCTGGATCGTTCGACTATCTGTCCGACAGTTCGACGATCTCCTTGCGTCGTTCGACGATCTCCGAAGGTCGTTCGACGTTTTCTGTCTGCCTTTATATTTTGTATTTATTTATTCTATTTAATAAATTAATATATTTTCTGGCATATCTTTTCAGTTGTTTTATGATAATATTTCCAGGCAATATTTGCTCCATCCCTTATGCCTGAGTAAAATCTTTTCAGATAAAGTTGTTTGTCTTATTAGCTGACTTTGTATTTTACTTTATCTGCTGACAGTCCTTTATAGCCGTTAGACTGAAAAGTCTTCCTTCTGCTATAAAGAGTATTTCTCTGATGTGACTTTATTTAGTCATTCTGTTATTTGATTTGATCCTGTAGCTTCTTAGAAAGAGGTTCATTCCTTTTATAGGATGTCTTGCTGCAGAGTTTGTTTTGCTGTGTGTTATTTGCAGTACAGGTCTCAAGTTTCAGAAGAAGACAAGTAATTCAAAATGAAGAGAGTCGTTGCTTGCTGCTGTTATAAAAAGGACCCTTTGAAGAAGGATTCAAGCTAGCTAACTAGTTAACCTGTTCATCTGCTTTCAAGCTCTCATCAAGATCAAGTCATCTGCTCTCAGCAATACTCATCCAACTGAGAAGTGTTAAGATCTTCTACTCTTCTTCAACCTGAGTTCTCCTGCTTTCAGGAAGTTCAAACTCAGAGTTCTTTTGAAGAAGAAGAAGAAGATAGCTGCTTGAAGATCTTTAATTTTATTATTTATTATCTTCTTGTAGTTTTTCCTTCAGAGCTTTCTGAAGAGTTTTTCTGCACTGAAGCAAGACTTCACCTGGACATCTTTGAGCCAGGGGGAGCCTTGATTCCTTAGAGCTGTCTAGCTCAGTGCAAGTTTTTGTGCTTCTCTAATCTATTGTAAAATAGAGAAGACATTTTAACTTTCTTTCCCCCTCCTGTATAGGGTTATTACTCCCTTCAAAAGTATTCCTTGGTGGCAGGGCACCTGATCAAAAACCTGTGCTTGGTTTTTTAGACACCTGATCAAAAGTCTAAAGGGTTTCTGGATCTACCTGAAGCAGATCCTGTTGGTGGCAGGGCACCTGATCAAAAACCTGAGTGGATTCCTACCTTGGTGGTAGAAGAGTGGACGTACCCAAGTTGTTTGGGGAACCACTTAAATTCCTTGTGTCGTCTGGCTTGTTTATTTTATTTCCTGCATTGTGGCTGTGAATAGATATAACTAGGTTGCTAGTTGCTGATTAGGTTTTCCAAGCCTTAGCTGTAATTACAGTTAGCTTGTGTCTGTGCACAACACTTGTGTTAGGCTTTAGGGTTATCTTAAATATCTATAGCTTTCCATTCCGCATTCACTCCAAGGGAGTTGAGTAGATTGTCAAGATTGTTTAGTGCAATTTTTGATTACTCTATTCACCCCCCCCCCCTCTAGAGTTGTATCTATCCCTTCACTTTCAATTGGTATCAGAGGGAGGTTGACTGACTGAATAGGCTAACACCTAAGTCACAAGATCCTGATAGATACCAAAGCTTATAGATATTCACTATCATGGCCCAGTCCAAGGATTATTCTAGCACCAGACCTCCAGCATGCAACTTAGCTAAGTTTGGCATCTGGAAGGCAAGGATAAAATTATATATGAATTCTATTGATGAAAGCATTTTTGCTTCTATTTTGTCAGGTCCCCCAAGAGCACCTACTGCTGTCACTGCCTCATCATCAACTGATATGAGTGCAGTGCCTCCTCCAGATTTCAACGACGAGTACAAGAAGGCCAAGATAGCAAATGCCAAGGCAATAAATATACTAGCTCAGACAATGTCTGATGAGGTATTTCAGAAGGTAGCTGACTGCTCTTCAGCTAAAGCTATATGGGATACACTGAACCAGATTGTAGCTGGCTCAGCTGATGAAAGGAAGGACAGAAGGTCCAACCTTATCTCACAATATGAGAACTTCAAGAAAACTGATGCTGAATCAGTTGAAGCCATGTACACCAAGCTCAGCTCAATCATCAATGAGCTGAGGACCCTTGACAAGGACATATCATTGACAGAGGTCAATGATAAGATTCTTATGTGCTTCCCTAGCACATGGGATCTAAGGATCTGGCCCATCAAGGAAGCCAGAAGTACAAATGAGATCTCCACTGAAGCTCTTCTCGGCAAGCTCAAGTCTTTTGAGCAAGTGCTGAAGACAAGGGAAGCAGAAGCAGAAGCAAAGACCCCTACTCCAACAAGTAAAGAGCAATCTCTAGCTCTTAAGGCTGCTGATGCTTCTGAAGGCAGCCAATCAAATGAGGAGCTAATGGCATTGTTTGCCAAGAGGTTTCTCAAGATGGGGAGAAAGGAGTTCAGAAAGAAGTCTTCACGCTATGAAGACAAACCAAGGTATGATCGTTCTCCTGCAAAAGAAATTATTTGTTATGGTTGCAGGAAGCCTGGACACATCTTACTAGAGTGTCCAGAGGAGAAGAACAAAGACAAGAGAAAAGAAAAGGAACAGCACAGGAAGCACTCCAAGCCATCCTCCTACAAAAACAAGAAGAAGGAGAGAGGTTTCATTGCTGAAACCTGGAGTGATTCTGATGAAGAATCCTCCTCATCAAGCTCTAGTGAGGATGAGGAAGAGAAGAAGGCAAAAGAAGTTTGCCTGATGGTAATAGATGCCTGCAGCAACCACTCAGCTGCAGAGAGTTCAGATTCAGATGAAGAGATGCCAACAGAAGATGAGGTACTATCTTCTTATGACTTTACTTCTGAAGAATTTAAATTAGATTTTAAATCCTTATGCCTAGTTTTGATTAGCTCAGAAAAGGAGATAAAAGAACTTAGATATAAGTTAGCTGACTCAGAATCAATTGCTACAGAAAATGTTAGGTTAAAGGAAGATCTCACTACTTGTAGTGAAGAAATTAAATTTCTTAAAATAGAGTTAGCTAAGTCTAAGTGGTTAGAAGAATCACTTAATGGTAGAAGCCTTAAGTTGTTAGAGATTACCAGCATGACTAACACTAGGATAGGTAATGACAAACTAGGCTTAGGAGCTTCTCCCAGTGAACCCCCAGTTCTACTTAAAAATAATCTTTCAACTCCAGTGAACTTCATCTAAGCTAGTGGAATGAAGAACACTGAGCAAGTAAACCTAGTTAATAAAACTTTAAATAAAGCTAAGAGAGAAAAGAGAAAGAAATTTTTTTAAGAAATGCAAAGAGCGTCGAACGCCGCTCGACGATCGGAAGCTCAATGGTCGAACGAAGCTCGACGATCTGAGCGCCCATCGTCGAACGTCGATCGACGTTTTCAATATGATTTTCAAAATCATCATCAGTACCATAGAAACCTAAATGAAAATAGAAACCCTAGGTTTGTTGACCCATCATCTGCATAGAGAATCCCACCTAGGAGATCTCACCCATTAGGTTACCACCCTCAGCCTGCATTTTCATATATTTCCAGTTTTTCTTATGTGAAAAACATGGGACCCAAGGCTACCTGGGTCCACTCTGTCTAAATAAATGTCTTGCAGGTGAAGGCCTATCCAATCACTCAAAATAAGTGGTATTTGGATAGTGGATGTTCCAAGCATATGACAGGAAATAAAGATCATCTGTCAAAATTCAAAGCTAAGCTCGACCCAAAGTTTATCTTTGGAGATTCCAGCTGTGGTCAGACAGAAGGCTATGGCAGGATTACTATTGGAGATATTACTTTCAAGAGAGTTGCATATGTGACAGGACTGAAGCACAATTTGATTTCAGTCAGCCAGCTATGTGATGCTGGCTACCAGGTTTCATTTTCTAACTCTTCTTGCAATATTACTTTAAATAATATTGTTGTTTTAGTAGGTATTAGAATAGGTAATATTTACTTAGTAGATTTCAATTCATCTCACTCTGAAATCTGTTTGTTTAATGAAGTAACAATTAATAATAATTCTTTGTGGCATAAGAGGCTTAGTCATGTTAACCTTAAAAATATATCTAGGTTATCTAAACACAACCTTGTTAGAGGTTTACCTTCTTGCCCCTACAAGAAGGAGAGCCTATGCAAGGCTTGTCAGCTAGGCAAGCAAACCAAAACCTCTTTTAAATCTGTAAATAAGAGTGATTCTCCTAGAATCCTGTACCTATTACATTTGGACCTATTTGGCTCAATAAATGTACAGAGTTTAGGAGGGAAGTATTACACCTTAGTAATTGTAGATGACTTCTCTAGGTTCAGTTGGGTTTTCTTTTTGAGAACTAAGGCTGATAACTTCAAAGCCCTTACAGACTTTCTACTATGTGTGCAGAATGAGTACTCTACTCATGTGGCCTTGATTAGAAGTGATCATGGTACTGAGTTTGACTCTCTTCTCATGCAATAATTCTGTGAGAGAGAAGGTATCAAACATAGTTTCTCAGCTCCTAGAACTCCCCAACAAAATGGGGTAGTTGAAAGGAAGAACAGAACACTCATTGAAGCTTCTAGTACATTGTTGGCAGATGCTAACATGCCTCTCTCCTATTGGGCAGAAGCTGTTAGTACAGCCAATTATGTCTTGAATAGAAGTTTGATACACAAGCTTAAGTGTAAAACTCCTTATGAGTTGCTTAAAGGAAAGAAACCTAAAATTAATTATTTTAGAATATTTGGTTGTGTTGTTTATATTCATAATAACAATAAAGAATACCTTAGAAAATTTGAAGCAAAAGCTTCAATGGGAATCATGCTTGGATATTCCCAAGTAAGCAAAGCTTATAGGATTTATAACAAATCAACCTGTAAAATTGAAGAATCTGTGCATGTATCTTTTGATGAATCTCAGATGTTTTACAAGGAGAAAGAAAATTCTCCTTCCTCTAGTTCATTGCAGGTACCTGATGTCCCTCAAGAAATTCTTCAACTATCAACTCTTCAGATCACTGAATCAGACAGTGATGAAGACATTGTAGAAGCTGTTGTTGTACCACCAACAGTTGATCAAATTCCTCCTGAGGAATTAATCCCAACTGTTGCTGAAGATCACATCCCACCTGTTGATATTGTCACACTCAGAGATCACCCCACATCTCAAGTGATTGGAGACATATCAGCTGGTGTGCAAACAAAACACCAATTAAGACAGGATGTGATGCATGCTTGTTTCCTCTCACAGGTTGAGCCCCTCACCTTTAAAGATGCAGAGCTAGATCCCCACTGGATCATTGCTATGCAAGAGGAACTCAATCAGTTTGAGAGATGTAAAGTTTGGACTTTGGTTCCAAGACCTAAAGGCCAACTGATCATAGGCACCAAGTGGGTGTATAGAAACAAGTTGGATGCAAATGGAATTATTGTAAGGAATAAAGCAAGGCTTGTAGCTCAGGGCTACAGACAGGAGGAAGGTATAGATTATGACCAAACCTTTGCTCCTGTTGCAAGGCTAGAAGTAATAAGGATATTCTTGGCCTATGCAGCCTACATGAAGTTTAAGGTGTTCCAAATGGATGTCAAAAGTGCATTCCTGAATGGTGAGCTTAAGGAAGAGGTGTTTGTTGAACAACCACCAGGGTTTGTTTCTTCAACTCAGCCCTCACATGTGTTTAAGTTACAGAAAGCTCTATATGGACTAAAGCAAGCTCCCAGAGCCTGGTATGAGACTCTAGCTAGTTTCCTTTTAGAGCACAACTTCACTAGGGGAGTAGTTGATAGAACCCTTTTCGTCAAGCATCACAAGGACACAATCCTGTTAGTTCAGGTGTATGTAGATGATATTATATTTGGCTCTACTGATCCCAAACTTTGCAAAAGGTTCTCTGACCTGATGCACTCTAAGTTTGAGATGAGTAGTATGGGTGTGCTGTCTTACTTTCTTGGTCTCCAAGTTAAGCAAGATGCTGATGGTATCTTCATCTCCCAATCCAAATATGCCAAGGAATTGGTAAAGAAATTTGGGATGGCTGATGCTTCAGCAATGCCTATACCTATGGCTACTAATGTAGTTATTGATTCTGATGATCACGGCAAGCCAGTTGATCAAAAGAATTATAGGGCCATTGTTGGTTCCCTATTATATCTAACTGCAAGTAGGCCTGATATAATGTTTGCTACATGCCTTTGTGCTAGATTCCAGGTCAACCCCAAGGAATCTCATCTGATTCTTCTAAAGAGAATCCTGAGATACCTGAAGGGATGTCCAGATCTAGGACTTTGGTACCCAGCTGAGTCAGAATTTGAATTAATTGGATATTCTGATTCTGATTATGCTGGTTGCAGAGTTGACAGGAAGAGCACCTCAGGAACTTATCAGTTTCTGGGAGAGAGATTGGTCTCTTGGTTCTGTAAGAAGCAGGCTTCTGTCTCAACTTCAACTGCAGAGGCTGAATATATAGCAGCTGCTAGTTGCTGTTCACAGATCCTGTGGATTCAAAACCAGCTTGTGGATTATGGTTACTCACACAAGAATACCAAAATCATGTGTGACAGTACCAGTGCTATCTCAATTGCACAAAATCCAGTGCACCACTCTAGAACGAAGCACATTGAGATTCGACACCATTTCCTGAGAGATTGTGTGGAAAAGAACAAGATTTGTCTTGAGTTCATATCCACTGAGTTTCAGAGAGGTGATATATTCACCAAGCCTTTAGATGAACAGAAGCATCTGTTCTTTTTAGTTCAACTAGGCATGATCAATGGACGAGACTAAGTGTGACTATATCTGCCTATGTTGAAACCTGCTTGAAGATCGTCGAATGATGATCGAAGATCGTCGAACGGATTAAGCCTATCGTCGACCTATGGTTAATGATAGCTTATCTGTTTGAAGATCGTCGACCGGCATTCGAAGATCGTCGAACAGGTCGAGCTTATCGTCGATCTCTGAACGACGACAGTTTGTTGTTTGAGAAGCCAGAAATAGTCGAACGATGGCTCGACTACTCTGCTTCTGGGCCGATCGTCGAACGGTCGTTCGACTATCGGGTCTAGTATCTTTTTAATAGATCGACTATTTCCGTCTAATATAAAGCCGATAGTCGACCTAGGTTAAAAGATCTTTTGTTCTATCGTCGACGGAGCGTGACTTTTCGCATTCTGTCTTCCCGCTTGCGATTTTCTGCCGCTTCGTCCCCTTCATCTTCGTCGTCCTTCTCGCGCTTTCTCCAGCAATCAATGGAGATTTCTCCCGCAGTGTTAGCAGTTGTAAAGTTTGATGCAGGCTTCAGTGTTGATTTTGACGCGTTCAGTTGCTGCGAAGCAGGGATCGTGGAAGTTCTTCAGCTGTGCCGGGATCAAGAATTAGAGAGATTAATGTCATCAAGGATTAAGTTAAATATACCCGAGATCAAGGAATGGGCTTTCACTTCGTCATCCACCGACGATTCAATGACTGGCACCATCGGCGGAGAAGAGGTAATTTTAACTCCGGCCGTTCTGACTGATGTTTTTGGATTAATAAATGGTGAAGATGATTATGAGCAAGATTCTCAAGAATTTGGAAGAATGTTAGTTGAGCTGGGACATGTGGAGGGCATTCCCACGAAGCTGCTCAAGGTCAATTTCCCTTTCAAGATTAAGTTTCTTGCTGAGTTGGTCGGAAAAGTGCTCCTCGGTAAGCACTCTGCTCATGACAATATAACAAGGCAACAATTTGCACTGATGTGTGCAATTGTTAATCAGAAAAAGATTGATTGGGCAGGGGTAATGTTTGATTTGATAAGGAAAAAGAACAATAAGAAAGAGGTTACCCTAGGAAGGGTTATTGGAATTTTCCTGAAGGAAAAGTACCCTCAGCTGCTGAGTTCAACCGCAACAACAATAAATGCAAGCAAGAAGATGGACCCAAACCTATTCTCCAAGTGGAAGAGGATTTTTGTGAAACCCGCTCTCACAGGGGTTGCTCCAGCGACATCAGAGAGCACCAGGACTGATTCGGTCGCTCCTCACCCTGTAGAAGCTGGCTCAGCTCTTTCCCTTCCCTCATCTTCTGCTATGCAGTCTGCTTCAGTTGAAGTTCCATCAACTTCAGCTGAAGTACAACTTTCTCCTTCTCCTGTTAGAGAAACAACCACGGTTGTTCTTCCTTCCCCTCCAGCATCTCCTCTTCCTTCTCATCAGGCTAGGATATCTGCTCCTAGTTTTGATCTGTTAGGATCTGAGAGGATTCCAACTCCTCCTCAGTCTCCTATTCATTCTCCAGTTAACACTCCTGTTAACTCTCCAGCTCCATCTCCAATTCAATCTCCAGTCCACACCACTTCTCATCCCAACACTACAACCATTTCTGTTGCATCTCCATCCACTGCAATTCCCCATTCTTTTGAGATAACCCCTGAACTCATCTCCAGCATTATGGAGTTGATTACCCCTTCAATCAAAACCATGATTGAAGAGGCAATCGCCCCTCTTGCCTCCTCCATTGATATCTTAACTGCTACCATCAAATCTCTTTCCAAATCTGCTGAGCCCTCTTCTTCAAGGGGCCTGGTTTCAGTTTCCACTGAAATCAGGCAGGGGGAGATATTCTGTGAAGATGCCTCAGAGCCTCCTGCCTCCCTTCCAGCTGTAACAGATACTGTAATGACAGTTCAAGTAGAGTCTGCTCTAGCTGAAAAAGAATCAGTTCCAGTTTTATCGGAAAAAGAAATATCTGATGCTATTATGTTATCTGAATTTGCGGTGAAGGTTTGCTTAGAAGATCTCACCACTCCCGTGGTTGCCCATTTCCTAGAAGGGATTATTACATCCTACCTAGATGAATCATGGGAGTTGGTCAAATATGAAGGTAATTCACTCATTCGCTTTATTGATGAGTCAATTAATTTGATATTTTGTGAATACCTAGAAGGAATGATTTTAGCTTATTTAGCAGATTTGTATTCATAAATCTACAGATTATATTAAAGAAGATTTAGCTGCTCAAGTTATAGAAATTGTTTCAGAATCTGAACCAGTTGATCCTGATGTTCAAGTAGATCCAGAATTGGATTCATTTCTAGATGATAGAGAAGATGAGTCTGAAAATCAAGAAGAAATCAAGGTTGACACCCCTGTTCTGAGTTTGGAAGAAGAAAAAGCAAGAGCTGCTTGGAATCAGAGAGTACAAGATTCGTTAAAAGAGAAAGAAAAAGAGTTGCAAGTTGAAAAGTCGACTATTTGGGATGATTCACCAGGGTTGGATTTGGATGTCCTTCTGGCTCAGGATGCCATTGAAGAAGAAAAAGAGAAAGCTGCTTTAAAAGAAAAGGCTGTTTCTGAAGCCTATGATCCTTATGACAATCCTCCTTCATCTCACTCTGATGATGAAGATGATTCTGATTTATCTGAGAATGCTAAGAAAAAGAAAGCTGCTCAAAAGAAAAGGAAAGCAATTGCTCCTCCTCCTCCCAGCCGTGACAATGATACTCCGTACTATATTCTTAAAGGAATTGACCCCAAATCAAAGGAATTTCAACATTGGATGTGGTTCTCCAAGAACCAGCAGAAAGAGAGAAAAAGATCTAAGAGGTATGATAGTCCTGTTTCAAGATGGACTCCCAGAGGTCCTCCTCCTCCACCTCCCTGTGCAGGAGCCTCTGGGAACCTATCTGCTAATCCATCTGCCTCTTCTGGAAAATCTGCACCTTCTCAGCCTCAGCCAAGGAAAAGCTCTCAAAGTTCCCAAGGCAGATCTTATTCTGGTTCTCAAAGACAAGTGAAGGAGGTTGTGGTTCAAAGACCAACTTTTTCCCCTCCTCCTTCTCCAAAGAAAAGAGTTCCATCTCCAATGCCAGTACAGTCTGAAAAAATTGTTTCAAAAGGTAAGTAGTTTATTTTGTTTAAATATTCTAGCAAGAACTTTGCTAAGTCTGCTCCCATGTCTTATCTAGTTAATCAAGATAAAGAGGTTGCTCCTTCTGAGACTGCTTATGAAAGTCCTAAGCTTGATCCTAACTTTAGGATGGCTCGTTTTCACGAATTGGTTGGAGCAGCTCAGATCAGAAAAGCAAAAGCTGAAGGGAAGGACACCACTGGCTTAACCACCATGTCTTCATTCAGAAAGATGGAATTCAAAAAGTTCCAGGTTAATCCTGATGTATTTGACCCCTCAAAGTATATGGAAAAGCACCCTGAAGCAGTTGTTCCAAGGGCTGCAGAATTGAAAATCATTGGTGTGCAGGACTTGAAGATGTCAAAGAAAGAGGCTGATGATCCTCTGAGGAAAATTTCTTTTGTTCCAAGTTCTTCTGACTCTTTGCCAGATTCTGTAGACTCTTAATCTTTTGATTGACTGCTGTTTTATATCTATCTGTTTGATAATTGCTAGTTAATTGTTATCTATTTTCTGTATTGATTATAGTGTTCTATAGCTAGCTCTGTGTTTTAGTTTTTAAGAGACTTAACTCAAATAGGGGGAGATTGTTGGTACCCTAGTCTGATTTGAGTTTAGTCTTGTCTTTTTAGTCCCTTGACCCAAGAAATATCTATGGTCAATGGTTAGTAGTCTAGCTGTAGAGTCCTCACTTTTCCAGATTGAGAATTTGGTTAAGTAGTTTGTTCGTTCGACTATCGTCGAACGCCGCTCGACTATCGTCGACTAACTGTTCGACGATCGTCTATCAGTTGTTCGACTTTCAGTCTGCGTGGATAGTTCGACTATCGGTTGATAGTTCGACTATCTGTGTGCTTTGATAGTTCGACTATCTGCTTGGATAGGTCTACTATCTGATAGTTCGACTATCTGTTGATAGCTCGACTATCTGTTTGTTTTTGATAGTTCGACTATCTGTTGATAGGTCGACTATCTGATAGCTCGACTATCTGTTGATAGTTCGACTATCTGTTCTGCGTTGATAGTTCGACTATCTGTTGATAGGTTGACTATCTGTTCTCGCTTGGTAGTTCGACTATCTTCTTTGATAGTTCGACTATTTGATAGTTCGACTATCTGTTGATAGGTCGACTATCTGTTTGTTTCTGATAGTTCGACTATCTGTTGATAGGTCGACTATCTGTTTGTTCTTGATAGTTCGACTATCTGTTGATAGGTCGACTATCTGATAGCTCGACTATCTGTTGATGGTTCGACTATCTGTTTTGCCCTGATAGTTTGACTATCTGTTGATAGGTCGACTATCTGATAGTTCGACTATCTTCTGGTAGTTCGACTATCTGCTGTGATAGTTCGACTATCTCCTTTGATAGTTCGACTATCTGGATCGTTCGACTATCTGTCCGACAGTTCGACGATCTCCGTGCGTCGTTCGACGATCTCCGAAGGTCGTTCGACATTTTCTGTCTGCCTTTATATTTTGTATTTATTTATTCTATTTAATAAATTAATATATTTTCTGGCATATCTTTTCAGTTGTTTTATGATAATATTTCCAAGCAATATTTGCTCCATCCCTTATGCCTGAGTAAAATCTTTTCAGATAAAGTTGTTTGTCTTATTAGCTGACTTTGTATTTTACTTTATCTGCTGACAGTCCTTTATAGCCGTTAGACTGAAAAGTCTTCCTTCTGCTATAAAGAGTATTTCTCTGATGTGACTTTATTTAGTCCTTTTGTTATTTGATTTGATCATGCAGCTTCTTAGAAAGAGGTTCATTCCTTTTATAGGATGTCTTGCTGCAGAGTTTGTTTTGCTGTGTGTTATTTGCAGCCCAGGTCTCAAGTTTCAGAAGAAGACAAGTAATTCAAAATGAAGAGAGCCGTTGCTTGCTGCTGTTATAAAAAGGACCCTTTGATGAAGGATTCAAGCTAGCTAACTAGTTAACCTGTTCATCTGCTTTCAAGCTTTCATCAAGATCAAGTCATCTGCTCTCAGCAATACTCATCCAACTGAGAAGTGTTAAGATCTTCTACTCTTCTTCAACCTGAGTTCTCCTACTTTCAGGAAGTTCAAACTCAGAGTTCTTTTGAAGAAGAAGAAGAAGAAGATAGCTGCTTGAAGATCTTTAATTTTATTATTTATTATCTTCTTGTAGTTTTTCCTTCAGAGCTTTCTGAAGAGTTTTTCTGCACTGAAGCAAGACTTCACCTGGACATCTTTGAGCCAGGGGGAGCCTTGATTCCTTAGAGCTGTCTAGCTCAGTGCAAGTTTTTGTGCTTCTCTAATCTATTGTAAAATAGAGAAGACATTTTAACTTTCTTTCCCCCTCCTGTATAGGGTTATTACTCCCTTCAAAAGTATTCCTTGGTGGCAGGGCACCTGATCAAAAACCTGTGCTTGGTTTTTTAGACACCTGATCAAAAGTTTAAAGGGTTTCTGGATCTACCTGAAGCAGATCCTATTGGTGGCAGGGCACCTGATCAAAAACCTGAGTGGATTCCTACCTTGGTGGTAGAAGAGTGGACGTACCCAAGTTGTTTGGGGAACCACTTAAATTCCTTGTGTCTTCTGGCTTGTTTATTTTATTTCCTGCATTGTGGCTGTGAATAGATATAACTAGGTTGCTAGTTGCTGATTAGGTTTTTCAAGCCTTAGATGTAATTACAGTTAGCTTGTGTCTGTGCACAACACTTGTGTTAGGCTTTAGGGTTATCTTAAATATCTGTAGCTTTCCATTCCGCATTCACTCCAAGGAAGTTGAGTAGATTGTCAAGATTGTTTAGTGCAATTTTTGATTACTCTATTCACCCCCCCTCTAGAGTTGTATCTATCCCTTCACTTTCAGAATAGTTAGCTTAGTTTTCTTATTCTTAACTAATATATGGTATCATTATATTTACTCTGATATAAACTTTAAATAGAGCCAAAGTTTTAAAACTCTATTCACCCCCCCCCCCTCTAGAGTAATCAGATTTAACCCCTCCTTTCATACTTTTTAGTGATTTCAAGGAAAGTAAGTTGCTGGCTAAGAAGCAAGCTAAGGAAATTGCCTCCCTTCAGCTTGATGCTTCCCAACATGCTGATTCAGCTTCACTGCTTGATCAGAAAATGAAAGAGATCAGTGAGCTGGAAACTATCTCCTTCATTCAGATAGGTACCATAGAGTACTAGGAAAATAGAATAAGGGACCTGGAAGTGCTGCTGGAGAGAGAAAAGAGAATAGTGACTAGCTATTCAAAGCCCAGTTCAGTGCTTCCCTTGATAGACACTTTCACTTCCTAGAAGGGTAAGAAGGGGTTGGGATTCAAGGGATCCACAAGAGTTGCCAATTCCAAAGGAATGGGGAAAGCTCTAGCACAGCCACTGGCCTCAAAGCCTACTATTCCATTCAAGAAAATGGTGCTACCTTCCAATAAGTATGACCAAGAGAGCACCTATGGTCACTAGAAGAATGGTAGTTCCACTAGTATGAGCAAAGATGCTCCACACAATAATGGTAGATATAGCAAGGGTGCAAGTGCCTTCAAGGAAGCCCATGAGGAAATATATTTGTTTAGTGCACCTACCCCAACACTCAAAAACAAGGCAGATTCCTGTTCTCAGGATCTCCCAACCCAAAATCAAACAAAGGGCAAGTCTGTCAGCATGCCAGGCTTAGGGATATCTGAGGCCATCAAGAGTATGTTTTATGAAAAGAAGGCTACTGCTAGTGGGGCTCGAGATATTCCAAGTACTTCTACTACCATACATGTCCCAAGTAAGACTATGGGTGGAAGATACAAGAAAAAGGTTGTAGCTATACCTTTTGCACTGAGAGCTGCTAACAGCACTAGTACAAGACCAGCTCTTAAAAGAAGGTACAATATTTATGAATGCTAGTGTTGTGGCAAAGTGGGTCATTATGCTATAGATTGTTGGCACAATACAAGCGTGCCAAGAGAAAAAGAGAGCTTACATGTCAGAAGAGCTACAAGTAGGCATGGTTATTATCAGACTAGCATGCACCTAGGACCCAATAAGAATTGGGGTCTTAAGGTTAACGGATTTATGCCTTGCAGGTTAGTCCAAGTGGCCATACCCCTAAATTGTACTTAGACAGTGGGTGTTCCAGGCACATGACTGGAAAAAGGAGCATGCTGAAGGAGTACACTCTAGTAAAGAATAGACCCAAAGTCATCTTTGGTGGTTCAGAAAGGGGAGTGACTAAAGTGTATGGTAAGATATCAAATGACATAATCACTATCACACAAGTAGCTTGTATGAAACAGTTGCAACACAACCTCATAAGCATAAGACAACTATATAATCTTGGATATGATATTTTTTTCCTCAAGGATGAGTGCTAAATTAGGAGGTCAAGTGACCAAAGGGTCATCTTGACAGGTACTAGGAGAATAGATATCTATTGTTTTAATTTTGATTGTTAAAGTAAGGACTCTTCCATATGCCTAGTTGTAGATGAGAAAGCCTCATATTGTGTCCAATGGCACAAAAGGCTGGCTCATCTGAACTATTAGACCATAGGAAAACTCTTTATTGAAGAGTTAGTCAGAAATGACACCAAGTTGAAATGCACTAAGGAGGGTATCTTCTCTGCATGCCAAAAGGGAAAACAGATAAAGACCTCCTTCAAGAGCATTGGGGTCAAAGACTTAGTCAGGTGCTTTACCTCCCGCATATGGATTTGTTTGGTCATATGTCAGTTCAAAGTCTAGGTAGGAAAGTCTACACTCTTATGGTTATTAATGACTTTTCTAGGTTTGCTTGGGTGTTCTTCATTAAGAGAAAGGATGAAACCCTTGAAGTCTTCAAGACTTTTGTCAAGCAGATAAAGAATGAACAAGACAGTACTGTGGTCAAAATCAAAAGTGAGCATGGGACTGAATTTCAGTCTGCAAGCATGACAAGGTTCTGTGAAGAGCAAGGGATTCACTAGGAATTCTCCTCTCCAAGAACACCACAGCAAAATGGAATTACTGAGAGCAGTGGCAGATCCAAGTGGGGCAAGGGGGGCCCGGGCCCTCCCTTGAATTTTGAAATTAATGTATTATGTTTATAAATTATATAATATAATATAACTCCAAATAATTAAACCTTATCCTATCTCCCTCCCAATCAGATTAGCGCAGCCCGATTGCCGATTGTCTTCTCGTAATCTCGACGTTGTCTCTCTCTCTCTCGATCCCGACCACCAGTAGGCAGCAGCCCGACGGGCGACTCCCGAGTCCCAATGGTTGACTCCCACCAACCACCGTTCATCGGCTTTCTGCAATCAACCCACCTTGACCGGTCGACCCCCTACCATTGTCCTGACGGCCGAGTCCCGACCAGTACCACCAGCAGGCAGCAGCCCGACCTCCAGTTGGCCACTTGGCCCCGACAGCCCTCCGCACTCAGCAGCTCTGCTTGAAGATTCGAAGAAAAAGGAGGGTGTGCCCTAGCCGTGTGCTCTCTCTGCCTCTCTAGTCTCTCCCTCCGGCTCCAACTACATCAACAGCGGGTTGGGTAACGAATCCCTTTACCTACTTTTGTGTGATTTTCTTCTATACGTAATAGCTTGGTGGAGAGATTTAGTTGTGGCTTTGGAAATGTTTGGGTGCATCAACTCTAATTTCGTTCGGACCGTGTGGGTCCTTTTTGCTTGAGCGGACATTGACGTATAGTCCTTTTTCAATCTCTAGAGGCGTAGCGAACCTTTATTTTATTTGTTTTTTATGAACTACCGGGTCGATTGTGTCCGTCCCCGACATGATACTTGCATTAGAAGCCCGAGCGCATTTCCGGGTTAGGCATGCTGTGTGAAGCTTATTCGTGTCATTGACACGGATCGGTGATGTTGTTTGCATTTAGATTATTACTCGCAAGTGTTATGATGGTCACAGTGTCGTTATAATGCCAAAATTTTGTGGGATTTAGTGGTCGAATATTAGGTTTCCAAGGGTGCTAATACATTTTAATTTTAGGTATCATGAAGAAGATAAAAACTATTAACTCTTTTTTCAATAGAAAGTTATCAACTGAAGACGAGACATCTACATCAGTAGAACCAATTATTGCGGATACGTCCTCAAATTTGGTTGTTAATATATACCTCTCATATTCGAGCGTGATCCTGGATTACGTCCTCAAATTTGGGAATATCCAGTAAATGAACAAGATGAAAAGCGTCGATCGTATCTCAAACTCGGGCCTTATTAGCATAAACTTCAAGAGTATCCTTATTCTGGTGAACATAACGTAGATAAATATTTTAATATTGAAGATATATGCGCTCTTGCAAGATTTTTTTACCCTCAAGATTTAAGTGAGCAAGATATTTATGTGTTGAATACTCAGCGGTAGCATTATCAGTTAGAGGTTCTTTCTCATTCAGATTTAAAGAACTTGTCAACAATTTCTAAACTTTGTGAGAAATTGGCCGAAACGAAGAAATCAAATACCTATTATCTTGTTGACAAGCTAATTCGACTAATTTTTACACTTCCGGTCTCAACAGCGACTACAGAATGGTCATTTTCTGCTATGAAGCTTATTAAAACAAGACTACGCAACAAAATGGAGGATGAATTTCTGGCAAATTGCATGACTCTCTACGTAGAACAAGAAATAGCAGAGAAGATCGAGAAAGATATGATCATTGATGAATTCTATAAGTTGAAAAATCATCGTGCACAACTAAAATAAGGTAACATCCATATTGTAATTTTTCTTTTATTGTTAATGCTAAAATTTCAAATTATAAATTTTTTTGATTATTATATTTTGATTCATAATTTTGTTGGGCTTTTGATTCATAATTTTGTTGCCCCCCCCCCCTTACTTCGAATCCTGGATCTGTCCCTGGATGAGAGGAAAAACAGAACCCTAATAGAGGCTAGTAGGACCTTGTTAAGTGACACATCTCTCCCAGAATATTTCTGGGCTGAGACAGTAAATACAGCATGTCATGTCCTTAACAGGGCTTCTATCACCAAAAGCCATAAGAAGACTCCCTATGAGATCTTGAAATGCTGAAAACCAAACTTATCCTACTTCAGGATTTTTGATAGCAAGTGCTATGTACTGAATAATGGAAAGTCCTATATGATAAAGTTTGCTGCCAAGTCCCATGAAGGGATCTTTGTTGGGTACAACAACAACAGTAGGGCATATAGGATCTACAACTTGACAAGTCAAGTTATAGAAGAGTCAGTTCATATTGTCTTTGATGAATCAAACATGATTAACTATGAGCTGTCTAGCTCCTCTTCTAGTTCTGCAGGCATAGAGCAGGTGATGGAAAAGCTTACCATCAAGGAAGATGCTCCAGCAGTCCATGATAAGATAAAAGATGTGTGTTGTCCAGAAGGAGCTCAAGACTCACAAGTTGAGGATGAAGAATAGCCAACTGAAGAAAATGAAGAACAACTAGCTGAAGTTAGATTGCCTCCAGCTATAAGGAATTTAAGGGATCATCCAGCACACCAAATTATTGGTGAGGCAAGCCAAGGAATACTAACCAGAAGTAAGAGTATCAACACAGCACTCTACTCAAGTTTCCTGTCACAAGTAGAGCCCAAGAAGTTTGAAGAGGAAATCAAAGACGAATTATGGATTGGAGCAATGTAGGAAAAACTGAACCAGTTCAAGAGATGTAGTCTGGAAGCTGGAAGCTGGTTCCCAGACCAAAGGGACATAATTTCATAGGAATTAAATGGATCTATAGGAACAAGTTAGATAAGAATGGCATTATTGTCAAGAACAAAGCTAGACTATTGGCTAAAGGATACAAGCAAGAAGAAGGGATAGATTTTGACGAGAAATTTGCCTCAGTAGCCAGAATGGAAGCAATAAGACTCTTCCTTGCATTTAATATCTATAAGGATTCAAAGTCTACTAGATGGATGTGAAGTCAGCCTTCCTGAATGGGGACTTCAAAGAAGAAGTATATGTATAACATCCATCAGGTTTTGTTGATGTTAACCCTTCTGATTTTGTTTATAGGCTTAGTAAAGCTTTATATGGGTTGAAGCAAGCCCCTAGAGCATGGTATGAGACTTTGTCAAGTTTCCTCATTGATAACAAATTCTCAAGGGGGAAAATAGATAAGACCCTATTCCTAAGGGAATCTAAGGGCAAGATCATCCTAGTCCAGATATATGTTGATGACATTATCTTTGGATCTACTGATGACAACCTTTGTAGGAAGTTTGCTAAACTTATGCAAGGGAAGTTTGAGATGAGTAGTATGGATGAGCTCAAGTTATTCTTAGGTCTCCAAGTTAGACAGACTGATGATGACTTGTCCATATCCCAGTCTAAGTTCACTAGGGAGTTGATTGAGAAATATGGAATAGAGAATGCCTCCACCATGAAAACTCCCATGGGGTCAAGTATGCCTTTAAATAAAGATGAAGCAGGGAAACTTGTTAATGAAACTTTGTATAGAGGGATAATTGGCTCCCTTATATACCTCATAGCTAGTAGGCCTGATATCATTTATGTTATATGTATCTGTGTTAGGTATCAGGCCTGCCCTAAAGAATCTCACTACTCTGTTGTAAAGAGGATCTTGAGATATCTTAAGGGCACACCAGATCTTCACTTATGGTACCCTAGAAATAGGGATTTTGAACTAACATGGTATTCAGATGTAGATTTTGCAGGATGCAAAGAGGATAGGAAAAGCACTACAGGCACCTGTAAGTTCTTAGGAGCAAGACTAGTGTCTTGGAGCAACAAGAAGCAAACAAGTGTTACTATATCAACTGCAGAGTCAGAGTATATTTCAGCAGATAGCTGCTGTGCTCAGTTACTGTGGATTCAGCATCAACTCCAGGATTATGACCTCAAGGTAAGTAGAACCCCTCTTTATTGTGATTCTACTAGTGTTATTGCTATTGCTAGGAATCCTGTCTCACACAACAGGACTAAGCATATAGAAATTAGATATCATTTTATTAGGGAGCATGTGGAAAATAAAGATATCAGTCTTGATTTTGTCCCCACAGACAAACAAGTGGCTAACATCTTCACTAAGCCACTAGATGAAGCAAAGTTCAACACCTTCAAGTTTTAGTTGGGTATGTTGAACCTAGTCTAGCTTTAGTCACTCCCTATAGATTAAGTTTTGGTGCAGGATATGTTCTTCTTATAGGAGATGAAGACCTTAAGTGGTAAGAAGATCAAAGTGAACATCAGTAAAATGATGGCAAAAGTGGCTCCTATTGAGGGGGAGCAAGTCCAGTAGCTACAGGAGCAGAATCAGCCTCATATAAAGAGGTAGCTAGTAGCAATACCAAGGGTATCAACTATAATCAAATAGGGGGAGAAGTACATAAAAACAAGCCAGCTCTTCCCTGACTATTCTTTAGAAGTCAAAAAGGGGGAGAGAAAGAAGAAATTAAGTGGAGAAAGAAGAAATTAAGTGGCATATCAAATGGCTTCAAAGACTGATCAAGTGTAATATCATCAAGTGTGGCATCAGAGCTTGATCAAGTGGTATTAAAGGGAGGGGGAGAAAGAAATGATGCTCTGATCAAGTGGAATCAAATTCAGGGGGAGAAAGAAATGCTCCCATGCAGCATTCAAGTGGTATCACACAACTTGCAGCAAAATAGGGGGAGCATGTAATGCTCACCAAACAGATAGGAAATGTGATAATCTTCCAAAATCTACTCTGTTATAATAATACTTTTTATTGTTGTATATGTTGTGTATGTGTCATTGACTAAGAAATGTGAACAATTTGAATAAGGGTTTTGACTTCTTCAAATAGGGGGAGATTGTTGGGTCCATTGATCCACATGGACCATATTTGTATGAAGTCAAAAAAGTCAATGATACACACACTAGTTGTATTTAATGTGTGTTTGAGTTTATGCATGCAGGTGGACACCAAGCAAGCTGGTGGACAAGCAGGAATTTTGCCTAAGTCCACAGTCATTAAGTGAAGCAAGCTCACTCAATGCAAGATGTAAGGGAAGATGTTGGATAGGCTGGAAATCTCCTAAGTCCACAGGCGTTGAGTGAAGTCTATTCACTCAATGCCAGGTAAGCAAAATCGTTAAGTATAGCTAGGTTAGTCTAAACCTAACAATTTGCAAGCTGAAATTATGGCTAAGGTCACAGGCATTGAGTGCAGTATACTCACTCAAAGCCATACAACTAAAAGTTGTGAGACAGGCAAAGCCTAAGAAGAATCAGGCAGAAATGTGGCTAAGTCCACGGGCATTGAGTGAAGTCCACTCACTCAATGTCATAACATCAAAATCATTGAGTATTGCTCAGTCAATCAATGCCACATAAAATCTATATAAATATTTGACTAAGTCCACAGGCATTGAGTGAAGCTTACTCACTCAACGCCATGTGATAAAAAGCGTTGACTGACCTTAGTCAGTAAGAGACTGTGATTTCACAGAAATTTGGCTAAGTCCAAATGCGTTGAGTGTAGCCTACTCACTCAACGCCAGATAGCAGAAAATTATCTGTTAAGTAGTTTGGCTTTGAGTGATGAAGGCTCACTCAACAACTAGTAGCAGAAATATTTTTTAAGGAAAAAAGTATTGAGTGATGAAGACACACTCAATTCTCTCAACACCTGGTAACAGAAAGTTTGGCTAAGGTAGAATGCGTTGAGTGATGAAGACACACTCAATGCTCTCAATGCCAAGGCAAATAGCATTGAGTGGACTCAACGTTCTCAATGCCTAGAGACAGAAAAACTTTCTAAGTGTTTTTGCATTGAGTGAAGCTTACTCGCTCAATGCCTAATGGCAGAGAAATTATTCTAAGTGTTTTGGCATTGAGTGAAGGTTGCTCACTCAACGCCTAGTGACAGAAAGTCTATCTAAGTGTTTTGGCGTTGAGTGAAGCTTACTCACTCAACACATATACTAATGTTGCTTGATTTTGTCTAATTCCACAGGTTGCTGACGTCTACATGAGTCAGCAAAAGTCAACGCAGTTCAAATTCATTACGGGAAAGAAGGAGTAAGCCATTGATGATGCCAGCGACCAGCTTTTGTCGTCTTCTGCAAATAGAATGTGGTAAATCGGCAATTTAGGCTAGGCCCAACAGTGCAAAGAGTCGTTGATCGACGAGTAATAAAAGGGAAAGATTGGCTGAGTCGACAATAAGCAATTCGGGTTTTCTAATTTCGCAATTGCGGCTGAACATCGTCTTCTTCCTCGTCATTACTGTCAAGCCTAAATGTCCTGTTAAGTTCAGTCAACCTGAAAGCGAAAAGTGATAGCTGCTGCGATATTCATCTGCGGCAGTAAGGTCAGGACTGATTCCTGAAAGAGAAGAAGCAGAGACTTCTGCAAGCTACTTCCAGAACAAGCCTTTGATTCATCTGAAGATATCTGTCAACTTGTTGTTGTGAAGAAGAAGTTAGGGGAGACTCAGTTTCAGCCTAGGAAGATGGACACAGAGATTTTTCTCTGGTGTCTGATTATTTCAACTCTTTGTTATATTCTGTAGGATCTAATCTTGGATCTTAGTGTAAGATTCTTGAGTAAACCAGAGTGTAGGCATGTATTATAAAGACTGAGGTAAGATCTGTTATTGATCTGAGTATAGGATTCTTTTGTGAATCTAAGTGGTAGGCTTGTGTTATAAAGGCTGAGGTAGGATCCAGTTGGGATCTAAGTGGTAGGGCAAATTGCTTGAGGTGTAAGTCTTGAAGAAGACTGAGTGGTCCTGTGGTATCATGTTATAAGCTCTTTGGAGCCGAGTTTTGGGGGAAAAGCCATGTCTAACACACTGTTAGAAGGGCACAGAGGGACAGTGGACGTACCCAAACTCTAGGGAACCACTATAAAATATATGTGTCGTCTGGTTGATGTTCTTGAAGGCTTAACTTAACAAATCACCAAGCACAACAAATAAGGTGTATGTATAAATAATTATAACGAGAGCTAAAACTTATTCACCCCCACCCCCTATAGGTGTTAGCTGACCTTGAAAATAAAGTTTTTTATTGGGGTTTAAGGGAAATACTAGAGTTGCCCTTCTAAAGGGAAGGGTAAAGCTGCAGTTCAGCCTCTGGCTTCCAAGCCTCCAATTACTTTTAGGAAAGTTTAGTTACCTTCAATCAGGCATAACAAAGAGAGAATTTATGGTCACTGGATGAATGGTAGATCCACTAGTGTGAACAAAGAGGTTCACAACTATGGTGGAAGGTACAGTAGGGGAGTGAGTGCCTTTAAGGCTCCCCATGAGGAAATCCAAATGGCCCATCATGGACCATTTGTGTCTGGTGCACCAGCCCCTTCACTCAAGAAAGAGGCAGTGGCTAACTATCAAGGCCATCTAGCAAAGACCCGAACCAAGGGAAAGTCTATCTGCAAGCTAGATCTAGTTATCTCTGATACTATAAACAACATGTCATCTGCAAAGAAGACAGTTGTAAATTTCATTCAGAGCAAGCCAAGAAAGCCTGCTGAAAGATTCACCTTCAGTCATACCCTTGCTGAAAGGAACTTAAAGAAGGCTACTACACCTCTTCCTTCTATACAGTCAGTAGTTAACCCAACTTTAGGACTTGCTCAGAAGAGAAGGTATAATATTCATGAGTGTTGGTGCTGTGGAAGGGTGAGGAATTCTTACTTAGATTGCTGGCATAATCCTACTGTGTCGAGAGCTAGTGTTAGTCCTCCTATCAAAAAATCTATAGGAAGACATTTTCATTTTCAGGCTAATCAGAATCTAGGACCCAATAGATATTGGGGTCCTAAGTTAAAATAAATTATGTGTTGCAGGTTAGTCCAAGTGTTCATACCCCTATATGGTACTTGGACAGTGGTTATTACAGGCACATGACTGGGAAAAGGAGCAACTTAAAGGACTACACTCTAGTAAAAGATAGACCCAAGGTTGTCTTTGGAGGTTCAGATAGAGGAGTGACAAGAGGCTATGGTAAGATTACCAATGATATAGTCACCATCTCAAAAGTAGCTTATGTTGAAGGGTTACAACACAACCTCATAAACATAATCTAACTCTCTGATCTTGGCTATGTCATTGTCTTCCATAAGGATGAGTGTCAGATTAAGAGGTCAAGTGACCAAGAGGTCATCTTGACAGGCACTAGGAGTGGAAATGTTTATTGCTTAAACTTTTTGTGCCTATATACAGACTCTCCTATTTGTCTAGTGGCAAATGAGAAAGTTTCTTATTGTGTGCAATGGCACAAGAGACTAGCTCATTTAAATTATAAGACTATTGGCAAGCTCTTTAGTGAAGAGCTAGTTAGGAATGGTCCTAAGATGAAATGCACTAAGGAAAGCATTTGCTCAGTATGCCAAAAGGGCAAGAAGACAAAAGCTTCCTTCAAGGGCATTGGGACCAAAGACTCTATGAGGTGCTTATACCTCTTGCATTTTGACTTGTTTGGTCCTATACCAGTTCATAGTCTAGGTAGGAAAGTCTACACCCTTGTGGTGGTTGATGATTATTCTAGGTTTACTTGGGTGTTCTTTCTTAAAAAAAGAATGAAACCCTTGATATCTTCATGAAGTTTGTCAAATAAATTCAAAATGAGTTTGATAATACTTGGTCAAAATCAGAAGTGACCATGGGACTGAATTCAAGTCTGATAGCATGACAAAATTCTGTGAAGAGCTAGGGATTCATCAAAAAATTTCTTCTCCAAGAACACCCCAGCAAAATGGGATTGTTGAGAGGAAAAATAGGACTCTCATAGAGGCTAGAAGGACCTTGTTGAGTGACACATCTCTCCCAGAATATTTCTGGTCTAAGACAGTAAATACTTCATATCATGTCCTTAACAGAGCCTCTATCACCAAGAGCCACAAGAAGACTCCCTATGAGATCTTGAAGGGCAGAAAACCAAACTTGGGCTATCTCAAGATCTTTAGTAGCAAGTGTTATGTGCTTCATAATGGGAAGTCCTATGTGACTAAGTTTGCTGTCAAGTCCTTTGATGGAATTTTTGTTGGGTACATCAATCACAGTAAAGCCTATAAGATCTACAACCTAAAAATCCAAGTTATAGAAGAGTCTGTACATGTAGTCTTTGATGATTCTACCATGATTAACAGTGAGCTGTCAAGCTCCTCTTCTAGTACTGCAGGTACAGAGCTGATGACGGACAAGTTAAGCATTAAGGAAACTGCACTAGAAATCCAAGATGGAGTGGATATTCTAGATGAAGTGCAAGGCATACTTGAAGTGGATGAGGATCTGCAAGAAGCTATTATTGAAGTTGATGTTGAAAGAAGACTGCCTCCAGCTATCAGGAATCTAAGAGATCATCCAAGATACCAAATTATTGGTGATGCACACCAAGGAGTGGTGACAAGAAGTAATAGCCTTAATACAGCAATGTATGCAAGTTTCCTATCATAGGTTGAGCCTAAGAGATTTAAAGAGGCCAACATAGATTAGTTCTAGATTATAGTAATGCAAGATGAATTGAACCAGTTTAAGAGATGTAAGGTCTGGAAGCTGATTCCCAGACCACAAGGATATAATGTCATTGGAGTCAAGTGGATTTATAGGAATAAACTTGATGAAAATAGCATTATAATCAAGAACAAAGCTAGGCTAGTAGCTAAGGGGTACAGATAAGAAGAAGGTATTGACTTTGATCAAACCTTTGCCCCTATAACAAGATTGGAAGACGTCAGACTCTTCCTTGCATATGCTGCATTCAAAGGATTAAAAGTCTACTAGATGAATGTGAAGTCAGCCTTCCTGAATGGTTACTTAAAAGAAGAAGTCTATGTTGAGCAACCTCCAGGTTTTGTTGATTTTAACTCACCTGAATTTGTTTATAGACTTAAGAAATTTCTATATGGGTTAAAGTAAGCACCTAGAGCATGGAATGAGACATTGTCTAGCTTTCTCATTAAGAACAAATTCTCAAGGAGGAAGATAGACAAGACCATATTCCTAAGAGAAACTAAGGGCAAAATCATCCTAGTTTAGATTTATGTAGAAAGCATAATCTTTGGATCTACTGATGATAACCTTTGCAGGAAGTTTGCCAAACTTATGCAAGGGAAGTTTGAGATGTGCAGTATGGGTGAACTTAAGTTCTTCTTAGGCCTCCAAGTAAGACAGACTGATGATAGCTTGTCCATATCTCAGTCTAATTTCACCAGGGAGTTGATCAAAAAGTTTGGTATGGATAATGCCTCCACCATGAAAACTCCCATGGGGTCAAGTATGCCTATAGGCAAAGATGAGGCAGGAAAACTTGTTGATGAAACTTTGTATAGAGGGATAATTGGCTCCCTTCTATATTTTACTGTAAGTAGGCCAAACATCATGTATGATACATATGTTTGTGCTTGGTATCAGGCTAGCCTAAAGAATCTCACTACTTTGCTGTTAAGAGGATTTTGAGGTATCTTAAGGGCACACCAGATCTTGTCCTATGGTACCCTAGAAATAGATATTTTGAACTAACAGGCTATTCAGATGCAGATTTTGCAGGCTGCAAAGAGGATAGTAAGAGCACTTCAAGCACCTTTCAGTTCTTGGGAGGAAGACTAGTGTTTTGGAGTAGCAAGAAGTAGACCAGTGTTGTAATATCAACAGTTGAGTCAGAATACATCTCAATAGGTAGTTGTTGTGCACAATTACTGTGGATCCAACATTAGCTCCAGGACTATAACCTCTAGATAAGTAGAACTCCTTTGTATTGTGATTCTACTAGTGCAATCTCAATTGCTAGGAATCATGTCTCTCATAGCAGGACTAAGCATATTGAGATTAGGGATCATTTCATTAGGGAGCATGTTGAATGTGAAGATATCAGTCTTGAGTTTGTCCCTACAGACAAGCAAGTGGCTAACATCTTCATCAAGCCACTGGATGAAGCAAAGTTCAACACCTTCAAGTTTGAGTTTGATATGTTAAACCTGGTATAGCTTCAGTTGTTCCTTGTGTTGTTATTATTGCTGGTTATACAACTTGCAGGTAAAAAAGACCTTTAGTGGAAATGAAGATTTCTCGAGTGGTATACCTTCATTGGTATCAAGTTTTCAAGTGGTTCAAGTGCTATCAAGACTGGAATAGACTAAAGTGTCTACAGGAAGGATGATAAAAGATGCTCCTATTGAGGGGGAGCAAGTCAAGATGCTCCGATTGAGGGGGAGAAAGTATAGCAGCTAGCTAAAGTGGATTAATGGACCACTCAAGCGTCAAGTGGTTATAGTGATGTGTTGTATCAGTGGTATCAACACAAGAGGTTTGTTCTCCAGTCATCTAGTTTGATCACCAATGTAGTAGAAGTAGGCTAGGATCAAGAGATAAATTCTCCCATGATCTTATCACCTCCCTCAACAGATATATGCCTATAGAAGAAGCTAGAAAGGGGATATGTGTGGCAATACTTGGAAAGGGGGAGATGTAGAAGCAATACTTGACATGACTAGGTCATGTTGAGTCAGTGCATATTACTTGGAAAGATTCAAGTAGTATGAGGAATGAAATGACTACATGTTGAGCCATGTTGAGTCAGTGCATATTATGAGTAAAGTGCTTCTAGTGGTGCTCCATTTAAGTATTAAGTGGTATAAGGAGAGTGCATACTACTTGAGCCAGTTGTTCAAGTGGTATGAGAATGCATTGCCTTGACATGTTGAGTCAATGTAGCTAAATAGATTACATTGAATTAATATGTTGGTAATTCAAGTAGCATAAGCTTGCAGATGTAGCAGATATATCTTACAGCTGCATTAAATTAATATGTTTTTTATGTCAATGCTTCTTAGTATTGTTGTGTGTTCTGCCTTCTTCAAATAGGGGGAGATTGTTGGGAATATTGCCCTCAATGTTCCCTAGATTTGAAGAGGCATCACATTCAGTACTAATAGCATAGTTGTATTTGATGTTGTTCAAGCTCATCATATGCAGGATGTTCCATATAACAAGTTTAAATAGGTTTTCTAAGTGGTTGTGACGGGTGGTCACAAGGTAGATAAATGGAGAGACAGAAATCTATCTAAGTCCACAGGCATTGAGTGAAGCCAGTTCACTCAATGCCAGATGCCAAAAATGGCCGAGTAAGGTGTGGATGGTCAAAGCCCAACAGTCTGCAAAGTAATTCTGCAGCTAAGTCCACAGACGTTGAGTGAAGGCAGTTCACTCAACTCCATATATCATAAGGCATCGAGTATAGCTGGGTCTGTCAAAGCCTCAACATTGGCAAGCTGTAAAATCGACTAAGTCCAGAATCGTTTAGTGAGGACAGCGCACTCAACGCCTAATGAAAGAAGAACTGAGTCAAGTTCAAGCAGTTGAAGATTCTGTCCAGAAATCTGGCTAAGTCCAGAATCATCGAGTGAATATAGCTCACTCAATGCTAGAAAAGAAAGTGTCGAGTGATGTTAAAGCTCAAGAAGAGATAGATAGAAAAATCTATCTAAGTCTAGAAGCATTGAGTGATGACATCTCACTCAACGCACTCAACGCCTCAATAAGCTGGCAGACTTCAGAGAAATGGCTAAGTATAAAAGCATTGAGTGATGAAGCTTCACACAATGCTCTCAATGCCTAGCAGACAAAGACAGTTGTAGCTAAATCTAGGGGCATTGAGTGATGAAGATTCACTCAACGCACTCAACGCCTGATGGTGCAGAGAATTTGACTAAGTCCAGATTCATTGAGTGAAGGTCATTCACTCAATGCACTCAACGCCTGGTGTTGAATCTGAGAATTTGGCTAAGTCCACAAATGCTGACGTCAGCCAAAGTCAACAAAGTTCAAATTAGTTACGGGTTAGCTACAGAACACGACAAATAGTGTCGAAGGTCTACTGTATGTCTTCTTCCGTTAAAGCAAGGCACGGCTGTCAACCACAGGTGGTCCCCATTGCTTCTTGGAGCCGTTAATCGGTGGAAGATAAAAGGGACAAGATGGACTAAATGAACTTTAACTTTTAGGGTTTTCTCATTTCGAAAAGTTGTGGCTGAACTTCTACTTCCTCGCCATTATTGTCGAGCTTGAAGCTTGAAGTTAAATCAGCTGATCTAAAAGTTCTTTCAAGTTGCTATAGCTAATTTCTTCTGCTACAACAAGTTTAGAAAAGTTTCTGAAAATGAAGAAGGAGCAGAGCTTTTAAGTTTATGCAGGTTCAGGTTAGCTGATTGAAGAACACAAGAACTGTCTATTCTTCAGTCTTCTTCAGCAAGTTCAGAAACAAGTTTCTGAGGTTCTTCAGCACAGGCAGCTTATTATTAAAGATATATTTTATGTTGTTGTAAAGAAAGTCGGGGTTGTTAACTCAGTCCAGGAAGGCAGAAATAGAGAAATTTCTCTGGTGTCAAATCAACAACACCAACCAACTACTCTTCCTATAGGATCCTTTTGGATCTGAGTTGTAAGCCTGATTTATAAAGGCTGAGGTAGGATCCCTGTGTGGATCTGAGTGTAGGGCTGTTGATCTTGAGTCTATAGGATCCCTGTGTGGATCTGAGTGTAGGGCTATTGAGCCTGAGTTTATAGGATTCTTATGTGGATCTGAGTGTAGGTCCTGTGTGCTTGAGGTAGGGCCTTTGGCCTGAGGTAAGATCTTAACAGATCTGAGCTGTAGGTTAGTTTTACTCTCTGAGTTGTAGAGCAAACCTCCATAGCCTGAGCTGTAGGACTTGGGTTCAAGTCTAAGGTAGGTGATCTTTTAATCACTGAGTTGTAGGAGCAAGCTTGATCTGAGGTAGGGCTTTGTGTCTGAGCTGTAGGTCTTGGAGGAGACTGAGATATCCTGAGGGATCTGTGTTATAAGCTCTAAGGAGCCGAGTTTTGGAGAAGGGGCCTTGTCTAACAAGCTATTAGAAAGGTCAGGGAAAGTGGACGTACTGATAATCCAGGAAATTACTATAAATCTTGTATGTGCTTTGTGTGATTATCTTGGAAGAAATATTTAACTCACCCACAACACACTAAGTAGAGGGAAAATTATAAAAGACCAAAAAACTATTCACCACCCCCCCCCCTCCTCTAGGTGATTAGCTACCTTGGAATTAAAGACATTCACTCTGAGATCAAACTAATCATTGTAACACTCTAAGAAACTAGTGGATTTTGGTTCGGCACAGTTCCAGCCACCCATTTTTCACCCTTTTCAGGTTTTCCACATCAAAATGTCTCTTGTCCATTATTGCGGTTTTTTTAACTGATTGTGCACCCGACTAAACTTTGAGCTAAGATGGTCCCATTCTCCGGACCGGGTAAAAATTCGGGTGACCCGTAGTAGTTTGGTATCATATGTGGGAAGGTGTTCCCAAAAGATCTAACAAGTTTTTGAATCCCTCAACTGATAGCAATGATGAAGAGAAGCACAAACTGTCAATGACACGATGCTAGAAGAGTGCGCAAATCAAGCCCCCGCAGACATGCTTGAAGGCAACACCTCGCTTCAAGGTGGATCCACTGTCACCATATCCCAAACATCAGGGTAAGGATGTAGGCACCTAATAATAGAGCACCACGCCAGAGCGCCCACCCTGCTATGAATTTTAAGGGCTCATTACGCTCCCAACGCAGATATCACTCTTGAAGGTCAACCATTGCGGATCCCGAGCCAAATAATTCCTGAAGACACTGCCCGCTCCAAGGATCCCATTGCAAACAAATTGTCTGGCGTTGATAGCTCTGCACACCTCGCAATCCATAATGAAATTCCCAGGCATGCGCAGGAAACTGTTGGATCCATTGCCCACAATGTTCCCAAGAGTGGATTTGAAGTGGCATCACCATTAATACTAAGAGCAAAGTTGTATTTGATGTGTGCTTAAGTTCATGCATGCAGGTTGTCCTTGATTGGACAGGTGAACAAAAAGAGTTAGCTGGAAGTCAGATAATTTGACTAATGCAAAAGCATTGAGACAGCTAAGACAGCTGAGAAGAATGTCTCAGCATAACCGCTGAGATAGCTGAGAAGGAAGCATTGAGACAGTCAATGTAGGGTGTCCTTGATTGGACAGGTGAATACAAAGAGTAAGCTGGAAGTCAAATAATTTGACTAAGGCAAAAGTGTCGAGATAGCTGAGACAGTTGAGAAGAATGTCTCAGCATAACTGCTGAGACAGCTTAGAAAGAATTCGTCGAGCTCAGTTCAAAATTCGTCGAACTGAGTTCAGAGTTCATTGAGTTCAACTCGCCATTCGTCGAGCTAAATTAAGAGCTTGAGATTCTGAGTTCGTCGAGCTTAGTTGAGAATTTGTCGAACTGAGTTCAGAGATCGTCGAGCTCAGTTCACCATTCGTCAAACTCAGTTCAAAGTAAGGCAAGCTAAGTCAGTCAAAGCTAGTGTTTTTAAACACAGAAAATTAGCTAAGGCAGAAAGCGTTGAGTAAGGCATGCTCACTCAATGCTCTCAACGCCAAAGATGTTGCAGAGGCAGAAATATGGTTAAGGCAAAAAGCATTGAGTGGAGGTTGCTCACTCAATGCTGTTAAAGCCAAGTGGAGACAGAATTTTGTCTAAGGAATTTGATGTTGAGTGATGCTCACTCACTCAATGCCAAGCAATAGAAAGCTGATAAAGCAAGTTGGCGTTGAGTGAAGCTGAATCACTCAACGCCTAAAAATAGATTTATATTCTAAGTAGTTTGGCATTGAGTGAAGGTTACTCACCCAACACTAAGAGACAGTAAATCTGTTTAAGTGTTTTGGCATTGAGTGATGCTTACTCACACAATGCCTATGCTAATATTACTTGATTTTTGGCTAAGTTCACAGCTGGTGACGTCAGCAAGTCAACAAGTCAACATATTTCAAATAAGTGGCGGGATGGCTACAGTACGTGACAAATATTGTCGCAGACCTACTATACAATAGTTGGTGTTAAATCAAGGTTGTTGTTGGCCATTAATTATGTGGGGCCTACTGCTCAAGAGCCGTTGGGTCAAATTCAATAAAAAGGAAAAGGCTTTAATAGAGGAAGAGAGCTTTTCATAGACGGCAATCATGCAGTTCTTCTTCTCTGCCATTGTTGTGGAGCTGAAGAACAGGAAGCTCAAGTCTACAAGATAAAGAGCAAGTTAGATGTTGGTATCAACATCTTCAACAGCAAGATAGCTGGTGTGATCTTAATCTGCACCAGCAAGTTAGCTCAGAAGGATTCTTTGATAAAAAGGTAGCAGCTTGGGCCGACCCTTGCTGCAGGTGCTTCACAGACCCAGCCAACAAATCCTAAAGAACATTCTCTTGGGGAACTGTGAAGAAGGAGATAGGGCTGAGCAGTTGGCTCAGTTCAGAAAGGGGCAGAGAAGCTAATCTGAAAGTTACTTCCAGCACAAAGCAAGATCTTCATCCTTGTTGCCGTGAAGAAAGGAGTCGGGCTGGGATTCTTCCAGCTCAGGTTGCAGCTAGATCAGCTGTAGTTACTTTTCTAGTTCCAGCTGGATAAAATCCCTGGGGCTGAGAAGAGGAAGTTAGGTCTAAGTGTTTACTTAGTCCAGATAAGTAGACTCAGGAAATATATTTCCTGGATTCAAGGTTGGGCTGAGTTTATCTCAGTCCTGGTAGACTGGCACGGTGAAATTTCACTTGTGGACAATCATCACACCAACCCACATTCATCATATAGGATCCAAGTGTGGAACTGAGTTGTAGGGCTTAACTGCCGGAGGTAGGAGAGTGCTGCTCTCTAAGATAGGTTCCAATTGGGGATCTGAGTTGTAGGGTTGTTTAGCCTGAACTGTAGGCCTTTATATAAGGCTGAGGTAGGTGATAAGTTTGTCACTGAGCTGTAGGTGCCTGGAAGGGCACTGAGGTAGGTACCTAGAAGAGTACTGAGCTATAGGAGTGATGCAGTACTCTGAGAGTAGGGCCTTATACCTGAAGTTGTAGGGCTGAAAAGCCTGAGCTGTAGGCCTTAGAGATAAGGCTGAGATAGGTGGCTTGAGGGTCACTGAGTGTAGGAGCACTACAGAGCTCTGAGGTAGGATCCCTAGTGGATCTGAGGTAGGGTTGTCCTCCCAGCCTGAGTGTAGGGCTTAACAGCCTGTGGTATGTGGTATGCTGACCACTGAGTTGTAGGCCCTTGTGGCTGAGAAGTAAGTCTTGGAGGAAACTTAGAGATCCTGAGGGATCTGAGGTATAAGCCCTTTGGAGCAACTTTTGGATAAGTGCCTAGTCCAACAAGATAGTTGGATAGGTGGGAGGGAAAGTGGATGTACCCTAGTTAGGGGAACCACTATAAATCACTGTGTGCTTTTCTGTGTTGTTTTCTTTATGCAGGTTGTGTACATCTTGAAAGCATAAAATAACTAAAAGCCAAAGCTCTTAATGAAGAAACAAAAAAGAACTTGAAAAGAGACCAATAACCTATTCACCCCCCCCCCCTCTAGGTGATTTAGCTATCCTTGAATGAAAGACTTTCAAGTGGTATCAGAGGGAGGTTACTCAAAAAGGACTTAACAGTCTGAGTAGACCACAAAGGATAGCTAAAAGGTTTGCATTTGTGGGTTCAAAAGAGAACCATATGGAGTGGAGCTCAATGAATTTTCAAGTCTGCAGTGAGAGCAAGAACCACATTTGACTGTTGGTAGCTCTTGAAGATGATGATGTCTATGCAGATGAAAGAATAGAGATCAGGGCCCATCTATCACACTCAGATAGTGACTCATAGGTGGATAAAGCTGAGGAAGGTGAATGCAGATGCTATGGGCAGATTGTTACACCAGAAGAAGAAGAATTCAGCCAGGATCAGCTTGGTCCAGATCAGGTACAATCTCTATATAGTTCTTCTTATTGCTCAGGGTATGAGTCCAGCTTAGACTCTGATGCTTCCTCATCAAGTGATGATGAGATTCCTCTATCAGAAGATGATATCAATCGATTGATTAAGAATCATGCTGCACTTGTGAAAGCTTTCAAGGAAAGAAAGTTGCTTATTAAGAAACAAGTAGAGGAAATTGCCTCCCTCCAGTTAGATGCTTCTCGACAAGATGAGACTTCATCCTTGCTATCTCTGAAAGAGGGGGAAGTAGCTCATCTAGAGATCATGGTAGATATCCATGTTGAGTTCATAAAATATAAGGACTCTATTATCAAGATTCTTGAAGAGAAACTTGAAAGGGAGAAGAGGATGGTGGCAAATTTCTCTAAGATAGATGATATCAAGAGAAAATCTGAATCTAAGTGAATTTCTAAAGTTATCCAATCTCAGAGGAGAGGCCAAGCTCCTATTATGCCACTATAAACCTTTCATAAGGTAATGCTCCCTTCTAACAGGTATGACTAGGGCTGCATGGATAGTCACTGTAAGAATGGGAATTCTTCTTGAAAGAATACAAGAGTACCTTCCAATGGAAGAAGAAATGGTAGGGGAATGAGTGCCTTTAAGGCTCCCCGTGAAAAAGTACAAATGGCCCATGCTGGACCATTTATATTTGTTGCCTCAACCACAACTCACAATGGAAAGGCAGTGGCTTTCACTCAAGCCCATCCAGCAAGGACTCAGACCAAGGGTCATTCTACTAGTAAGCCTAACTTGGCTAGCTCTAATGATATAAATAACTTGTCTTCTACAAAGAAGACAGCTATAAAAACCATTCAGGGCAAGCAAAGGAAGCCTACTAGAAGAATAACCTTCAGTCAGATCCTTGCTGAAAGGAACCTGAAGAAAGTTACTGCTCCTCTTTCTTCTGTTCAGTCAATAGTTAACCACATTACAAGACCTGCTCAGAAAAGAAGATATAATATTCATGAGTGTTGGTGTTATGGTAAGGTGGGACATCTTGCCCAAGATTGCTAACACAATCCTTCTGTGTCTAGAGCAAGAGTTAGCTTACCTGTCAGAAATTCTATAGGTAGGCAAGTTAGATTTCAGTCTAATCAAAACCTAGGACCAAATACCTATTGGGGTCCTAAGGTAAGATAATTCTATTTTGTATGTTAGTCTAAGTGCCCATCCCCCATATGGTACTGAGACAGAAGATGTTCCAGAACTTGGACTGGAAAAAGGAATTTATCCTATGGATCATTCTCAAAGAATAAGGATGTTGTGTACATTCCTGAAGAAGGGTACAAGTGGTATCAAGTGGCATGGGAGAGCTGGGTCAATTATATCTACACTAGAGATATGCTCTCTAGTCAAGTGGTACAATCACTATGGGAGTGGTAACTGGCCATGATCATGGATGAAGGCCAGCTAGATCCAGCCAGCAGGAATGTCTGGTTGGACAAAGTCCTGCTGCCACACCAGTAAATATGGAAAGGATAAGTGGGCTATACTCATCTCTAAGGAAAGCACAAGTAGCTCCTCTGTGAGAAGCAAGGAAGAGGCACACTGTACTCAGCTGATAAAACTCACTATACATAAGGGACAAACAGTCAAGTGGTATCATTAGTTGAAATGATGACTGACAGTCATAAAGACAAGATCTGTGCAAATGCTGATGGGGAGCATGTTCAGTCAAGGTTACTGGACAAGCTTGAATCTTACCCAAAGTTCCCCAGCACAGAATAAATCAGCATTACTGCTGAGGACTAGCTTGCCCCCATATACATTGCAGAAGCTGAGAGGGAAACTACCCAAGTGATGGTACTTGCTGGAAGAAGGCAAGCCAATCAGTTTACTAGAACAACTAGATTGCTCCAGCTATTGTTGATACAAGTCAGCTAATTCCTATTGGAATAGCAGTATAAAGAAAGATTTGGTATCAGGATGAAAGGATGGCTCATGGAAATATCATTCAATTTTCAAGTGATCTTAAAGTCCAGCAGTTGCAGGAGAAAATTCGGCCTTATGAGAAGAGAAAGCTGGCAGCTGCACCAATGGTATCATCTGTAATCAGCTAGGGGGAGAAGAGAATCACAGCAGACCAGCTCCTCTCTATCTATTCAGAAGCCAAGAAGGGATTGATCAAGTGATGATCAAGATAGTACTCAGTGGTCTGAACACTCTTGTACTACTAATCAGAAAGTTGAAGCCAAAGGCAAGTCTGTTGCTAAAGAAGGGGAGAAGATTTGGCTCAGCAAAAAGAGGTTGTGCAAGGTGTAAGAGAGTTGCTAAGCATCAACATGGATGAAGCTCGACAAAATAACCATCATTCATCGAACGGAGCTCGACTAAATCACTTCCATTCGTCGAACGGAGCTCGAGAAAATCTTAATAATTCGTCGAACTCAAAATTGTCAAACAAAAAAGAAATTCCTGGTATCAGAACCTCTTTATGGCATCAGAACCATAACCTCCAGATAAGTAGAATTTCTTTTATATTGATATTCTACTAGTGTAATGTAAGTTGCTAGGAATCCTAACTGTTATAGCAGGACTATGCATATATAGATTAAGTATCAATTAGTTATGGAGCATATGGAAAAGGAAAAAAATCAGTCTTGAGTTTGTCTCCATAATCATGATAGTGGTTAAATATCTTTACTATGCCACTAGTAGATGTCAAGGTCAACACCCTCAAGTTTGAGTGGGTATGTTGAACTTGGTATAGCTTCTGTTGCTCCATGTGAATCTTATGTTGCATAACTCATCCTTCTTTCAAAAAGATTAGTCTCGGATAAAGTATCAAGATTGTCAAGTCTGCCACTTGATGTCAAGCCTCTAAAGTGATATCAAATGCCATCAAGACTGAGATGGACTCAAGTGTCCAGTAGAGAGAAGACAGTAGTTGCTCCTATTGAGGAGGAGCAAATCCACACGATGCAAGAATAGGTTCAACTTCCTGTTAAGTAGCAGCCAGCTGTTGCAGTGAATCATATATCATACAGTTGTTCAGCAGGTTCTCATGACTATGCACAGTCTAAGGGGGAGATCAACCCTATTGGATGACTGCTACTATGCAGTCATTGCTGTTGCTGTAATAAGATGTTAATGCAGGACAAGAGTAAAAGGCCAGCATATCAGATACTACAGATTCATGAAGCCTTAAGTGGTGGAAAAGACCTTCAGTATGTTGAAGACTTTTTCAAGTGACATACCTTAATTGGTATTAAGGGGGAGCAAGTCCAGAACTTGCTAGAACTGGATCAGCTTCTGTTAAGAAGGAGCAAGCAGCTACTGCAGTAGATCAACTATCACAACTGCTAATCAGTTTGTCTTAAGGACAATGCACAGACCAAGGGAGAGATTATGTATGACATAGTCATAATCTTCTCTGAGTCTGAGAAGGACTGTTGTTGCTGAGAAGATAGTCCTACTGCTGGAGAAGGGGAACAGCCAGCACAAATGGAACTATGTTTACAGCTAGCTCAAATGATGCAGTGTTGTGTTATATCAATGTATTAACACAAAAGGTATGACTCCTAATCAAGTAGATTGATCACTAGGATAATTTCCTTAGTGTTATCAACATAGGAATTTGTCTAGGATCAAGAGATAATCTCTCCCATGATCATTTTCTCCTCCCCCAATAGATATACCTATTAAAGAAGACAGAAACGGGGAGATGTGTGATAATGCATAAGGGAGAGATATAGAAGAAATGATTGAATGTGTGAAGATACATAAGGGGGAGATATAAAAGCAATACTTGACATGATTAGGTCATGTTGAGTCAGTTCATATTACTGGAAAAGATTCTAGTAGTATGAGAAATGCAATGATTGACCACATGTTGAGTCATGATTGTGTCAGTACATATTTTGAGGTAAGTGCTTCTAGTGGTGCACCATTTAAATATTAAGTGGTATAAAGGAGAGTGTATATTACTTGAGCAATTGCTCAAGTAGTATGACGATGCATTGAATTAACTTATTAAGTCAATACAATTAATGGAGTACATTGAATTAATGTAGCATAAGCTAGCAGGTGTAGCCGATTATAATCTGCAGCTGCATGAAATTATTCTGCCTATTATGGTAATGCCTCTTAGTATTGCTGGGTGATCTGCTTCTTCAAATAGGGGGAGATTGTTTGGTCCATTACCCACAATGTTCCCTATAGTGGATTTAAAGAGGCATCACCATTAATACTAAGAGCATAGTTATATTTGATGTGTGCTTAAGTTCATGCATGCAGATTGTCCTTGATTGGACAGGTGAACAAAAAGAGTTAGTTAGAAGTCAGATAATTTGACTAAGGCAAAAGCATCGAGGCAGCTGAGACAGCTGAGAAGAATGTCTCAGCATAACCGCTGAGATAGCGGAGAAGGAAGCGTTGAGACAGTCAATGTAGGGTGTCCTTGATTGGATAGGTGAACACAAAGCGTAAGCTGGAAGTCAGATAATTTGACTAAGGCAAAAGTGTCGAGACAGCTAAGATAGCTGAGAAGAATGTCTCTGCATAACCTCTGAGATAGCTGAGAAAGAATTCGTCGAGCTAAGTTCAGAATTCATTGAACTGAGTTCAGAGTTCGTCGAGCTCAACTCATCATTCGTCGAGCTAAATTTAGAGCTTGAGATTCTGAGTTCGTCGAGCTCAGTTGAGAATTCGTCGAATTGAGTTCAAAGTTTGTCGAGCTCAGTTCACCATTCGTCGAACTCAGTTCAAAGTAAGGCAGGCTGAGTCAGCCAAAGCCAGTGTTTTTAAACACAGAAAATTTGCTAAGGCAGAAAGAGTTGAGTGAGGCTTGCTCACTCAACGCTCTCAACGCCTAAGATGCAATAGAGGCAAAAATATGGTTAAGGCAAAAAGCGTTGAGTGGAGGTTTCTCACTCAATGCTGTCAACGCCTAGTGGAGATAGAATTTTGTCTAAGGAGTTTGGCGTTGAGTGATGCTCACTCACTCAACGCCAAGCAGCAAAAAGCTGATGAAGCAAGTTGGCGTTGAGTGAAGCTGAATCACTCAACGCCTAGAAACAGATTTATATTCTAAGTAGTTTTGCGTTGAGTGAAGGTTACTCACTCAACGCCAAGAGACAGTAAATCTGTCTAAGTGTTTTGGCATTGAGTGATACTTTCTCACTCAACGCCTATGCTAATGTTGCATGATTTTTGGCTAAGCCCACAGCTGATGACATCAGCAAGTCAACAAGTCAACATATTTAAAATAAGTGGCGGGATTGCTACAGTACACGACAAATGTTGCCGCAAACCTACTGTATGATAGTTGGCGTTAAAGCAAGCTTGTTGCTGGCCATTAATTATGTGGGGACAACTGCTCAAGAGTCGTTGGGTCAAATTCAATAAAAAGGAAAAGGCTTTAATAGAGGAAGAGAGCTTTTCGGAGAAGGCAATCAGGCTGTTCTTCTTCTCCGCCATTATTGTGGAGCTGAAGAACAGGAAGCTCAAGTCTACAAGATAAAGAGCAAGTTAGTTGTTGGTATCAACATCTTCAACAGCAAGATAGCTGGTGTGATCTTCATCTATACCAGCAAGTTAGCTCAGAGGGATTCTCTGAGAAAAAGGTAATAGCTTGGGTCGACCCTTATTGTAGGTGCTTCATAGACCCAGCTAACAAATCCTAAAGAATATTCTCTTGGGGAACTGTGAAGAAGGAGATAGGGCTGAGCAGTTAGCTCTGTTCAGAATGGGGTAGAGAAGCTGATCGGAAAGTTACTTCCATCACAAAGCAAGATCTTCATCCTTATTGCCGTGAAGAAAGGAGTAGGGCTGAAATTCTCCCAGCTCAGGTTACAGCTAGATTTGCTGTAGTTACTTCTCTAGTTCTAGTTGGAAAAATCCATGGGGCTGAGAAGAGAAAGTTAGGTCTAAGTATTTATCCAGATAAGTAGACTCAGGAAATATATTTCCTGGAGTCAAGGTTGGGCTGAGTTTATCTCAGTTCAGGTAGATTAGCACAGTGAAATTTCATTTGTGGCCAATCATCACACCAACCCACATTCATCCTATAGGATCCAAGTGTGGATATGAGCTTTAGGGCTTAACTGCCTGAGATAGGAGAGTGTTGCTCTTTGAGGTAGGATCCAAGCGTAGATCTGAGTTGTAGGGCTATTTAGCCTGAGTTGTAGGCCTTTGTGTAAGGCTGAGGTAGGTGATAAATTTGTCACTAAGATGTAGGTGCCTAGAAGGGCACTGAGGTAGGTACCTGGAAGGGTACTGGGCTGTAAGAGTGATGCAGTACTCTGAGAGTAGGGCCATATGCCTGAATTTGTAGGGTTGAAAAGCCTGAGCTGTAGACCTTAGAGATAAGGTTGAGGTAGGTTGATTGAGGGTCACTGAGTGTAGGAGCACTGCATAGCTCTGAGGTAGGATCCCTAGTAGATCTGAGGTGGGGTTGTCCTCCTAGCCTGAGTGTAGGGCTGTCCTCCCAGCCTGAGTGTAGGGCTTAACAGCCTGAGGTAGGTGGTCTGCTGACCACTGAGTTGTAGGCCTTTGTGGCTATGAAGTAAATCTTGGAGGAGACTTAGAGATCCTGAGAGATCTGAGCAGTAAGCTCTTTAGATCAAGTTTTGGATAAGTGCCTAGTCTAACAAGATAGTTGGATAAGAGGGAGGGAAAGTGGATTTACCCTAGTTAGGGGAACCACTATAAATCACTGTGTACTTTTCTGTGTTGTTTTCTTTATGCAGGATGTGTACATCTTGAAAGCATAAAATAACTAAAAGCCAAATCTCTTAAAGAAGAAACAAAAAAGAACTTGAAAAGAGACCAATAACCTATTCACCCCCCCCCCCTAGGTGATTTAGCTATTCTTGAATTAAAGACTTTCAAAAACTTTCATACAATAAAGGAATCTATCGCTCTAACCAATAGAGGACTCACTCGCGAGGAAGTGAGGTGCGTGATCAAAGAGGAATATGGTAACACCATAACACAAAGGTGCAGCGCTTATTGCCCTTACTCTATAGGTACAGGCATATCTAGCTCCACCCGGGATCCCACTCCGTGACTTTAAGACATTTGACGGGTCAGTCAACCCTCTGGAACATGTTAAGCACTTTGAAGCTATCATGAGAATATACAATGCCACAAACCCGCCCTTGTATCAAGCGCTCCCAACAAATCTAAGAGGAGCTGCTCGCACCTAGTTCCATTCTCTGAAGGATGGAGAAATCGAGAACTTCACAGATCTCGCCCAACTTTTCATGGATCAGTTCATCGCTAATTAGCAGACCGTTCGAGACACCTCACGCCTCGCGGAAATCTGGCAAACTGAGGGAGAATTGCTCAAGGATTACTTTCAACGCTTCACAGTAGAGGCACGGATGATTCCGGGGGTTAGCCCCGAGCTCCTATGCAGAACCTTCTTTGGAGGGCTCAGACAAGGAAAATTCCACTTCATGTTGATAAACGAGGCACTGTATAACTACCGTATAACACCTCCCCTGTAATGACCATATAATATGGGTCCGGTCTGGGCCCCACAACATATAGACGCCACAGCTTTAGCATTATAAAGTGATATAAAAGAACAATGAACCTCAAAACTCAAAACACAAAATAGTAGAAACCCATAAATATTAGAAGTTATCCACTATCATAGGAGTATAAAAACGGCCTTAAGGCCTTATAACAATCATGAGTCCAAAAATAGAAACAACAACAAATAGAGCAACGTGCTTTAGCACTCCTTGGCTACCTCGGTATGCAAGCTGGATTACAGTTCATGGAGCAAAGCATTCAACAAAACATAAGTAAATAAAAGAGAATCCACATCATGAAGCCTAGGCCTTTTTGGCCGGCGAGCTTGCTCCCGTTTGTGATCCTTGCTGTATAAAAATTTATTGTACGTGGGTCAACAAAGGCTGATCTCAACTGTTTAACCAACATATCTCCTCCTGATCATCCCTAGAGGACCCTGAGGCACTCCATTACCCTGCAGGTCAGCACTTCGTATGCAAATATATATACAAAAAGAGTAAAGAAATAGGTTGGGATGTCACAAACATCAAACACGTTTCTAGGTTGAGCATTTAATAAAAAGGGGGCCTATAATGCAGCATGTATGCAAACATGGGTTCCACCCAAGGCACCCTATAGCGCATGAATCTAACATATCATCACGCATCATCACATCACATCACATGTGTACTTCCATTTCCCCTAATGACATTCAAGCCTCCACACAGAACTCTTACCAAGGCCCCACCCGCTCGTGGATCTCAAAACTCAGGCTTGCCTTCAAGCTTTGACTTCTTTCGTCACGATTCCATCACACAAATAAACCGATGCTAAGAACCCTTGCTTGACCCCACCCGCTCATGGGCTTCATCACTCGGGCTTGTCAAAAGCTTGGCGTTCTCGTCAGTTTCTCAGAAGGAAACTTGTCTCGTCGGAACACTCTCCACACATGACTTGCACATCACGGGCTAGCCATCCGACAACAGAGACAAATCCGTGGCTTCGCACATCAATCAACGAACATAGCCTTTTCCACCCTAATACACCATTCGTTCTTGCACGAAATAAAGGGGGACAAACATCACAAACGGCTTCTTGCCTCAAATGGATTTCTAGCAAAATCCTTAAGATTCGTTAAGCAACATCACCGAGTCGGACTAACATTCACGACTACGGCTTCACCCACAATGCCTAATCCACTAACGGAGCAGATTTCTAATGTAACATCATGTCAGGGATGGACACAATCAACCCGGTGGCTTCTCTTGAACCATAGCAACCTGAACCTCTCTCATTTGAGAGATCTGGTGCCTAAATGCTTGAAAGAAAAATAAGATAAAATGGATGATATGCACGCATCCTAAATACCGAGAGGAGAAGTGTAGTTACCTTACGACTCCTCTTCCTAGCCATGGAGATCTTGCTTTGCACGGATGAAAATGTGCGCCTTCAAGTCCTCTCCACGGATCTTGCCTCGGTTTGACGAACGGAGCCTCGGAGCTTCTCTAATGGCAGAGAAAGTACTTCTTATTCCTCGTTCAAACCCTCTCTCCCAAACCATAACTCCCACTCAAAAGAGAAGAATGAGGGAAAACAACCCTTCATCCTTACTTAAGTCTCTTGGAGGGAGTGTCCTGGGCTATAGGATTACATCCTAAGAAGGGCCAGACAGCCTAAATTTAGCCGTCACGATACATCTCCCACAATCTACCGTCGGGCAGTAGCTACCTACCGCATCGTGATAACTTCCCAAGCCGTCGATCAGAAAATAATGCAGCGCTATCGCTGGCGGTAGCACTACCGCTATGCGGTAGCTCACTCAACACTTCCGTCTCAATGCAAGAAGGATACTGCTAAGCAATAATTAGCTAACGTCGTGCACTACCACTCGACGCACTCAATGCTTACCACTCAACGCCTCCACTTAATGCATGAAGGCTACCGTCGAGCAGTAATTAACTAACACCGCGCACTACCACTCGACGCACTCGACGCCTTCCACTCAACACAAGAAAGCTACCGCCGGGAGATAGTGACCTACCATCGCGCGGCAACGCCCAAAGCCTCAAGTCCAGAAAAATTGGGTGTTACAACTCCTCCCCCCATAAAAGAATTTCATCCTCGAAATTTAGCATAAAAACAAACAACAAAGCATACCTGATGCAAAGAGATCTGGAAAGTCTTCCCGCATAGCTTTCTCACCCTCCCAGGAGAATTAGTGTTGCCCGCAGTTATCCCAGCGCACTTTTACGATCTTTACCTCTTTATTCCGCAATTGTCGAACTTCTAAATCCTCTATGCCGACTGGACGGACTTTCGTCCTCAAGTCCTCTTCTATCATCACCTCCGCCAGCTCGACCACAACACTTGTATCCATCAAAGCTTTCCTTAAAACTGAAAGATGGAAGACATTGTGTAATCCACTCAACTCTGGGGTCAATACTAACCAATAGGCTGCTTCTCCAATGCGTTCTATAACATAGAACAACCCATAAAACTCGGAATCAACTTCTTGAGTCGGCGAATCTGTGAAACACCTTTGAATGTCTTAATCTTTAGATATACCCAGTCGTCTACCGCTGTAATGACCCGATTCGCGCTAGGCCCCTTGTGCGCGCTTTTGAGTCAGGAGAGCTTATTTGGGCCCAGGGAGTGCAGGCGATTAGGAGCACACTTGTGGGGAAAAGATAAGTTGGGCCTGTGTAGGACACGGGTAGAGACACAGGCGTGTCCCTACCCGTGTGTCATGGATTTGAGTGTCATGGCTTTGAGTGAAATGACGTTGAGTGGTTTGTCCTGAGAAAGAAATGGGTAGAGACACGGGCGTGTCCCTACCCGTGTGACATGGCTTTGAGTGCCATGGCTTTGAGTGAAATGGTGTTGAGTGGTTTGTCCAAAGAAGGACACTAGTAGAGACACGGGCGTGTCCCTATGCGTGTGGCATGGCTTTGAGTGCCATGACTTTGAGTGAAATGGCGTTGAGTGGTTTGTCCCGAGAAGGATACGGGTAGAGACACGGGCGTGTCCCTACCCGTGTGTCGTGGCTTTGAGTGGCACGGATTTGAGTGGCATGGCGTTGAGTGGTTTGTCCAGAGAAGTACACGGGTAGAGACACGGGCGTGTCTCTACCCGTGTGCTCCAAGGCAAGCAAGACGAGAAGTGTCCCGAGTAGGACACAGGTATCGACACGGCCAGAACCACGGCCAGGTCACCTGGACACGGGTATAGACACGGGCGTGTTAGTACCCGTGTATGAGCACGAAATGCCAGTCAAACCGCTGATGACGTTTTGCCAGAGCAGAACACGGGTAAGGACACGGTCATGTCCTTACCCATGTCACTTCTGTATAAAAGAGAAAAAAATGAAACCCTACCCATTTTCATTCTCTTCCAAGCCATATCTTCTGGAGAAACTTCTAGAGGATGGAAGAACTGCTGGAGACAACCAAACCTCATGAGGAAATTCCACCGCCGTCAAGGGAAAAATGATGCCAACGAGAAGGATGACAAGATCCATGGCCGGAAATGGCGGAACCACTGGAAATGAGGTGAGCTTCCTCCCCTCTCCCTTGGTGCTAGATCTATAGTTATTCTTTGGCGATACATCGACTCAAATGAGTCTTGATGTGTGAGAAGAAGGTTTCTAGGAGGGCCTCTCTAGAACTTATGTTCTAATGTTTAGTCATCTTCAACCTCCCCTTCTTCAAAGTGACGATGGGGGTGGATTCGTGAAGAGGAATGGCCTTAATAGGGTGAATAAGGGTGGAGGAACTTCTGGTTGCGATTTGGGAAGATCGGCTTGAGGAGTAAGATGAACCGATGCCGTTCATTCCGCTTCAAGATGCGTGCAGAAATCTGTGTTCTGCACGCAGCGACCTTCTTGGCTATTTTCAGGCAAAAAAGGTAAGATCTGGGCTTTCTACTAAACACAAAAGTTGTAGCCCTTGAAATTACCTTTCCAACCAGTGGTTACACGCCTTCAGGTGAAGTCTGTAGCAACGAGAATGTCTGATCAAAGTAGAGGCTGTAGACTAAGCGCGCAGAAATTGTATTTTGTATGCTGCAGGCTTTGGAGCCAATTGCATGTGGGATTCAGTCTGATCTGGGTTGCAGACTGAACATGAAAGTTGTATCCCATGGAAAGAACTTTCCATTGATGGGTTACACGCACTCACCGGATTCCTGTAGCCACGGGAATCTTTGGTTGAATTTGTTGTCCAGCAGGTGTTCTGCACCTGAAATTACTGGGTTAGTTATATAATTGAATTTGGACTCGGAAGAGGTTTTGTAACAATCTGACGTTAAGTCGTAGGCAAATCATAATATGTATGATTGTGATAATTCAACGCATGATGAAATTATTGGATAGACCCCACGTAAACTAATGGCGAACTGGTGTGTGATTGAACGAAGTGACTTTGTGGGGGTAGTGAGTGAATAATAATTAGTTATCTAATAACGAGAATACTAGAACTTGTGTATTTGGTCGGTGTTGATTGATATGAACATGTGTTGTTATAATTGGATGAGTAACTCATGTTCTCGATCACGAGTGATTGAGTTTGTAAAATAATTGTTGTTGGTGTCGTGAGAAGAGCCATAAATGGACGGTTGGGCTTGGTCCTCGGTGTTCATGTCCCGAGGCTCCTTCCGTGCCTAATGGCCGGTTGGGCTTGGTCCTCGTGCTCGTTTCCGAGGCTCCTTCCGTACCACAGTGTGGTTGTGTGGCATACGGGGTGATTCGACACGCGGTGTCGTAATCCCGGGTTAAGGATAATGTGGCAGGTCTATGGGCTCGCCAATCGTCACACCGATGGGAGTTGACAGCTAGACCTTGGACGGTTGGGCTTGGTCCTCAATGTTCACGTCCCGAGGCTCCTTCCGTTCCAAGTGAACTGTTGGGTTTGGTCCTCATGCTCATTTCTGAGGCTCCTTCCGTATCACACCTTAGGCCAGTTCGGGGCTAGGATCTCGGTGCACATCTACCAGAGACACCCGCTGAGCCGTAGTACGCATATGAGCTCCATTGTTGTGTTCTTAGCATTGAGGTGTACGAAGGCCTAGGCCAGGTAGTTTGGAGACCAGCCTAGTAGTGGAGATGCCCGCTCCACTTTCACCGTCCGGCCACGACGGTTGACGCCTGAGAGGTTAGCTACCTGCTCGAAAAGTGGGAACTACAAGTCTGTGTCGACATAGCGAGTGCATGTGCGTGATCATGGGTGAGTCATTGCATTGTATACATGTCATTACACTCTATTGCATACACAAGATCCCCATCGTATAAGTTTGAATAGGCACTCCTATACGATGAGTTACTTACTGTTGAACGACCCTCAATTTATATGTTTGTATGGGCATTCATATAAGTTGAGTTACATTCTGTTATAATATTATTCTCTCATACTGCTGTAGATGATAGAATTGCTAGAATAAGTTGTTGCTCATTTATTACACTGCTTTATTTACATAGTGATATACCACCTGCTTATACCTATGTTTCATATATATTGTACCCTGTTCCCTTCTCCGCCCGTTGCCGAGGAGTCACCGGGGGAGCGGATGTGAAGCCACTTTGTCTTTATGATTAATGGTTGCTACGTCTTCCTTTTTAGGAGGAAACCCTACAGGTGGAGAAGCAGGTTATGCAGCCGGACAGCCAGGCCAGGACGACAGGGCCTGAGGGGACGGTACCGTCGCTACCGTCGGTTACTGATGTGAGTGTGAAATGTTTTTGTTGTACCCTTTTTGGGAAAACTATTTACGTACTCTGATATTAGAAGCTAGTTGAAGCTTCTCTATTGTTAAGATATTATGGACTTTATGCTTTGTGTGGATTTGACTTGGGTATCTTATGTTCTGGTTAGGTCGGCAATGAATGATATTGGTTGTGGCCGGCAAAATAGGAGTTTTGTGGTACAGGCTAGCCCGAGTGTTAGTGCTACCGCAAGGCGGCTGTTCTGGGCATAAGACCCCTCTCGTGCCGTGTTTTGTGTTCCGGGAGGGGGGGTCTTACAAATGATATCAGCTTGCTTCGATCCTGAACTGAAGAAGTCATTAAACAATGGTGCCACCCCCATTCGATTAGTCAGTTTTGGGACAAACTGACTTAGCGAAAGCAGTGGTGTGCCCATATGTAATTCACACTAAGTTTGTCCATCTTTGACCTTAGATTAGCCGACCTAACCTTAAGTTTGTACCTTACGTATAGATCCAGTACATGTTTAGCCGGTGAGGGGCACCCCGCCCCGTCCGTACCTACATAATTCCAATAATCCGAGCTGGGGCAAATGCTCACAGCTATCCTGGACGCCTTCAGGTCCCAATCTCAGCAAGCCCCTGTACAATAGCAGGGCCTGGGATCCACTTGGTTAAGCACTTTCTGAGCTCTCTCCCCTCCTACTTACCTAGGGACGGAGTCGGTAGTGTGTACGGAAGAATGGCTCGACACTGTACAAGAATTATTGGCAGGAATATGGTGCCCAAACAACATGGTTGTGACCCTTGTAGTGACACTCTTAGAGCTGCACGCCAAAAGGTGGTGGAAGTCCCTCATGGGCTCCCCTTTTCAAGTACGGGTGTACACGGATATCAGTTGGAGCGAATTCTCTGAAGCCTTGTTAGAGCATTTCATCCCCTCGGTAGCTCGGGATAATCTTGAAGAGAGATTTTTGCAACTGAAGCAAGGGGTCCAAGTCGGTGACAGAATACCAACGGGAGTTTCAGTACTTGACTAGATTCGCTTACTCTTATGAGTTGGATGATAGAGGATACACAAAATGATTATACAAAGGCTTGCGAGACCCCCTAAGGCAAGCCCTTTTGTTTATAGCGGACTCTAGTCTATCCGAGATTATTGACATGGCGAAGAGGTTGGAAGCGGACCACTTGGAAAGTGGTAAGAGGCCAGCTGAAGGCGTGATGGAAGCCGGCCCCAGCAATAGAAGGAGATTTGATAATAGAGGAGGAAGAGGATATCGAAGAGGTGGTGGACGTTTCACCCAGAATTTTAGAATGGAGCACCCGGTTCCGCAACCGCCAGCATTGCCTCCACCTCAACAATTTCAAAAACCCGGTGGGCGGCAGGAGCGAGTGTGCTTCAAATGCAACCAACCGGGCCACATTCGACGCTACTGCCCGCAACTATTTGGAAATGCGCCTCTCGCTTTCCCTTCGACAGCTCCTCGAGGGCGGGGGCACATGCGTGGTCGATGACGAGGACCACGAAAAGGAAACCCCGGGCCAGCTCGGGATCAGATGTATGCGTTGGACATGACTCAAGAGCGGAACCCTCAGGAGGTGATTGCAGGTATGATTACTGTTAGTCATTTTATTTTCATTAATACCCTCAAGTTGCTTAAAATATACTAGATGCCTAGCTTGAGAATTATTATTAACACTTAGGCACCGTAATGGTCGGCAGGAAGCCGGCCTATACGTTATTCGACACCGGTGCCTCGCATTCTTTTGTGTCTGAAGACTTCATCAAAGATATAGATGGAGTGCAATACTTCACTGGTATTACTCGAAGGGTGCGCCTTCCAGACGGATCGGAGATGACGGCAACCGTGAAGTGCGAGTTTGAGGTTCTACTTGAAGGAAAGCGCTTCGACACCCCTTCCACAGTCTTGGGAATGCCAGATTTTGACATCATTTTGGGCATGGTATGGCTGGATCAGCACTATGCAAAGATTGACTGCGCGCAGAAGAGGATCTCGTTGAGACATGGAGACTCTGAGGTCATCTTTCAAGGTATTAACTTCACGCCCTATATGATGTTATCTTCAGTCAAGGCTTTAAAAGCCCACATGAAGGGGGATGAAGTTTTCATGATCTATTTTGAGCTGAAGGAGTTGGCGTTGGATGTCAAGGATGTGCGGGTGGTGCGCGATTTCCCCGAAGTATTTCCGAAGAAATTGCCATGATTACCCCCACACAGAGAGGTAGATTTTCAAATCAAGTTAGTACCGGGTGCCAAGCCTGTCTCCAGGACCCCTTATCGGATGGCCCCAAAGGAACTCGCGGAGTTTAGAGTTCAATTGCAAGAGTTGGTATAATCAGGATTTGTTCGCCCCAGCTCATCACCTTGGGGAGCTCCTGTTCTATTCGTTAAGAAGAAAGATGGAACCCTGTGATTATACATAGACTATCGGGAGCTCAACCGACTGACGGTATGGAAAACCTATCTGTTACCTCGGATCGATGAGTTGTTCAATCAACTTGTGGGAGCGCATTGGTTTTCCAAGCTAGATTTGTGCTCGGGGTATTATCAATTGAGAATACAAGAGGATGATATTCAGAAAACAGATTTCAGCTCAAGGTATGGCTTGTATGAGTTCACAGTGATGCCGTTTGGGCTCACTAATGCCCCATCAGCTTTCATGAGCTTAATGAACAAAGTGTTCGAGCCCTATCTAGATGTTTTCGTCATTGTTTTCATCGAAGATATTTTGGTCTACTCCAAGATGGAGGAAGAACACATCGGGCATCTGGCCTTAGTACTGAAGAAGTTAAAAGAGCACGCAATGTTTGCCAAGTTCAGCAAGTGTGAATTTTGGCTTAAGGAGGTTGCCTTTTTGGGTCATGTGATCAGTGGGGCTGGGCTAGCTGTGGATCTGGCCAAAGTGTGTACCGTAAAGGAGTGGTTGCCTTTGAAGTCAGCGGCCGACGTGCGGAGTTTCCTTGGACTTGTCGGGTACTACTGCAAGTTCGTAAAGGGATTCTCAAAGATTTTTCTTCCTCTTACTTCCCTAACGAAGAAAGGTGTGTCGTATGAGTGGACACCCCAATATGAAGCTGTGTTACAAGAAATAAAGGACAGACTTACATCCGCACCCATCCTAGCCCTTCCATCCGGGAAGGAAGGATTTTAAGTTTACACAGACGCATCATATAAAGGAATGGGAGCAGTATTGATGCAGCACGGGCATGTGATTGCCTATTCTTCAAGACAACTGAAGAAGCATGAAATCAACTACCCAGTACATGATTTGGAATTGGGGGCAGTGGTGTTCTCCTTGAAGATTTGGAGGCACTACCTATACGGCGTTCACTGTGAAATATTCTCGGATCATAAGAACTTAAAGTACGTCCATACCCAGAAGGAATTCAATCTGAGACAGCGGCGGTGGTTGGAGTTTTTGTGCGATTATGAATACACCCTGAACTACCACCCCGGAAAAGTAAATTCCATAGCGGATGCTTTGAGCAGGAAGGTACTGGAAGCAAGTCCCGAGTCCCGGTTGATGTGTATGGAGTTAGCTCGGATGCTTGAGTAGATGGAGATCATGTTGGTGTACAAGGACCAACCAGATGGGTATACGGAGTACTTGACCGCAATGAACATAGTTTGCGATGTGCGAGACCAGATCCGGGCTGAGCAAGGAAGGGATGAGGCTCTGTCCCTGGCAATAAAGTTAATTGAATGTGGGACAACTAGCGAGTACTCTCTAAAGTACGGCCTTGTTCATTTCCGTGGCCGGCTTTACATTCCCAAGGGCAGTAATATTCGAGAGGATATCTTGAGAGAAGCACACTGCTCTCAGTATTTTGTGCATCCTGGAATTGCTAAGATGTACGCTGACTTGCGGAAGACCATGTGTTGGCCAGGGATGAAGAAAGACGTCAGGTATTTTGTTACGCATTGCGAGGCCTGTCAAAGAGTGAAGGCAGAATGCAAGAGCCCCGGTGGATTGTTGCAGTCATTGCACATCCCCGAGTGGAAGTTCAATGATGTTTCCATGGACTTCATCCACAGTTTGCCTCGCTCCCGCTCAGGGAATGATTCGATATGGGTAATCGTTGATCGTTTGACGAAGGGAGCCCGTTTCATACCTATGAAGAAAGAAGCACACAGATGTTTTGGTACGCCTTTTTGTGGAACAATTCGTACGGTATCATGGGGTGCCAAAGACGATCGTTTCTGACCGGGATGGTCGGTTTACCTCTAGAGAATGGAAGACTGTGCAGGCATATTTGGGTTCGCGTCTTACCTTCAGCACAGCGTTTCACCCTCATACAGACGGGCAATCTGAAAGGACTATCCGGACATTGGAAGACTTATTGAGGTTATGTGTGCTGGATAGAGGAGAGCCGTGGGAAAGGCTCCTACCCTTGGTGGAATTCTCATATAATAATAGCCATCAAGCTAGCATCGGGATGGCGCCCCATAAAGCCCTATATGGAAGGAGGTGTAGAACACCCTTGTCTTGGGTGCAGGATGATGATTTGAAGGCTCTGGGAATCGAATACATAGATGATACTGATGCGGTCATGAGGCTAATACAGGAACGCATGCTTGAGGCTCAAAGTCGCCAGGCAAGGTATTATGATGCAAAGCACCAAATGCTGGAATTTCAAGTGGGCGACAAGGTATTTCTGAAGATCAGGCCGATGCATGGAGTATCTCGGGTCCGCGGGGTGAAGAAACTCAGCCCAAGGTATGTTGGGCCCTACGTCATATTGGAAAGGATTGGGCCTTTGGCCTATCGGTTGGAGTTACCGCCGGAGCTAGAGAACCTGCATGATGTGTTTCATGTGTCGTCACTCCGAAAGGCGTTTTTGCGGCCCGAACAATATGTTTCAACCACTGACGGAACAGTTGCGACTGATCGGTCGGTGCGACTAGAGCCTGTGCGGATAGTGGACAGCGAAACGAGGACCTTGCGCCGCAAAAGTGTTCCTCTAGTGAAAGTGTTGTGGTCCAATCATGGGAAAGAGGAGTGTACGTGGGAGTCGGTAGACTTGATGCAAAAGCGCTACCCAGAGCTATTTCATCAAGGTAACCTTTAAAAGCATATTTTATTTTATGTCTATTTTATGCTTTTCTCTCCCAGTAGCCTTAACCTGATTTCGGGGACGAAATCTTTTATTTTGTTTATAGGATTTGTAATGACCCGATTCACGCTAGGCCCCTTGTGCACGCTTTTGAGTCAGGAGAGCTGATTTGGGCCCAGGGAGTGCAGGCGATCAGGCGCGCACTCATGGGGAAAAGATAAGTTGGGCCTGTGTAGGACACGGGTAGAGACACAGGCGTGTCCCTACCTATGTTTCATGGCTTTGAGTGTCATGGCTTTGAGTGAAATGACGTTGAGTGGTTTGTACCGAGAAGGATACGGGTAGAGACACGGGCGTGTCCCTACCTGTGTGTCATGGCTTTGAGTGCCATGGCTTTGAGTGAAATGGCGTTGAGTGGTTTGTCCCGAGAAGGACATGGGCAGAGACACGGGCGTGTCCCTACCCGTGTGACATGGCTTTGAGTGAAATTGCGTTGAGTGGTTTGTCCCGAGAAGGACACGGGTAGAGACACGGGCGTGTCCCTGCCCGTGTGTCGTGGATTTGAGTGGCACGGCTTTGAGTGGTATGGCATTGAGTGCTTTGTCTAGAGAAGGACACGGGTAGAGACACGGGCGTGGCTCTACCCGTGTGCTCCAAGGCAAGCAAGAGGAGAAGTGTCCCGATGTAACACCCCTATCCGTCACATAGCATATAGCAGTAGGTCCGGCCGGGGCCCGACGCCATATACTACGGACAGACCGGTTGGTTACGCGTTGAAACCATTCAACCAAACACCACGTCCTACACAACACCTAGCGGAAGCAATTTTTATACAGTTGCAAGAGAACAAGAACCCTGCTACAAAGCATGAATGTCCACTACAAACTCAGGAATGTAATCATACACAAAAGAGAACTGGCCTTAAGGCCTTACATTGTTCACTTAACAAAATGAAGTGTTTTCCAAACTTCGGCACGCAGGCCGGCCATACATGAAAACGGGAAACAAACATAAGCAATTAGGCCTTCGAGGGCCGGCACAGCAACAAGGGCTTTAGCCCGCTATTTCCCGCTCTGCTCCGCAGCACCTGCAAGTAACAAACCACCGCCCGGTGGCAAACAATAGCAACGGTCAGCAATGCTGACCAAATTATAACGATTCCGCCCCCACATTCGGGGCGGCGATGCTCTTTCCCTGCACTTTATTAGCATAGGCATTTATATAAAGTATTTGCACTTCACCACAGGCGTAGGCTCGCACGGCCACACACCCCGTGCACTCAGGGCACATTCTCGGCGAACCGGCCAACGTCACGTCAATTCAAGCCATAGACGTTCCCAATCCACCACCGCCTCTTGGACGGTCATCCATATGAGCATTTCGTTTTATTGGCCTTGGTCACGGCAATTTAAGCCATAGATCGCCGAAGACCCTCATCCATGCCAACGGTCCTACCGAATGACATAGACCGGGTACGGTTCCGCCTGACCCGTGCTCATACCGCAACGACAATTTAAGCCATATGCGCAGGCCAAGACTCACCGAGTCTCGTTTCCACCACAATAATCACATAACCCGGTTATGTTCACGTTGGCCCCCAGCCACCGTATTGGCAAAACCCGCTTTTGCCCAGTTTTTCGGGTGCACCTTGGAGTTAATCTCCAAGGCTCCCTGATGCAATCTACCACGTAGAAAACCCGAAAACACCCAAACATCCGGATTCTTGCCCGGCTCAAATGCAATGCAACATCACCGATCCGGCTCTACATGTCCGAATAGGCTTCATACACAATGCCTACGTCCGTTTTCGCATACGGACTCTACACAAGGGGGACTTCACATATCTACCCCAAGGAACGCTCCAACTCTTCGCTCACTCGCGAGAGAGGGCTTCCTATGCAAAGGAAAAGAGGGCTTCACATGCCCAAGGATGAGAAATCGTTACCCTTGCATTCTTCCGCGGCGCCATCAAAAACTATACGGTTGGAAAGCACCGCAACGGCGTCGCCTCCGCGGATCTGGACTCGGATCGCGATTCGGAGCTCCGAAGCTCTTCCGGCGGCCGGATCTTGGACTCCTCCTTCCTCCTTGCTCTCCCTTCTCTCTAACTTTTAGAGAGAGATTGGCTAATGGAAAATGGTTTTCTAAACCCTATTTCCCGACCATAACCACCCAGGAGCAGCCCCCCACCGTCGGATCCAAAGCCAAGGAAACGAACGGCCCGGATTAAATCCAAAATCATAAAATCTGGGCCGAACACGGGTTGGCACACGGCCGTGTGCCTGGCCGTGTAGCTCATTCGCCGTCTCGACCAAAATTGAAAACCAGCACACGGCATGTGACACGGCCTCCGACACGCCCATGTCGCCTGCGACACGCCCGTGTCGGGACCCGTGTCGGGACCCGTGTCACGCCCCCCGTGTGCAATAAATCAACACTTTGCAGTCAGAGGGGTACACGGCTTGGTGACACGGCATCAGACATGCCCGTGTCAAACTAGACACGCCCGTGTTCGTGCCCGTGTCATTACCCGTGTACCCAACCGCACAGCCCAGGTGTGACACGGCCTGGGAAACGCCCGTGTCCTAGGCCGTGTTCCACCACACGACCATCGTCGACCTGCGCTGGTCGACGACACGGCCAGCTCGACGGCCCGGGCTCGACACGCCCGACACGGCCTCCGACACGCCCGTGTCGGGGCCCGTGTCACCTGCACCAAAAATCTGTCTTGGCCAAATTCGATCCTCGTAGCTCCTACAACATTTTGGGGTGTTACAATTCTACCCCCCTTAAAGAATTTCGTCCACGAAATTAATAAAGGACAGACAGGACTTAACGTAAAACAATACCTGAGCGGAACAAGTCCGGGTACTCCTCGAGCATAGTCTGCTCTCATTCCCAAGAGAGCTCCTCACGCCCGCAATTATCCCACCGGACTTTAACCATCCGGATCTCCTTGTTACGAAGCCTCTTGACCTCACCATCTTCAATACGAATGGGCCTGACCCTAGTCGTCAACCCTTCGTCCACCGGCACTTGATCAGCCGCGATCACCTGTGAAGGCTCTTGCACCGCCTTCCACAACACAGAAATGTGGAACACATCATGTAGCCCACTTAACTCCACCGAAAGCCTCAAACGGTATGCAGCTTCGCCGACTCGCTCCAGAACCTCAAAAGGTCCAAGGTATCTTGGGCTCAGCTTCTTCAAGCGTCTCACCCGCGAAACCCCCTTGAACGGCTTCACTTTCAGATATACCCAATCGCCTACCGCGAACTCCACATTCCGGTGCTTGGCATTGTAATACTTCGCCTGCCGGTCCTGAGCGATCAACAAGCGCTCCCGAATGATTCGCACTAACGAGGTAGCACTCTCCACTTCTTGCTTCTTGTACAACCTTGCCTCACCCGTTTCAAGCCACGATAACGACGTGCGACACTTCCTACCATACAGGGCCTCGAAGAGCGCCATTTGTATACTCGCTTGGTAGCTGTTGTTGTACGCGAACTCCACCAAATACAGGTGGTCTTCCCAATGCTTACCGAAATCCAGAACACACATGCGTAGTATGTCCTCCATCGTTCTATTGACCCTCTCGGTCTGCCCATCCGTCTGCGGATGGAAAGCTGTGCTGAACTTTAACTTTGTCCCCAGCATCTGCTGCACCAACCTCCAATCATTTGACGTGAACCACCCATCGCGATCACTCACAATGCTACGGGGCACACCATGCAGCCTAACAATATTATCAACATACAACTTTGCCAATTTCTACACTGGATCATCCTTCCTATGCGGAATGAAATGCGACACCTTGGTTAGCCGATCTACGATCACCCAGATGGCGTCGTTCCCCTTCTGCGACCTTGGCAACCCGTGCACAAAGTCCATAGATATATCGTCGAATTTCCACTCCGGTATAGGCAAGGACTTCAGAAATCCTCCCGGCTTTTGGCACTCCGCCTTCACCAAGGCGCACGTTTGGCATTTAGCCACGTACAATGCCACATCTTTCTTAAGTCCCGGCCACCAAAACAACTTTTTGAGATCACGATACATCTTCGTGCTCCCTGGGTGGATTGAGTACTTGGTATGATGAGCCTCATACATCAACTCCGCCCGGAGGTTACCCCCACTCGGGACGCACAACCGATGATCCTTCCTTAATAAACCATCTTCCACCGAGAACTGGGAATTTGACCCATCCAGAGCGGCCTCCATAAGCTCCTTCATGGAGTCATCTAACTCCAATGCCTGCCGAACCCGGTCAGCCAGGTCATACTGCACCTCTGTCCAGTTTAACATTGCTTTGGCGCTCGTCTGCTTGTCAACGCAACAGATCTCAAGCTCCTCCAACTCCCGTACTAGCCGCTCATCATGCACCGACAACCAGTTGGCTTGGGCGGGAGCCCTGCGGCTCAGAGCATCCGCAACTGCGTTGCCCTTCCTGGGTACATAATATATTTTGAAGGTGTAGTCCCCTAGGAACTCCATCCACCTCCTCTGCCTCATATTAAGGTCCTTTTGATCCAACAAGTATTTTAGGCTCTTGTGATCGGTGTATATATCGACCCTTACGCCGTAAAGGTAGTGCCTCCACAACTTGAGTGCAAATATCACGGCCGCCAACTCCAAGTCGTGCACCGGATAATTTCTTTCATGCACCTTCAACTGATGCGATCCATATGCTATCACGCTCCCATACTGCAATACACGCAGCCCAAGCCACTACCCGAAGCGTCGCTATACACCTCGAAGCCCTCGGTCCCACTCGGCGAACTAAGCATTGGCGCCGTGGTCAACCGCCTTTTCAGCTCCTCAAAAGCTTGCACGCACTCTTGCGTCCACAAGAATCTCTGATCCTTCCTTGTCAACTTCGTGAGAGGTAAAGCTATCCGCGAGAAGTTCTCTACGAAGCGCCTGTAATATCCGGCAAGCCCGAAAAAACTACGGACTTCCGCGACAGAAGACAACGCAGACCACTCCCGTATCACAACAATCTTCGCCGGATCCACCACTATACCTTCCCCACTCACTATATGACCAAGGAACGCTACCGAGGGTAGCCAGAACTCGCACTTGGAGAACTTCGCATAAAGCTCATTCCTCCTCAAAGTCTCCAACACCAAATGCAAGTGCTTGAAGTGATCTTCTTCGCACTGTGAGTACACCAAAATATCGTCAATAAAGACGATCACAAAGCGATCCAGGAAATCTCGGAACGTCATGTTCATTAGATCCATAAATACCGATGGCGCATTCGTCAGTCCAAACGGCATGACCGTGAACTAGAAATGCCCATACCTCGTACTGAACGCCGCCTTCGGGATATCACACTCCCTGATCCTCAGCTGATAGTACCCCGACTTCAAGTCCAACTTGGAGTATACCGACGATCCGACTAACTGATCAAAGAGATCATCAATCCTCGGGATCGGGTACTTATTCTTTTCTGTTAGCTTGTTCAACTCTCTGTAGTCGATACACAGCCGCATACTACCATCCTTCTTCTTAACGAAGAGGACCGGTGCGCTCCAAGGCGACGAGCTTGGACGCACATACCCTTGCTCCATCAGCTCCTCTAGCTAAACTTTCAACTCTGCCATCTCCTTAGGCGCCAACCTATACGGAGCACGTGACACCGGTTTGGCACCCGGCACGAGCTCGATGGTAAAATCGATCTCCCGCTGCGGTGGGGCTCCGGGAAGACTATCCGGGAACACATCGGGGTATTCGCAAACCACGGGAATGCTATCCAACGTGGACTTTGGCTCTACAGCCCCCACTATTGCGAAGAACAGCACTGCACCAGCACGAACCGCCTTCACCACCTGAAGAGCAGACATCAGTGTCTTGCTCGACCCCTTTAGCCCCTCGAATGTAGTCTCCCGCCCTACACCCAGCTTGACCTCCTTCCGGTCACAGTCAATCCAAGCTTTCTGCTCCGAAAGCCAATCCATTCCAAAGATCACGTCGAACTCTACTAGCGGCAGCAATGACGCTAGCAAGTCGAACTCTTGGCTCCCAATGTGAACCTTTACGGCGCACACCCTGTCCGCACGCATCGAGCACCCATTTGGTAGCAGCACATCCAACTTGTCCTTCGCCATCGAAGAAGGGACTCCAATGCGCGATATGAAACTTTCGGACAAGAAGGAATGTGAAGCTCCCGTGTCGAACAGTGCCCGTGCCGGACTATCACTAATCACAACAAAGCCTATACAAACAATGTTAGGCTATCAAGCAATAGATAACGGTATTAAAGCTAACTTGCTATAAATTAACTCATACCTGTCACCACATCCGCTTGCTTGATGGCCTCCTGCTGGCCCAAGTTATAGACTCTAGGCTGAGTCGGAGCATAGTGGGACGCGGTCGACTCCACCGCTTTGCCCTTCTCCTCGTAGGTAGCTCCTTGTTTCCTTTCGGACTTTGAGCGTCCACTCCAGCAGTCAAGGGCAAAGTGCCCCGTCTTTCCATACGTGAAACAAGCGCCCGGGGTTCGATTGGTAGTTGCCCCCGAGGCACCCGTAGAAGAAGCTGGACCTGACATCCTAGCCTTTTTGAAGAATTTTCGGTAGCCCGACTTCGAAGTAGTCAGCGCTTTGAACTCCGCTTTCTTACTACCGGATTCCTTCTTCTCTTGGACATTCTTCATGTCCTTCTCCAAGGACCGGGCCGAACTGACCAGGGTCATGAAACCCTGCGCCTTGGGCCCCGACAGTAGCAACCTTAAATCATCCCTTAGCCCTTCATAGAAGCGGCTCGTCTTGCGTTCCTCGTCTGCGAAGGTAGCGCCGGCATATCTCCCTAACCGAGTAAACTCGTGGAGGTACTCATCAACGGTGCAATCCCCTTGCACCAACTTCTGAAATTCGCTTTCTAGCGCAATCCTCTGCGCCGAGGGGAGGTATCGAGCCATGAACAGTCTCGCAAACTCCTCCATCGAAACTTCGGCCAACGGCCTTCCCCGCAACTGATGTAGCTCTAGGCCTTCCCACCATAACCTTGCGTCCCCATCCAAAAGGAACGTCGCTATAGTGGTCTTCTGCCACTCTTCCGTTTCTGTCGCAGTCATCACCCTGTTGACCCTTGAGAGCCAATCCTCTGCTTGGGTCGGGGTTTCTGCCCCCATGAATACCGGTGGATGAAAACCCATCACGTGCTTCAGTTATCTTTCAGTTGCTCTCCTAGGCAACTCTGGCTCCAAAACTACTTGCTCAACCCTCCTTTGCTCTGCCGTCTGAAACGGTACTTGCTCCACAGTAGGGGCAGGCTGCTGCACCTTCCTTGTAGGCTGCGCATTGATCATAGCAAAGACAGCTTCTGCCACCAATCTAATGGTCTCGGCAGACGGAGGTGTTGCAGGCGCATCACTTGGCGCACTGCTCGCCTCAGAACCTGGCCGTTCAGACGGCCCAGCACCACTTCTGGTCACCTATAATCGTGCAAAACACCAATAAGCGACCCAAAAATTACTGCAAACAGCTATTATAGGAACACGCAGGTTCCTCAAACATGTGTATTTTCATTCCTAAGTAGACATTCATGGGTTCTTTTCTTGTTATAACGATGACGCACACATGTGCTCACCACCCCTTAAAGTGAATTCGTCCACAAATTCATTTAAGTTTGACCGAAACCAGAAGTCTGATACCAATTTGTAACACCCCTATCCGTCACATAGCATATAGCAGTAGGTCCGGCCGGGGCCCGACGCCATATACTACGGATAGACCGGTTGGTTACGCGTTGAAACCATTCAACCAAACACCACGTCCTACACAACACCTAGCGGAAGCAATTTTTATACAGTTGCAAGAGAACAAGAACCCTGCTACAAAGCATGAATGTCCACTACAAACTCAGGAATGTAATCATACACAAAAGAGAACTGGCCTTAAGGCCTTACATTGTTCACTTAACAAAATGAAGTGTTTTCCAAACTTCGGCACGCAGGCCGGCCATACATGAAAACGGGAAACAAACATAAGCAATTAGGCCTTCGAGGGCCGGCACAGCAACAAGGGCTTTAGCCCGCTATTTCCCGCTCTGCTCCGCAGTACCTGCAAGTCACAAACCACCGCCCGGTGGCAAACAATAGCAACGGTCAGCAATGCTGACCAAATTATAACGATCCCGCCCCCACATTCGGGGCGGCGATGCTCTTTCCCTGCACTTTATTAGCATAGGCATTTATATAAAGTATTTGCACTTCACCACAGGCGTAGGCTCGCACGGCCACACACCCCGTGCACTCAGGGCACATTCTCGGCTAACCGGCCAACGTCACGTCAATTCAAGCCATAGACGTTCCCAATCCACCACCGCCTCTTGGACGGTCATCCATATGAGCATTTCGTCTTATTGGCCTTGGTCACGGCAATTTAAGCCATAGACCGCCAAAGACCCTCATCCATGCCAACGGTCCTACCGAACGACATAGACCGGGTACGGTTCCGCCTGACCCGTGCTCATACCGCAACGACAATTTAAGCCATATGCGCAGGCCAAGACTCACCGAGTCCCTTTTCCACCACAATAATCACATAACCCGGTTATGTTCACGTTGGCCCCCGGCCACCGTGTTGGCAAAACCCGCTTTTGCCCAGTTTTCCGGGTGCACCTTGGAGTTAATCTCCAAGGCTCCCTGATGCAATCTACCACGTAGAAAACCCGATAACACCCAAACATCCGGATTCTTGCCCGGCTCAAATGCAATGCAACATCACCGATCCGGCTCTACATGTCCGAATAGGCTTCACACACAATGCCTATGTCCATTTTCGCATACGGACTCTACACAAGGGGGACTTCACATATCTACCCCAAGGAAAGCTCCAACTCTTCGCTCACTCGCGAGAGAGGGCTTCCTATGCAAAGGAAAAGAGGGCTTCACATGCCCAAGGATGAGAAATTGTTACCCTTGCATTCTTCCGCGGCGCCATCGAAAACCATACGGTTGGAAAGCACCGCAACGGCGTCGCCTCCGCGGATCTGGACTCGGATCGCGATTCGGAGCTCTGAAGCTCTTCCGGCGGCCGGATCTTGGACTCCTCCTTCCTCCTTGCTCTCCCTTCTCTCTAACTTTTAGAGAGAGATTGGCCAATGGAAAATGGGTTTCTAAACCCTATTTCCCGACCATAACCACCCAGGAGCAGCCCCCCACCGTCGGATCCAAAGCCAAGGAAATGAACGGCCCGGATTAAATCCAAAATCATAAAATCTGGACCGAACACGGGTTGGCACATGGCCGTGTGCCTGGCTGTGTAGCTCATTCGCTGTCTCGACCAAAATTGAAAACCAGCATACGGCATGTGACACGGCCTCCGACACGCCCGTGTCGCCTGCAACACGCCCGTGTAGGGACCCGTGTCACGCCCCCCGTGTGCAATAAATCAACACTTTGCAGTCAGAGGGGTACACGGCTTGGTGACACGGCATCAGACACGCCTGTGTCAAACTAGACACGCCCGTGTTCGTGCCCGTGTCATTACCCGTGTACCCAACCGCACAGCCCAGGTGTGACACGGCCTGGGACACGCCCGTGTCCTAGGCCGTGTTCCACCACACGACCATCGTCGACCTGCGCTGGTCGACGACACGGCCAGCTCGACGGCCCGGGCTCGACACGCCCGACACGGCCTCTGACATGCCCGTGTCGGGGCCCGTGTCACCTGCACCAAAAATCTGTCTTGGCCAAATTCGATCCTCGTCGCTCCTACAACATTTTGGGGTGTTACACCTGAGCAGGACACGGGTATCGACACAGACAAAACCACGGTCGTGTCACCTGGACACGGGTACATACACGGGTGTATCAGTACCCGTGTATGAGCATGAAATGCCAGTCAAACCGCTGATGACGTTTCGCCAGAGCAGAACACGGGTAAAGACACGGCTGTGTCCTTACCCGTGTAACTTCTGTATAAAAGAGAAAAAAATGAAACCCTAACCGTTTTAATTCTCTTCAGAGCCATATCTTCTGGAGAAACTTCTGGAGGAGGGAAGAACTGTTGGAGAAAACCAAACTCCGTGAGGAAACGCCACCGTCGTCAAGGGAAAAATGATGCCAACGAGAAGGATGACAAGATCCATTGCCGGAAATGGCGGAACTGCTGGAAATGAGGTGAGCTTCCTCCCCTCTCCCTTGGTGCTAGATCTATAGTTATTCTTAGGCAATACATCGACTCAAATGAGTCTTGATGTGTGAGAAGAAGGTTTCTAGGAGGGGCTCTCTAGAACTTGTGTTCTAATGTTTAGTCATCTTCAACCTCTCCTTCTTCAAAGTGATGATGGGGGTGGATTCGTGAAGAGGAATGGCCTTAAGAGGGTGAATAAGGATGGAGGAACTTCTGGTTGCGATTTGGGAAGATCGGCTTGAGGAGGAAGATGAACTGATGTCGTTCATCCGCTTCAAGATGCGTGCATAAATATGTGTTCTGCACGCAGCGACCTTCTTGGCTATTTTCAGGAACGAAAAGGTCAGATCTGGGCTTTCGACTAAACACAAAAATTATAGCGAAATTACCTTTCCCACGAGTGGTTACACTCATTCAGGTGAAGTCTTTAGCCACAGGAATGTCTGATCGAAGTGGAGGCTGTAGACTAAGCGCGCAGAAATTGTATTCTGTACGCTGCAGACTTTGGAGCCAATTTCATGTGGGATACAGCCTGATCTAGGTTGCAGACTGAACATGAAAGTTGTAGCCTATGGAAAGAATTTTCCATCGAGGGGTTACACGCACTCACCGGATTCATGTAGCCACGGGAATCTTCGGTTGAATTTGCTATCCAGCAAGTGTTCTGCACCTGAAATTCCTAGGTTAGTTATATAATTGAATTTGGACTCAAAAGAGGTTTTGTAATAATCCGACGTTAAGTCGTAGGCGAATCATAACATGTATGATTGTGATAATTCAACTCATGATGAAATTATTGGATAGACCCCACGTAAACTAATGGTGAAATGGTATGTGATTGAACGAAGTGACTTTGTGGGGGTAGTGAGCGAATGATAATTAGTTATCTAATAACGAGAATACTAGAACTTGTGTATTCGGTCGGTGTTGATTGATATGAACATGTGTTGTGATAATCGGATGAGTAACTCATATGCTCATGAGTGATTGGGTTGGTAAAATAAGTGTGGTTGGTGCCGTGAGAAGAGTCATAAATGGACGGTTGGGTTTGGTCCTCGGTGTTCATGTCCCGAGGCTCCTTCCATGCCTAATGGTCGGTTGGGCTTGGTCCTCGTGCTCATTTTTGAGGCTCCTTCCGTACCACAGTGTGGTTGTATGGCATGCGGTGTGAGTCGACACGCGGTGTCTTAATCCCGGGTTAATGATAGTGTGGCAGGTCTACGAGCTCGCCAATCGTCACACCGATGGGAGTTGACAGCTAGACCTTGGACGGTTGGGCTTGGTCCTCGGTGTTCACGTCCTGAAGCTCCTTCCGTGTCAAGTGAATGGTTGGGCTTGGTCCTCGTGCTCATTTCCGAGGCTCCTTCCGTATCACACCTTAGGCCAGTTCGGGGCTAGGATCTCGGTGCACATCTACCCGAGACACCCGCTGAGCCGTAGTACGCATGTGAGCTCTGCTGTTGTGTTCTTAGCATTGAGGCATATGAAGGCCTAGGCTAGGTAGTGTGGAGACCAGCCTAGTAGTGGAGATGCCCGCTCCACTGTCACCGTCCGGCCACGACAGTTGACGCCTGAGAGGTTAGCTACCTGCTCAAAAAATGGGAACTACAAGTCTGTGTCGACATAGCGAGTGCATGTGCGTGATCATGGGTGAGTCATTGCATTGCATACATGTCATTACACTCCATTTCATACACAAGATCCTCATCTTATAAGTTTGTATGGGCACTCCTATATGATGAGTTACTTACTACTGAACGACCCTCAACTTATATGTTTGTATGGGCATTCATATAAGTTGAGTTACATTCTATTATAATATTATTCTCTCATACTGCTGTAGATGATAGAATTGCTAGAATAAGTTGTTGCTTATTTATTACACTGCTTTATTTACATAGTGATATACCACCTACTTGTACCTATGTTTCATATATATTATACCCTGTTCACTTCTCCGCCCAGTGCCGAGGAGTCACCGGGGGAGCGGATGTGAAGCCACTTAGTCTTTATGAATAACGATTGCTACGTCTTCATTTTTAGGAGAAAACCCCATAGGTGGAGCAGCAGTTATGCAGCCGGACAGCCAGGCCAGGACGATAGGGCCTGAGGGGACAGTACCGTCGCTATCGTCGGTTACTAATGTGAGTGTGAGAGGTTTTTGTTGTACCCTTTTTGGGAAAACTATTTACGTACTCTGATATTAGAAGTTGGTTGAAGCTTCTTTATTGTTAAGATATTGTGGACTTTATGCTTTGTGTGGATTTGACTTCGGTATCTTATGTTCTGGTTAGGTCAGCAATGAATGATATTGTTTGTGGCCGACAGAATATGCGTCTTGTGGTACAGGCTAGCCCGAGTGTTAGTGCAACTGCAAGGCAGCTGTTCTGGGCATAAGACCCCTCTCGTGCCGTGTTTTGTTTTCTGGGAGGGGGGGTCTTACAACCGCGAACTCCACGTTCATATGGTGCGCATTGAAATACTTTGCTTGCCGATCCTGAGCAACCTTTTTGCACTCCTGAATAGTTTGTACCAACTCTCAAGCATCGTCCACCACTTCTTTTCCCAAAAGTTTGGTGTCACCCGCCTCTATCCATGACATCGGTGTTCAACACCGCCTTCCATACAAAGCCTCGTATGGCACCATCTTGATACTCGCCTGTAAACTATTATTGTAGGCAAACTCCACCATGAAAAGGTGATCTTCCCACCTCTTCCCAAAATCAAGTGTATACATTCTCAGCATATCCTCCAATGTATGATTCATCCTTTCCGTTTGACCATCGGTTTGAGAATGGAATGTCGTACTAAACTTGAGGTTTGTGCCCAGACTTTTCTGTACCAATCTCCAGTCTTTGGACGTGAACTGTCCATCGCGATCACTAACAATACACTTTGAAATTCCGTGCAACCGCACAATATTGTGAACGTACAGTTCTACCAGCTTCTCCACGCTATCCTCCTTCCGATTCGGGATGAAGTGAGTCACTTTGGTTGAAAGTCTTTAATTTCAAGGATAGCTAAATCACCTAGAGGTGGGGTGAATAGGTTTCTTATTCAATTATGACTATCTTTTGTTTTCTTTGTGTTTTAGGTGTGTTGAGTTAGCTTAGTTAGCTTGCTTTCAAGAACACAACACAACACACAATGTTTATAGTGGTTCCCCAGATAATGAGTACGTCCACTTTCCCTCACACCTTTCTAATAACTTATTAGACAAGGCACTTCTCCAATCTCGACTCCTAAGAGCTTACAACACGATCCCGCGGGACTACTCAGTCTCCTCCAAGACTTACAGCTCTGGCACAAAGCCCTATAACTCAGTGATCCAAAAATAACCTACCTCAGGCCCATTGTCCCTACAACTCAGGCTGGGAGGACATCCCTACCTCAGATAGAATGACTCTCCTACAGCTCAGGCACAAAGGCCCTACCTCAGATCCAAAGCTGGATCCTACCTCAGACACAAAGTTCTTACACTCAGAGAGAATGACTCTCCTACCTCAGGCTCAAAATCCCTACCTTAGATCAAAACTGGATCTTACACTCAGGCCAAAGTACTACCTCAGATCCAAACTGGATCCTATACTCAGGCCAAAGCCCTACCTCAGATCCACAATCGGGATCCTACAATCTCATAAACAAATACCCTACAACTAAGATCCAAGACTGGATCCTATAGAGAGAGTGGTTGGTAGTTGATGATTTGAATCTATAGTATATGTTCTCTGAGCCTGCCTTCCTGAGCTGAGATGAACTCAGCCCTACCTTCTTCACAACAACAAGAATAGAACTTCATTGAATAGTTACTTGTGCTGGAAGTACCTTGCAATGAACTGCTTCTTACTGAACTGAGAAAGAGACTCAGTTCTAACTTCTTCTTCTTCCTAGGAAATGGAACTTTTTTATCTTGCTGTTGAAGACAAGCAGTATCCTGTTGCTTCAACCAGCTAACTGTCTGTGAATCATGGACCACTTGAGAGTAGGTTCTTCTTCCTTTTGTCCTGAGCAAACTCAGTTTTGACTTCTACTTCATAGCTTCCAGAAAAGGTTCTTCAGAAAATTACCTATTGGAACTGTGAAGTAACTGTAGTTAGGGTCAGCCCTTTTTGCTACTTCTTTCTCAGAGAAATGTCCCTGAACTTGTTGTTGATGGTGAGGATGTCAACAGCAAACTTCTATTTGAATTTAGTTCCTGCAGCTAGGGTAAAACCTTGTTGCTTCTTATTTTACCTTAGAAATATCTTCTGAACTTGCTGTAGCAGGTGAAGATAGCTATAGCTAACTTGTATCAGATTTCAGATCAGCTACAGCTAGGTTTTGCCTTGGATGCTTCCTCCTCCTCAGAGATTACTCTGATCTTGTTGTTGTAGATGAATATCGCAACGGCTAGCTTGCTGAACCATAGATCAGCGACTTGGACCAGACATTCAACCTCTGCAATAATGGTCGAGGAAGAAGACGAAGTCCAGCTATTTTCCAAAAGCAAATTTCTTCGATCTGATCTCTACCTTTTCTATTTCGCCAATCAATAGCTATTTTGACCCATGGGCCCTACTGAAATTGATAGCTGTAATTTTTCTTTAACAGCCAAAAGTCGTACAGTAGGTCTGTGGCACCGTTTGTCGCATATCGTAGCCATCCCGCCACATTTTGAATTTTGTTGACTTTTGATGACTTTTGTTGACTTTTGCTAACGTTAGCATCTGTGGACTTAGTCAAATTCAAGCTCTTTAGTATAGGCGTTGAGTGAATAAGCTTCACTCAATGCCAAAACACTTAGACAGATTTCTATCTTACTCAGGCATTGAGAGCGTTGAGTGAACACGCTTCACTCAATGCTTTTGGCCTTAGGCAATCTTTCTACATCTCAGGCATTGAGAGCGTTGAGTGTGCCTTCATCACTCAACACTTTTTGCCTTAGTCAATCTCTATACCAGTAGGCGTTGAGTGTTTCTTCATCACTCAACTCCATCTAGACTTTTGTAATCTTAATTGCTTAGGCGTCGAGTGAGCCTTCATCACTCGACGCTTCTGGACTTAACCAGATTTTATTACTGTCAAAGATAAAGCTTTGACTATCTGAGCTTTACTCAATGCTTTTTGTAGTATGGCGTTGAGTGAACTGCCTTCATTCAATGCCTGTGGACTTGGCCACTTTTCTGCCTTGCAAATAGTCAGGCTTTGACTGACTTGTCTTCTCTCAGCGTTTTTTGGCATCTGGCGTTGAGTGAGCTTGCTTCACTCAATGCCTGTGGACTTAACCACATTTCTTTGCATCTGGCATTGAGTGAGCTTGCTTCACTCAATGCCTGTTGACTTAACCACATTTCTTTGCATCTGGCATTGAGTGAGCTTGCTTCACTCAACGCCAGTGGACTTAACCATATTTCCTTGCATCTGGCATTGAGTGAGTTGTCTTCACTCAATGCCTGTAGACTTAGACATATTTTTTGTTTCTCCACCTGCCTACCTTGTGATCACCTGTAACCATCACTTAGACAACCTGTCTAACCTTGTTCTAAGGAACATCCTGCACATAATGAGTTTAACTAACATCAAATACAACTATGCTCTTAGTGTTGATGGTGATGCCTCTTCAAATCAACTCTAGGAAATATTGAGGGAAACATTCCCAACTTTCTCCCCCTATTTGAAGAAGGCAGAATACCCAGCAATACTAAGGAGCATTTACACATAAAGCATATAAATTTAGAAGCAGCTGTAAGCTTTCTCATACCTCTTGAAAATTCAAAGTAGCTTAAATCTCTCCTCACTACTTCACATTAAAGTGGAGGACTTTCCTCAAACTATTTGAGGGTGGAAACATAATATACAATGACTCAACATTGCCCTCTTCATGTTACTTGAATGTTTCCCAGTAACATGCACTGACTTAACATGACCTAGTCATGTCAAGTACTACTTCTACATCTCCACATGGGCATGTATTGCACACCATTCCCCTTACTTAGAGTATTGCCTACCTCTCCCTGTAGGATCTTAACAAATAATCTACACCTCCCCCTTTAGGGTTTAAGGTATTTCCTACCTCTCCCCCTTTCTGGCTTCTTCAAAAAATTCCAAATAAGGGAAGTGATAGGATCAAGGGAGAGATTAACTCTTGATGTTATACCACTTGATAAAATCCAGTGATGATACCACTTGAGAAATTATCCTACTGAACAAACTATTTGACTAGGATTCATACCTTTTGTGTTGATACATTGATACAACACATCACTGCAGCCACTTGAGCTAGCTTCTAACATTGTTCCACTTGAGCCAATGTCACTCCATATACCACTTAAAGCTTCTGCAAAATGCAGTGTTGATACCATAGGTGCTAGCTTTTCCTTTTCTCATGCAGCAGCATGTCTTTTCTGTAGCAGCAGTGACTGCATAGCAGCAGCCATACATTGGGGTTGATCTCCCCCTCAGATTATGCAGTCCTGAGAACTTGCTGATCAGTTGTGATGATCTTTGATCCACTACAGCTGTTGGTTGCTACTTAACATGAAGTTGAACTTGTTCCTGCAACTTCTGGATTTTTTCCCCCTCAATAGGAGCATTTTGACTTGCTCTAATTCAACTGGATCATATGTTATCATTTGCTTTACTGGACACTTGAGTCCATCTTAGTCTTGATACCACTTGATATCACTTGAGAGTATTGATATCAAATGTCAGACTTATCTACCTGCAAGAGATGTGAGTTCTACAATAGAAATATAACATGGAGCAACTGAAGCTATACTAAGTTCAACATACCCAACTCAAATTTGAGGATGTTGAACTTTGTTTCATTTAGTGGCTTAGCAAAGATGTTTGCCACTTGCTTGTTTGTGAGGATAAACTCAAGACTTATGTCTACCTTCTCTACTTGCTCCCTAATAGAATGATACATAATCCTTATGCACAGTCCTGTTATAAGAGACAGGATTCCTAGCATTGAGGATTTAACTAGTTGACTTACAGTATATGAAAATTTTACTTATCTCAATGTAGTAGACCTGGAGTTGATGTTGGATTCACAGCAACAATGCACAGCAACTCCCTGCAGAGATATAAACTGACTCAGCAGTAGATATAGACATACTGGTCTGCTTCATGCTGCTCCAATGAAATCAGTCTTCTTTCTTGGAATAGACAAGTTCCATCCTTGCTTTTCCTATCTTCCTTGCACCCTGTGGTGGAGGTGCTTCTACTCACCTGTCTTCTTTATTTTGACTAGGCAGTCGGCACTGATATGCCCAGCCTTGCTATAACAATAACATATTATGTTAGAAGAAATATGTTTTCTGGGTTTAGGATCTACCTGTCTCCTTTGGAGAGCATCTTCCAAGATTTGTTGTGATCCTTCTTATAATGTGAGGAGGTGGAAGATTTGTTCTTCCACTGCTTCCTCGTCACCATTATCTAGAACTGCTAGAAGAATAGTGACAATTCTCCATCAGATAGCTCATTTCCAGAGGAGCTGGGATTTGAGCTTTCTGACTCTATAATTCTCCTTGATGAAAGAGTCTTTTCCTTGATTCTTCTTGTGGCTTCAGCTTTGAAAGCCACTGACTTATCTTTGTCAAGAGAACTGGCGGTACCCACTTGATAGTCTCTGCTTACTGATCCAGATTTCTTCCTCTTCTTTATCAACAGATTTGCCTCTGGCTCTAACTATCTTGATACACACACACAAGCCTGATTAGGAAAGTAGGCAGTGTGTACTGTATACCACTGGTGGTACATGTCTCTTCTTTATACCACCTGACTGTTTGAGTTGACTGTATACCACTTGGACTATTTTGTCTCTTTTGTTTACCATCTATGCTTGCATAGCATACTCCCCCTTGATCATGATCATCTCCCTTTGCCTTCTCCCCTTGCCTTATCATTCTTTATGACTTCTTCAATAAGGGAGACTCTTCAAATAGGACAGGGAGATCTTGGCCTGAACTATCTCTTCATCAAGATAGATCACTATCCTTTGAAGAATCTATAGTCATTTCAATAACACTCTTAGCATCTTAAGCAGGGAGATTTGTTGGAATCTTCCCCTCAATCTTAGCATTGTCCATAGAGAAATTCAGGTCTTCAGCAGTTCTACTGATCTATTCAGTGCTAGAGATACTCTAGGTAATAATCAAGCTTGTCCAGCAACCTTGACTGAACTTGCTCCCCAAACAGGAGCATCTAGCTTGACAGTCTTCCCCTAAATATTTCCACAGATCCTATACAACTTCACTTTCAGTAACCATTTCTGCTACCTTAGCTAGATTGTTTTCTGATTGGTAGCTACTGACATGGACATCCCTTATTGCAGGTTCAGATGATACTGAACCCTGAGCATACATTTCTCTTATTATTTCTTTAGACAGCTTAGGGTGTCTCTTCCTTACTGCTCTCAGAAGAGCTACTTCTTTTACATTGCTCTGTGATGAGCATAACCTTTATTTTCTTCCTCTAATTAGACTGCTGAAGTGGCAGCAGTACCATGTCCCACCACTCAGACATCTTGAACTTTAATGGATGAATCCAGCTGGTCTTCATCCATTGTCTGTGCAGTTTGTCCCTCTTTAGGAATGCTCACAACATCATTTCATCCTCTTCCTTTTGGGCAGTAGGAGCAGTAATCTTGATGGTCTGTCTATCTTTCTCCAACTTCATAACTGCATATCTTAAGTTCATTCCTCACTAGAGTATGAACCTTGAGATAACTTCCTTGTTCTAGTCCTGAGTTTGGACCATCCTCTGTCTGACCCACCAAAGCTT